>JBBDGP010004334.1:0-305228 GCA_037952835.1 Lithobates septentrionalis | reverse complement strand
ACTTCGTTCTTTTTCCTTCCTTGCATTTATTCTTTCGATTCAACCATTCAATTTCTTTCTTTTTCTTGCTTTATTCAATATTTCTCCTTCTTATGCCCCGTACACAGGATCGGAAGTTCCGCCAGCAAAAGTCCGATGTGAGCTTTTGGTCGGAAATTCCGACCGTGTGTACGCTCCATCGGACTTTTGCTGGCGGTATTTCCGTCGGCGGCATTTCATAGTGTTGTACGTCACCGCGTTCTTGACGGTCGAAAGCTCAGAGAACTTTTGTGTGACCGTGTGTATGTAAGGCAAGCTTGAGCGGAATTCTGTCGGAAAAACTATCCAAGGTTTTTCTGACGGAAATTCCGATCGTGTGTGCAGGGCATAAGTGTTTTTTTATTCCTGTCTTTATTTTTTTCTCTCTACCCCCCTCTCTCTCTCTCTCTCATTCTTTCTCTCTCTTTTTCGCTTTCTTTCTTTCTTTCTTTCTTTCTTTCTTTCTTTCTTTCTTTCTTTCTTTCTTTCTTTCTTTCTTTCTTTCTTTCTTCTCTCTCTCTCTCTCTCTCTCTCATTCTCTCTCTCTCTCTCTCTCTCTCTCTCTCTCTCTCTCTCTCTCTCATTCTTTCTCTCTCTCTTTCGCTTTCTTTCTTTCTCTCTCTCTCTCTCTCTCTCTCTCTCTCTCTCTCTCTCTCTCTCTCTCTCTCTCTCTCTCTCTCTCTCTCTCTCTCTCTCTCTCTCTCTCTCTAACTCTTTCTTTCTCTAGGAAGGCTCCCTGTATTTTCCCCCTATAAGGGGATTTAGCTCTTCATCATCCACCAAATTCTGCGTTTTTGGGGTGGAGGGACACCTTAGTATCCAATGCAAAGAAGTTTTTTTATGCAGCTTTACATTCTCCCACCCTCCACCCTTCACTTTTTTTTTCCTTTCTTCTGTCCTTTGTCCCTCCTTTCTTCCTTCCCTCATACTATATGAATCCTAGATAACACTCTGCTCTCATTCCAGTGAAGAGACATTGTTTTATCTGCAGAATAAAGAGGTTGTTTCCCTCTGTAAGGAGGACCATACTTCACCCGCTATCTGCCACATCAACCTCACCTGTCCACTACATGATGAATGTTAAAATGTTACAGCTTTTTATTACTTTTTCCCTTAACAAAACTTTTCAACTTTCCCCGACCAGCAGTTCCAAATATATAAATACAAATTTACAAATATATAAATATAAATGTATAAATATATAAATTTTATATAAATATAAGTAAATATAAATAGTACAAATCTACTGTAGTCTTCCAGCAGTGCAGAGTATTTCAGCAGAGGAGAGTTAGATAGAGGAAGGAGCAGAGTCCTCCAGCAGTGCAGAGTATTTCAGCAGAGGAGAGTTAGATAGAGGAAGGAGCAGAGTCCTCCAGCAGAGCAGAGTATTTCAGGAGAGGAGAGTTATAGAGGAAGGAGCAGAGTCCTCCAGCAGTGCAGAGTATGTCAGGAGAGGAGAGTTATAGAGGAAGGAGCAGAGTCCTCCAGCAGTGCAGAGTATGTCAGGAGAGGAGAGTTAGAGGAAGGAGCAGAGTCCTCCAGCAGAGCAGAGTATTTCAGGAGAGGAGAGTTATAGAGGAAGGAGCAGAGTCCTCCAGCAGAGCAGAGTATTTCAGGAGAGGAGAGTTATAGAGGAAGGAGCAGAGTCCTCAGCAGTGCAGAGTATGTCAGGAGAGGAGAGTTAGAGGAAGGAGCAGAGTCCTCCAGCAGAGCAGAGTATTTCAGGAGAGGAGAGTTAGAGGAAGGAGCAGAGTCCTCCAGCAGAGCAGAGTATGTCAGGAGAGGAGAGTTAGAGGAAGGAGCAAAGTCCTCCAGCAAAGCAGAGTATGTCAGGAGAGGAGAGTTATTTAGAGGAAGTAGAAAAGTCCTCCAGCAGTGCAGAGTATTTCAGGAGAGGAGAGTTATAGAGGAAGGAGCAGAGTCCTCCAGCAAAGCAGAGTATGTCAGGAGAGGAGAGTTATAGAGGAAGGAGCAGAGTCCTCCAGCACAGCAGAGTATTTCAGGAGAGGAGAGTTAGAGGAAGGAGCAGAGTCCTCTAGCAGAGCAGAGTATTTCAGGAGAGGAGAGTTATAGAGGAAGGAGCAGAGTCCTCCAGCACAGCAGAGTATTTCAGGAGAGGAGAGTTATAGAGGAAGGAGCAGAGTCCTCCAGCACAGCAGAGTATTTCAGGAAAGGAGAGTTATAGAGGAAGAAGCAGAGTCCTCCAGCAGTGCAGAGTATTTCAGGAGAGGAGAGTTAGAGGAAGGAGCAGAGTCCTCTAGCAGAGCAGAGTATTTCAGGAGAGGAGAGTTAGAGAAGGAGCAGAGTCCTCTAGCAGAGCAGAGTATTTCAGGAGAGGAGAGTTATAGAGGAAGGAGCAGAGTCCTCCAGCAGAGCAGAGTATGTCAGGAGAGGAGAGTTATAGAGGAAGGAGCAGAGTCCTCCAGCAGTGCAGAGTATTTCAGGAGAGGAGAGTTAGAGGAAGGAGCAGAGTCCTCCAGCAGAGCAGAGTATGTCAGGAGAGGAGAGTTATAGAGGAAGGAGCAGAGTCCTCCAGCAGAGCAGAGTATTTCAGGAGAGGAGAGTTATAGAGGAAGGAGCAGAGTCCTCCAGCAGTGCAGAGTATGTCAGGAGAGGAGAGTTATAGAGGAAGGAGGAGAGTCCTCCAGCAGAGCAGAGTATTTCAGGAGAGGAGAGTTATAGAGGAAGGAGCAGAGTCCTCCAGCAAAGCAGAGTATTTCAGGAGAGGAGAGTTATAGAGGAAGGAGCAGAGTCCTCCAGCAGAGCAGAGTATTTCAGGAGAGGAGAGTTATAGAGGAAGGAGCAGAGTCCTCCAGCAGTGCAGAGTATTTCAGGAGAGGAGAGTTATAGAGGAAGGAGCAGAGTCCTCCAGCAGAGCAGAGTATGTCAGGAGAGGAGAGTTATAGAGGAAGGAGCAGAGTCCTCCAGCAGAGCAGAGTATTTCAGGAGAGGAGAGTTATAGAGGAAGGAGCAGAGTCCTCCAGCAGTGCAGAGTATGTCAGGAGAGGAGAGTTATAGAGGAAGGAGCAGAGTCCTCCAGCAGAGCAGAGTATTTCAGGAGAGGAGAGTTATAGAGGAAGGAGCAGAGTCCTCCAGCAAAGCAGAGTATTTCAGGAGAGGAGAGTTATAGAGGAAGGAGCAGAGTCCTCCAGCAGAGCAGAGTATTTCAGGAGAGGAGAGTTATAGAGGAAGGAGCAGAGTCCTCCAGCAGTGCAGAGTATTTCAGGAGAGGAGAGTTATAGAGGAAGGAGCAGAGTCCTCCAGCAAAGCAGAGCATTTCAGGAGAGGAGAGTTATAGAGGAAGGAGCAGAGTCCTCCAGCAGAGCAGAGTATTTCAGGAGAGGAGAGTTATAGAGGAAGGAGCAGAGTCCTCCAGCAGTGCAGAGTATTTCAGGAGAGGAGAGTTATAGAGGAAGGAGCAGAGTCCTCCAGCAAAGCAGAGTATTTCAGGAGAGGAGAGTTATAGAGGAAGGAGCAGAGTCCTCCAGCAAAGCAGAGTATTTCAGGAGAGGAGAGTTATGGAGGAAGGAGCAGAGTCCTCCAGCAGTGCAGAGTATGTCAGGAGAGGAGAGTTATAGAGGAAGGAGTAGAGTCCTCCAGCACAGCAGAGTATTTCAGGAGAGGAGAGTTATAGAGGAAGGAGCAGAGTCCTCCAGCAGAGCAGAGTATTTCAGGAGAGGAGAGTTATAGAGGAAGGAGCAGAGTCCTCCAGCAGTGCAGAGTATGTCAGGAGAGGAGAGTTATAGAGGAAGGAGGAGAGTCCTCCAGCAGAGCAGAGTATTTCAGGAGAGGAGAGTTATAGAGGAAGGAGCAGAGTCCTCCAGCAAAGCAGAGTATTTCAGGAGAGGAGAGTTATAGAGGAAGGAGCAGAGTCCTCCAGCAGAGCAGAGTATTTCAGGAGAGGAGAGTTATAGAGGAAGGAGCAGAGTCCTCCAGCAGTGCAGAGTATTTCAGGAGAGGAGAGTTATAGAGGAAGGAGCAGAGTCCTCCAGCAGAGCAGAGTATGTCAGGAGAGGAGAGTTATAGAGGAAGGAGCAGAGTCCTCCAGCAGAGCAGAGTATTTCAGGAGAGGAGAGTTATAGAGGAAGGAGCAGAGTCCTCCAGCAGTGCAGAGTATGTCAGGAGAGGAGAGTTATAGAGGAAGGAGGAGAGTCCTCCAGCAGAGCAGAGTATTTCAGGAGAGGAGAGTTATAGAGGAAGGAGCAGAGTCCTCCAGCAAAGCAGAGTATTTCAGGAGAGGAGAGTTATAGAGGAAGGAGCAGAGTCCTCCAGCAGAGCAGAGTATTTCAGGAGAGGAGAGTTATAGAGGAAGGAGCAGAGTCCTCCAGCAGTGCAGAGTATTTCAGGAGAGGAGAGTTATAGAGGAAGGAGCAGAGTCCTCCAGCAAAGCAGAGTATTTCAGGAGAGGAGAGTTATAGAGGAAGGAGCAGAGTCCTCCAGCAGAGCAGAGTATTTCAGGAGAGGAGAGTTATAGAGGAAGGAGCAGAGTCCTCCAGCAGTGCAGAGTATTTCAGGAGAGGAGAGTTATAGAGGAAGGAGCAGAGTCCTCCAGCAAAGCAGAGTATTTCAGGAGAGGAGAGTTATAGAGGAAGGAGCAGAGTCCTCCAGCAAAGCAGAGTATTTCAGGAGAGGAGAGTTATGGAGGAAGGAGCAGAGTCCTCCAGCAGTGCAGAGTATGTCAGGAGAGGAGAGTTATAGAGGAAGGAGTAGAGTCCTCCAGCACAGCAGAGTATTTCAGGAGAGGAGAGTTATAGAGGAAGGAGCAGAGTCCTCCAGCAGAGCAGAGTATTTCAGGAGAGGAGAGTTATAGAGGAAGGAGCAGAGTCCTCCAGCAGTGCAGAGTATGTCAGGAGAGGAGAGTTATAGAGGAAGGAGGAGAGTCCTCCAGCAGAGCAGAGTATTTCAGGAGAGGAGAGTTATAGAGGAAGGAGCAGAGTCCTCCAGCAGAGCAGAGTATTTCAGGAGAGGAGAGTTATAGAGGAAGGAGGAGAGTCCTCCAGCAGTGCAGAGTATTTCAGCAGAGGAGAGTTATAGAGGAAGGAGCAGAGTCCTCCAGCAGAGCAGAGTATTTCAGGAGAGGAGAGTTATAGAGGAAGGAGCAGAGTCCTCCAGCAGTGCAGAGTATGTCAGGAGAGGAGAGTTAGAGGAAGGAGCAGAGTCCTCCAGCAGAGCAGAGTATTTCAGGAGAGGAGAGTTAGAGGAAGGAGCAGAGTCCTCCAGCAGAGCAGAGTATGTCAGGAGAGGAGAGTTAGAGGAAGGAGCAGAGTCCTCTAGCAGAGCAGAGTATTTCAGGAGAGGAGAGTTATAGAGGAAGGAGCAGAGTCCTCCAGCAGAGCAGAGTATGTCAGGAGAGGAGAGTTAGAGGAAGGAGCAAAGTCCTCCAGCAAAGCAGAGTATGTCAGGAGAGGAGAGTTATTTAGAGGAAGTAGAAAAGTCCTCCAGCAGTGCAGAGTATTTCAGGAGAGGAGAGTTATAGAGGAAGGAGCAGAGTCCTCCAGCAAAGCAGAGTATTTCAGGAGAGGAGAGTTAGAGGAAGGAGCAGAGTCCTCTAGCAGAGCAGAGTATTTCAGGAGAGGAGAGTTATAGAGGAAGGAGCAGAGTCCTCCAGCACAGCAGAGTATTTCAGGAGAGGAGAGTTATAGAGGAAGGAGCAGAGTCCTCCAGCACAGCAGAGTATTTCAGGAAAGGAGAGTTATAGAGGAAGAAGCAGAGTTATCCAGCAGTGCAGAGTATTTCAGGAGAGGAGAGTTAGAGGAAGGAGCAGAGTCCTCTAGCAGAGCAGAGTATTTCAGGAGAGGAGAGTTAGAGGAAGGAGCAGAGTCCTCTAGCAGAGCAGAGTATTTCAGGAGAGGAGAGTTATAGAGGAAGGAGCAGAGTCCTCCAGCAGAGCAGAGTATGTCAGGAGAGGAGAGTTATAGAGGAAGGAGCAGAGTCCTCCAGCAGTGCAGAGTATTTCAGGAGAGGAGAGTTAGAGGAAGGAGCAGAGTCCTCCAGCAGTGCAGAGTATGTCAGGAGAGGAGAGTTATAGAGGAAGGAGGAGAGTCCTCCAGCAGAGCAGAGTATTTCAGGAGAGGAGAGTTATAGAGGAAGGAGCAGAGTCCTCCAGCAAAGCAGAGTATTTCAGGAGAGGAGAGTTATAGAGGAAGGAGCAGAGTCCTCCAGCAGAGCAGAGTATTTCAGGAGAGGAGAGTTATAGAGGAAGGAGCAGAGTCCTCCAGCAGAGCAGAGTATTTCAGGAGAGGAGAGTTATAGAGGAAGGAGCAGAGTCCTCCAGCAGAGCAGAGTATTTCAGGAGAGGAGAGTTATAGAGGAAGGAGCAGAGTCCCTCCAGCAGTGCAGAGTATGTCAGGAGAGGAGAGTTATAGAGGAAGGAGGAGAGTCCTCCAGCAGAGCAGAGTATTTCAGGAGAGGAGAGTTATAGAGGAAGGAGCAGAGTCCTCCAGCAAAGCAGAGTATTTCAGGAGAGGAGAGTTATAGAGGAAGGAGCAGAGTCCTCCAGCAGAGCAGAGTATTTCAGGAGAGGAGAGTTATAGAGGAAGGAGCAGAGTCCTCCAGCAGTGCAGAGTATTTCAGGAGAGGAGAGTTATAGAGGAAGGAGCAGAGTCCTCCAGCAGAGCAGAGTATGTCAGGAGAGGAGAGTTATAGAGGAAGGAGCAGAGTCCTCCAGCAGAGCAGAGTATTTCAGGAGAGGAGAGTTATAGAGGAAGGAGCAGAGTCCTCCAGCAGTGCAGAGTATGTCAGGAGAGGAGAGTTATAGAGGAAGGAGCAGAGTCCTCCAGCAGAGCAGAGTATTTCAGGAGAGGAGAGTTATAGAGGAAGGAGCAGAGTCCTCCAGCAAAGCAGAGTATTTCAGGAGAGGAGAGTTATAGAGGAAGGAGCAGAGTCCTCCAGCAGAGCAGAGTATTTCAGGAGAGGAGAGTTATAGAGGAAGGAGCAGAGTCCTCCAGCAGTGCAGAGTATTTCAGGAGAGGAGAGTTATAGAGGAAGGAGCAGAGTCCTCCAGCAAAGCAGAGCATTTCAGGAGAGGAGAGTTATAGAGGAAGGAGCAGAGTCCTCCAGCAGAGCAGAGTATTTCAGGAGAGGAGAGTTATAGAGGAAGGAGCAGAGTCCTCCAGCAGTGCAGAGTATTTCAGGAGAGGAGAGTTATAGAGGAAGGAGCAGAGTCCTCCAGCAAAGCAGAGTATTTCAGGAGAGGAGAGTTATAGAGGAAGGAGCAGAGTCCTCCAGCAAAGCAGAGTATTTCAGGAGAGGAGAGTTATGGAGGAAGGAGCAGAGTCCTCCAGCAGTGCAGAGTATGTCAGGAGAGGAGAGTTATAGAGGAAGGAGTAGAGTCCTCCAGCACAGCAGAGTATTTCAGGAGAGGAGAGTTATAGAGGAAGGAGCAGAGTCCTCCAGCAGAGCAGAGTATTTCAGGAGAGGAGAGTTATAGAGGAAGGAGCAGAGTCCTCCAGCAGTGCAGAGTATGTCAGGAGAGGAGAGTTATAGAGGAAGGAGGAGAGTCCTCCAGCAGAGCAGAGTATTTCAGGAGAGGAGAGTTATAGAGGAAGGAGCAGAGTCCTCCAGCAAAGCAGAGTATTTCAGGAGAGGAGAGTTATAGAGGAAGGAGCAGAGTCCTCCAGCAGAGCAGAGTATTTCAGGAGAGGAGAGTTATAGAGGAAGGAGCAGAGTCCTCCAGCAGTGCAGAGTATTTCAGGAGAGGAGAGTTATAGAGGAAGGAGCAGAGTCCTCCAGCAGAGCAGAGTATGTCAGGAGAGGAGAGTTATAGAGGAAGGAGCAGAGTCCTCCAGCAGAGCAGAGTATTTCAGGAGAGGAGAGTTATAGAGGAAGGAGCAGAGTCCTCCAGCAGTGCAGAGTATGTCAGGAGAGGAGAGTTATAGAGGAAGGAGGAGAGTCCTCCAGCAGAGCAGAGTATTTCAGGAGAGGAGAGTTATAGAGGAAGGAGCAGAGTCCTCCAGCAAAGCAGAGTATTTCAGGAGAGGAGAGTTATAGAGGAAGGAGCAGAGTCCTCCAGCAGAGCAGAGTATTTCAGGAGAGGAGAGTTATAGAGGAAGGAGCAGAGTCCTCCAGCAGTGCAGAGTATTTCAGGAGAGGAGAGTTATAGAGGAAGGAGCAGAGTCCTCCAGCAAAGCAGAGTATTTCAGGAGAGGAGAGTTATAGAGGAAGGAGCAGAGTCCTCCAGCAGAGCAGAGTATTTCAGGAGAGGAGAGTTATAGAGGAAGGAGCAGAGTCCTCCAGCAGTGCAGAGTATTTCAGGAGAGGAGAGTTATAGAGGAAGGAGCAGAGTCCTCCAGCAAAGCAGAGTATTTCAGGAGAGGAGAGTTATAGAGGAAGGAGCAGAGTCCTCCAGCAAAGCAGAGTATTTCAGGAGAGGAGAGTTATGGAGGAAGGAGCAGAGTCCTCCAGCAGTGCAGAGTATGTCAGGAGAGGAGAGTTATAGAGGAAGGAGTAGAGTCCTCCAGCACAGCAGAGTATTTCAGGAGAGGAGAGTTATAGAGGAAGGAGCAGAGTCCTCCAGCAGAGCAGAGTATTTCAGGAGAGGAGAGTTATAGAGGAAGGAGCAGAGTCCTCCAGCAGTGCAGAGTATGTCAGGAGAGGAGAGTTATAGAGGAAGGAGGAGAGTCCTCCAGCAGAGCAGAGTATTTCAGGAGAGGAGAGTTATAGAGGAAGGAGCAGAGTCCTCCAGCAGAGCAGAGTATTTCAGGAGAGGAGAGTTATAGAGGAAGGAGGAGAGTCCTCCAGCAGTGCAGAGTATTTCAGCAGAGGAGAGTTATAGAGGAAGGAGCAGAGTCCTCCAGCAGAGCAGAGTATTTCAGGAGAGGAGAGTTATAGAGGAAGGAGCAGAGTCCTCCAGCAGTGCAGAGTATGTCAGGAGAGGAGAGTTAGAGGAAGGAGCAGAGTCCTCCAGCAGAGCAGAGTATTTCAGGAGAGGAGAGTTAGAGGAAGGAGCAGAGTCCTCCAGCAGAGCAGAGTATGTCAGGAGAGGAGAGTTAGAGGAAGGAGCAGAGTCCTCTAGCAGAGCAGAGTATTTCAGGAGAGGAGAGTTATAGAGGAAGGAGCAGAGTCCTCCAGCAGAGCAGAGTATGTCAGGAGAGGAGAGTTAGAGGAAGGAGCAAAGTCCTCCAGCAAAGCAGAGTATGTCAGGAGAGGAGAGTTATTTAGAGGAAGTAGAAAAGTCCTCCAGCAGTGCAGAGTATTTCAGGAGAGGAGAGTTATAGAGGAAGGAGCAGAGTCCTCCAGCAAAGCAGAGTATTTCAGGAGAGGAGAGTTAGAGGAAGGAGCAGAGTCCTCTAGCAGAGCAGAGTATTTCAGGAGAGGAGAGTTATAGAGGAAGGAGCAGAGTCCTCCAGCACAGCAGAGTATTTCAGGAGAGGAGAGTTATAGAGGAAGGAGCAGAGTCCTCCAGCACAGCAGAGTATTTCAGGAAAGGAGAGTTATAGAGGAAGAAGCAGAGTTATCCAGCAGTGCAGAGTATTTCAGGAGAGGAGAGTTAGAGGAAGGAGCAGAGTCCTCTAGCAGAGCAGAGTATTTCAGGAGAGGAGAGTTAGAGGAAGGAGCAGAGTCCTCTAGCAGAGCAGAGTATTTCAGGAGAGGAGAGTTATAGAGGAAGGAGCAGAGTCCTCCAGCAGAGCAGAGTATGTCAGGAGAGGAGAGTTATAGAGGAAGGAGCAGAGTCCTCCAGCAGTGCAGAGTATTTCAGGAGAGGAGAGTTAGAGGAAGGAGCAGAGTCCTCCAGCAGTGCAGAGTATGTCAGGAGAGGAGAGTTATAGAGGAAGGAGGAGAGTCCTCCAGCAGAGCAGAGTATTTCAGGAGAGGAGAGTTATAGAGGAAGGAGCAGAGTCCTCCAGCAAAGCAGAGTATTTCAGGAGAGGAGAGTTATAGAGGAAGGAGCAGAGTCCTCCAGCAGAGCAGAGTATTTCAGGAGAGGAGAGTTATAGAGGAAGGAGCAGAGTCCTCCAGCAGAGCAGAGTATTTCAGGAGAGGAGAGTTATAGAGGAAGGAGCAGAGTCCTCCAGCAGTGCAGAGTATTTCAGGAGAGGAGAGTTATAGAGGAAGGAGCAGAGTCCTCCAGCAAAGCAGAGTATTTCAGGAGAGGAGAGTTATAGAGGAAGGAGCAGAGTCCTCCAGCAAAGCAGAGTATTTCAGGAGAGGAGAGTTATAGAGGAAGGAGTAGAGTCCTCCAGCACAGCAGAGTATTTCAGGAGAGGAGAGTTATAGAGGAAGGAGCAGAGTCCTCCAGCAGAGCAGAGTATTTCAGGAGAGGAGAGTTATAGAGGAAGGAGCAGAGTCCTCCAGCAGTGCAGAGTATGTCAGGAGAGGAGAGTTATAGAGGAAGGAGGAGAGTCCTCCAGCAGAGCAGAGTATTTCAGGAGAGGAGAGTTATAGAGGAAGGAGCAGAGTCCTCCAGCAGTGCAGAGTATGTCAGGAGAGGAGAGTTATAGAGGAAGGAGCAGAGTCCTCCAGCAATGCAGAGTATTTCAGGAGAGGAGAGTTATAGAGGAAGGAGCAGAGTCCTCCAGCACAGCAGAGTATTTCAGGAGAGGAGAGTTATAGAGGAAGGAGCAGAGTCCTCCAGCAGAGCAGAGTATTTCAGGAGAGGAGAGTTATAGAGGAAGGAGCAGAGTCCTCCAGCAGTGCAGAGTATGTCAGGAGAGGAGAGTTATAGAGGAAGGAGCAGAGTCCTCCAGCAGAGCAGAGTATTTCAGGAGAGGAGAGTTATAGAGGAAGGAGCAGAGTCCTCCAGCAGAGCAGAGTATTTCAGGAGAGGAGAGTTAGAGGAAGGAGCAGAGTCCTCCAGCAGTGCAGAGTATTTCAGGAGAGGAGAGTTATAGAGGAAGGAGCAGAGTCCTGCCAGCAGTGCAGAGTATGTCAGGAGAGGAGAGTTATAGAGGAAGGAGTAGAGTCCTCCAGCACAGCAGAGTATTTCAGGAGAGGAGAGTTATAGAGGAAGGAGCAGAGTCCTCCAGCAGTGCAGAGTATTTCAGGAGAGGAGAGTTATAGAGGAAGGAGCAGAGTCCTCCAGCAAAGCAGAGTATGTCAGGAGAGGAGAGTTATAGAGGAAGTAGAAAAGTCCTCCAGCAGTGCAGAGAGTTTTGATTAGGTAAATGTCTTCATTATTGGTTCACCTAACAAAATGTCTGCAAACCACAAGTTGTCTTTGCTGGTATAAAGCAATTTATATAGCAACTCTGGTGTGACACGTTCTCTGTGTGTTCTCTTTCTCTCTTCCACCATCTGTGCTGTGGATACATTTCTGCAATAATCATCCTGTTCATGTGTTAATTATAACCTCCCCGTCTCATGGAGGATTCACAGGAACTCTAAGCGCTGCTCCCCCTCATTATCGTCTTTCTCTATCTCTTTCTAGTCTCTTCAGCCCCGGGCCCCAAGAAATGAGATGTCTTTGTGGCTAAGTTCTGTTATCCATCCAGAAATATTGTGACATGGAACATCCTTATAAGGCCCGGGAGCCAGATTTCTCTGCAAACTGTCAGACCAGGTTTTTAGGATGTTCTGCAGGTTTCTGTAAGGCAGGAAGTTCACGGAACAACAAAACAAATGGTAATGTTAATGGAGTCGAATTATAGATAGATGAGAGATAGATAAACAGATAGACAGATAGATAAATTATATTTTCCCCCTTTGCCACTTAGCAGAAAAAAAAAACCTTTAGATGTGTAAAAGGGAGAAAAAGGTTGCGGTGGACAGATGTAAAACCAAGGTTTTGGTGGACAAAGGCTGGTTGTGGTGGATTAATGTGGAAAGAGGTGGTTATAATGGACAGAGGTGGAAAGAGATTATAGCGGTGAAAGGAGGACATAAGATGTGGTTGACAGAGACTGTGGTGGACAGAAGTGTATAAAGATTGAGATGGACAGAGGTTGTGATGGATGGAGATTGTGGTGGACAGAGATGGATATGGATTGAGATAGGCATAGGTTGTGGTGGATGGATGTGGAAAGAGGTGATTGTAATAGAGGTGGTGGAAAGAGATTATAGCGGTGAAAGGAGGACATGGGATGTAGTTGTGATGGACAGAGATGGATATAGACTGAGATAGGCATAGATTGTGGTGGATGGAAATTGTAGTAAATGAAGGTGGATATATAGATTGGGATAGGCATAGGTTGTGGTGGATCTATGTTGAAAGAGGTGGTTGTAATGGAAAGAGGTGGAAAGAGATTATAACGGTGAAAGGAGGACATAAGATGTGGTTGACAGAGACTGTGGTGGACAGAAGTGTATAAAGATTGAGATGGACAGAGGTTGTGATGGATGGAGATTGTGGTGGACAGAGATGGATATGGATTGAGATAGGCATAGGTTGTGGTGGATGGCTGTGGAAAGACGCTGTTGAAATGGACAGAGGTGGAAAGAGATTATGGTGGTGAAAAGAGGACATATGAGACATATGATGTGGTGGACAGAGGTGGATAATGATCAAGCTGGACAGAGGTTGGCATGAACGGAGATTGTGGTGGACAAAGATAGCTATAGATTGAGATAGGCATAGGTTGTGGTGGATCGATGTGGAAAGAGGTGATTGTAATAGAGGTGGTGGAAAGAGATTATAGCGGTGAAAGGAGGACATGGGATGTGGTTGTCAGAGACTGTGGTGGACAAAGGTGGATAAAGATTGAGATGAACAGAGGTTGTGATGGACTAATATTGTGGTGGACAGAGATGGATATAGACTGACATAGGCATAGGTTGTGGTGAATGGACAGTGTAGTAGATGAAAGTGGATATAGATTGAGATAGGCATAGGTTGTGGTGCATCAATGAGGAAAGAGGTGGTTATAATATACAGAGGTGGAAAGAAATTATAGTGGCAAAAGGAGATTATGTTGACTGATACTGTGATGGACAGAGGTGGATAAAGATGGAGATGGACAAAGGTTGTGAAATATGGAGATTGTGGTGGACAGAGATGGATATAGATTGAGATAGGCATAGGTTGTGGTGGAAAGGGGTGGTTGTAATGGACAGAAGTGGAAAGAGATTATAGTGGTGAAAGTGAAAGGAGGACATAGGATGTGGTTAACAGAGACTGTGGTGAACAGAGGTGGATAAAGATGGAGATGGACAAAGGTTGTTATAGATGGAGATTGTGGTGGACAGCATAGGTTGTGGTGAATTGGTGTGGTGAGAGGTGGTTTAATGGACTGAGATGGAAAGAGATTATAGAGGTTAAAAAAGGACATGGGATGTGGTTGACAGAGACTGTGGTGGACAAAGGTGGATAATAATTGAGATGGACAGAGATGGATTTAGACTGAGATAGGCATAGATTGTGGTGGATGGAAATTGTAGTGAATGAAGGTGGATATATAGATTGGGATAGGCATAGGTTGTGGTGGATCTATGTTGAAAGAGGTGGTTGTAATGGACAGAGGTGGAAAGAGATTATAGTGGTGAAAGGAGGGCATAGGATGTGGTTGACACCGACTGTGGTTGACAGAGGTGGATAAAGATTGAGATTGACAGAGATTGTGATGGCTTGTGGTAGACAGAGATGGATATAGACTGAGATAGGCATAGGTTGTGTGGGGTGGGGGGGAATTGTAGTAGATGAAGGTAGATATAGATTGAGATTGGCATAGGTTGTAGTAGATCGGTGTGGAAAGTGGGGGTTTAATGCGCTGAGGTGGAAAGAGATTATAGTGGTAAAAGGAGGACAGAGACTGTGGTGGACAGAGGTGGATAATGATCAAGATGGACAAAGGTTGTGATGGACAAAGATTGTGGTGGACAGAGATGGATATAGACTGAGATAGGGATAGGTTGTGGTGTAGTGGTGAAAGGAGGACATGGGATGTGGTTGTCAGAGACTGTGGTGGACAGAAGTGGACAAAGATTGAGATGAACAGAGGTTGTGATGGGTGGAGATTGCAGTGGACAGAGATGAACATAGATGGAGATAAGCATTGGGTTGTGGTGGGTGGAAATTGTGCTAGGTGAAGGTGGACAGAGCTTGAGATGGACAGAGAATATGATGGAAAAGGGCTGACAGAAGCTGTGAGCAACAGAAGTTGTAGTAGAGAGAGCTGGAGAGGGTGTGTGATGGACAAAGGCTGAGAGAGGTCTTGCAGAAGCAGGTTGTGATGGACAGAGGTGGATAGAGATTTAAGAGGACAGAGGATGTAGTTAATGGAGCCTGACAATGATTATGGTGGGAAGAGATTGTAAAGTAAAGTGGAGGACAGAGGTTTTGGCAAACAAAAGCTGATAAAGGGTTGTGATAGTTGGGTGTGGAAAGGGGTGGTGGTTGATAAGTGTTGCGATGGACAGAAATGGAAAGAGATTATAGTGGAGAGAGGCGGACAGAGGTTGTGGTGAAGAGAGGAGGACAGAGGTTGTGGTGAAAAGAGGAGGACAGAGGTTCTAATGAACAGAGGAGGACAGGGGTTGTAGTGAAGAGAGGAGGACAGAGGTTGTCGTGAAGAGAGGAGGACAGAGGTTGTGGTGAAAAGAGGAGGACAGAGGCTGTGGTGAAGAGAGGCGGACAGAGGTTGTGGTGAAGAGAGGAGGACAGAGGTTGTGGTGAAGAGAGGAGGACAAAGGCTGTGGTGAAGAGAGGAGGACAGAGGTTGTGGTGAAGGGAGGAGGACAGAGGTTGTGGTGAAGAGAGGAGGACAAAGGCTGTGGTGAAGAGAGGAGGACAGAGGTTGTGGTGAAGGGAGGAGGACAGAGGTTGGGATGAAGAGAGGCAGACAGATGTTGTGGTGAAGAGAGGCAGACAGAGGTTGTGGTGAAGAGAGGCAGACAGAGGTTGTGGTGAAGAGAGGAGGACAGGGGTTGTAGTGAAGAGAGGAGAACAGAGGTTGCGGTGAAGAGAGGAAGACAGAGGTTGTGATGAAGAGAGAAAGACAGAGGTTTTGATGAAGAGAGGAGGACAGAAGTTGTGGTGAAGGGAGAAGGACAGGGGTTGTAGTGAAGAGAGGAGGACAGAGGTTGTGGTGAAGAGAGGCAGACAGAGATTGTGGTGAAGAGAGGCGGACAGAGGTTGTGGTGAAGGGAGGAGGACAGAGGTTGTGGTGAAGAGAGGAGGACAGAGGCTGTGGTGAAGGGAGGAGGACAGAGGTTGGGATGAAGAGAGGCAGACAGAGGTTGTGATGAAGAGAGAAGGACAGAGGTTGTGGTGAAGAGAGGAGGACAGAGGTTGTGGTGAAGAGAGGAGGACAGAGGCTGTGGTGAAGGGAGGAGGACAGAGGTTGGGATGAAGAGAGGCAGACAGAGGTTGTGATGAAGAGAGAAGGACAGAGGTTGTAGTGAAGAGAGGACAGAGGTTGTGGTGAAGAGAGGAGGACAGAGGTTGTAGTGAAGAGAGGACAGAGATTGTGGTGAAGAGAGGCGGACAGAGGTTGTGGTGAAGGGAGGAGGACAGAGGCTGTGGTGAAGGGAGGAGGACAGAGGTTGGGATGAAGAGAGGCAGACAGAGGTTGTGATGAAGAGAGAAGGACAGAGGTTGTGGTGAAGAGAGGAGGACAGAGGTTGTGGTGAAGAGAGGAGGACAGAGGCTGTGGTGAAGGGAGGAGGACAGAGGTTGGGATGAAGAGAGGCAGACAGAGGTTGTGATGAAGAGAGAAGGACAGAGGTTGTAGACAGTGAAGAGAGGAGGATACATTTTGCGGTGGATGGAGGTTGCAGTGGACAGAGGTGGATAGAAGCTGCTGTGGTCAGAGTTTGGGTTGAAGGAAGCTGAGTGATGGACAAAGATAAACAGAGATGACAATCCTCTGTCCATGACATCAGAAGATAAAGTTATTATCTGCACATTGAGAATGTTTAAACATTAGATACTCACCATGGTAATCTAACATGATAAATGAATATGTAAAGCGCCGAACAGGCGGAGCAGAAGAGGACCGCGCGGTGACTGGGCCCCGATTGGTTCTGGCTATAACATCATTTATAATAAGGATGATCAAAGCAGTTTCATCTTTCATTTCAAGCTGTGACATTTGTTGTCTTGTCAGAGCAGCATTTTATATTGCAGAACGACAAAGATCAACTTCCCTGCCAGAGAGATGAGGAGAGCAACAGACCGGGAGATGAGAGGGAGCTTCAAGAATAAGAATGAATCTGCAATCTGTTGTGTATCATTCCTTCCCTCTTTCCTTCCTTCCTTCTTGCCTCTCACTAATCCCTCATTTCTTCCTTCTTCCCTTTGTTTTATTTCTTCCTTCTTCCCTTTTATTTTTAATTTCTCCTTCCTTACGTATTCTTGCTCTTCACCCCTCTCTTCTCCCTTTCTTTTCTTCCTTCCTTCCTTCCTTCCTTCCTTCCTTCCTTCCTTCCTTCCTTCCACTATTACTTTCTTTCTTCCTTCTTCCCTTTCTTTTATTTCTTCAATCCCTTTATTTTTCCTTTCCGCCTTCATTCCTTCCATATTTTTGCTATTCACCACTTTCTCCTCCCTTTCCTTCCTTCCTTACTTCCTCCCTTCTTTCCTTTCTTCCTTCCTTCCTCCATTCTTTCCTTCCTTTCCGCCTTCATTCCTTCCATATTTCTGCCTCTCACTATTCTTTTCTTTTTTCCTTCTTCCCTTTCTTTTATTTCTTCCATCCCTTTCTTTTTCCTTTACTCCTTCATTCCTTCCATATTTTTGCTATTCACCCCTTCCTTCCTTCCTTCCTTCCTTCCTTCCTTCCTTCCTTCCTTCCTTCCTTCCTTCCTTCCTTCCTCCCTTCCAATCCGTCTTTCCTTTTTTCTGCTGTTGACCCCTCTCTTCTCCCTTCCTTTTTCTTTCCTTTCCTTTCTGTTTCTCGCTATTTCTTCCTTTCCTCCTTCTTTCCTTTTTTTTTTATTTCCTTCTTCCTCTCCTTTTTCTACCTTCCTTATTCCTGCCATTCCCCCCATCTCTTCTCCCTTCCTTTCTTTGTTCCTTTTCTCTTTCTTTCTTCCTTCCTTTATTCATCGTGTTATCCTTCCTCTACCATTCCTTCCTTCCACATTCCTTCCGTCCTCTCCTCTCCATTATAAGGATAAGGTGATCAGCGCAATTTCTAAATCAAAGAAATCAATAATAGTAAACAAAATTCAAATAATCAATGACAGTGACGTGCTAACTGTCACAAACAATAGTGCAAAAAAATGAAAAGTCCAAAAAATTCTTCCAAGTGCCGGTAAAACATTCCTTCCGATTATAATTCCTTGCAAACAAAATTCCCATGACTTCACACAATTGTTTAGTGCTCACAGAACTTTCACCTCTATGTGATGTTGAATCAGCCTTATAGGTATCCTATGATGGTGGCGGGCTTCCAGACTCCCTATTATCATATCGCCCAAAGTTCCATATGTCATGTGAGAATGAAATAAATGCCTCACATAGTGTAAAACTTTTAAAAAAACTAAAGATTTATTAAAAAAGCCAAATGGATTCTACATCAAAAAGTTTAAAAAGTGCATGTATAGTGCAACAACGGCGTTCCAGACGCCTCTTACGTTACTTCCGGTCCGCTCTGTATTTCCCGCCACTCCCTACGCGTTACATCACGTGACTTCATCAGGGACCGGATTGGATCTCAAACGATCATATTTATATGCGGTAACAGGAAGTTGGATGGCAACCATTATTTTTTGAAGACCATGTACCCAATAACATAGCGGCCATTTTCTTGGTTTGAAAAAGCAGACAAAGGAATATGTCTAGCCCGTCTTGTAAACACAAGACTGACAAAAGTGGCCTGGCGGCCATATGGTGGTGACTACCATCCACATAATCGTACTGGCCAACTACTAATTGTATTTGTATAAAAAATTTATCAAAATAGACATAAAAAATTAAAAATATATATATATGCCTCTAACGTCAAACATAGACAAAATCTCCTGAATATCTGGACTTTAATAATGAATAAAAGGCCAGAAAAAGTAAGTGGCAAAGAGAACATATATGGCATAGTAAATAATAAAAAGACTAATCAAATTGCAAAACCAAGGTATACATACACAATCAAATTTGTATATAATATCACCAAGTAGTGCAGAGGGCGGATTAGAAATATACGTACCAGAAATTAGATATCAAGGTACATCAATGCAGATAACTAGGAAATCAACAGTACACATAGAGATAATTAAAAATGAATAATTACTCAAAAAACAATTCAGGTCAAATTCGACATTCAGGCCCTCAGGTGTGAGAGTATGTAGGGTATGCATCCATTTGGATTCCTTCTGACTTAAAGATCTGACCTTATGTGCCCCCCTCCATGTTTTGTTATATTTTTCTATCCCAGTTTTGGGGTATAGGGACAGTCAGGCTAAGAAGGAAGGGGCGGGCCAAAGACATTCAGGCTGGAAAAGGGCGGGCCAGGGACAGTCAGGCTTGGATAGAAAATGTAAGGGGCGTGCCAGGGACAGTCAGGCTAGAAAGGGGTGGGCCAGGGACAGTCAGGCTAGGAAGGAAAAGGAAAGGGGCAAGCCAGAGACAGTCAAGCTAGAAAGGGGCGGGCCAGGGACAGTCAGGCTAGAAAGAGGCAGGCCAGGGACAGTCAGGCTAGAAAGGGGTGGGCCAGGGACAGTCAGGCTAGAAAGGGGTGGGCCAGGGACAGTCAGGCTAGAAAGGGGCAGGCCAGGGACAGTCAGGCTAGAAAGGGGTGGGCCAGGGACAGTCAGGCTAGAAAGAGGCAGGCCAGGGACAGTCAGGCTAGAAAGGGGTGGGCCAGAGACAGCCAAGCTAGAAAGGGGTGGGCCAGGGACAGTCAGGCTAGAAAGGGGTGGGCCAGGGACAGTCAGGCTAGAAAGAGGCAGGCCAGGGACAGTCAGGCTAGAAAGGGGTGGGCCAGAGACAGCCAAGCTAGAAAGGGGCGGTCCAGGGATAGTCAGGCTAGAAAGGGGAGGGCCAGGGACAGTCAAGCTAGAAAGGGGCGGGCCAGGGACAGTCAGGCTAGAAGGGGGCAGGCCAGGGACAGTCAGGCTAGGAGGGAAGCAAAGGACAGTCAAGCTGGAAAGAGGCGGGCCAGGGACAGTCAGGCTAGGAAGGAAAATGAAAGGGGCGGGCCAGGGACAGTCAGGCTAGAAAGGGGCAGGCCAGGGACAGTCATGCCAGGAAGGAAAATGGAAACGGGTGGGACAGTCAGGCTGAAGAGGAAGGCCTAGATGATGCTGGATGTCCTCCAGCCAGGAAATGAGGCTGGCTCTATCTGACTTGCTGCAGCTTCTAATGCACATGGGGAGAAGCTCACAGTGTGCGGTGAAATCAGAGGAAGTAATTTCAGTCCAGGAGAGGAGACGGTAAAAGTGTGCAAGACTGAAGGGAAGGCCGGGGTTCAGCTATCATTCTCCCACGGCGTACTCTGTCTTCTTCGCCGGGCGGACAGATGAATTCATCTTGTAGACGTTTCTTGATATAAGCTAAAATCAGAAACCTGTACATCTACCACGTCTGACAAAATGATGAAAGACAGAGGGGGGCTGACGCCCGGCGGGCGGGGAAGGTGTACCGGCGGTACGCTTAGCCTCCCAAATTAATTCTTTCTGTCTTCTTCTCTTCCAACGGATAATAATAAAAAATAAAAAAAATCTAATTAGAATTCTGGGAACCAAATTATGTGGAACTAATAATTAGATTCTCCTCAAAAGGTTGCCAGGTAATGTAATTCCTCCATGTACCGGTGTAAGGATTCTGTCCCCCGTGTCTCAAAAGGCGCACTTTTCACATACCGGTGTCAGCGGGCGAAGAGGGAGCTTTGTACAACTCCGAGATGTGGCTGCTGTTTAAAAGGGCAATTAAAAAAAATCTCTTGAATGGGAAGTCAAGCAAAAAAAAAAAAAAAAAAAGCAGCCTTTGCTGCAACACCTGTCTTTAATCTGGAGCTGTGCTATGCAGTACTCTTTTTCTTCCACTAGATGTCCTCAGTCTTCAGGGTTGAATGACAGCCAACATCATTCAAGCCACTTCTTTTGAGCTCAGGCAGTCAGAGACCCGCCCCATGGGGGCAACAATATCACGCTGCCTGGACTCTATATAGATATATATCTCTATATATAAAATCTGTATACAATGTAAATATATTATACATTTTTTTATTATTATGGTAATAATATATATATACATTATATGTCATCCTGAAGCTCCAGTCAAGTAGCTTTTCCTAAGAAGCAATGTTATCATTAGTCTGATTGAGGCAGGAGGAAGCATTTACCCAGTCTTTTCCTCTCCTATGATGTAGTGATGGGGTCGGTGTTTCTCTCTATGATGTAGTGGTGGGGTCAGTGTATCTCTTCATTTTCTATCCTAGCCTGACTGTCCCTGGCTCGCCCCTTTAATTTTCCTTCCTAACCTGACTATCTTTGGTCCGCTACTTCCTAACCTGACTATCCCTGGCCCACCCCTTTCCAGCCTGAATGTCTTTGGCCCGCCCCTTCCTTCCTAGCCTCACTGTTGCTGGCCCGCCCCTTTCATTTTCTATCTTAGCCTGACTGTCCCTGGCCCTCCTCTTTCTAGCCTGACTGTCCTTGGTCCGCCCCTTCCTTCCTAGCCTGACTGTCCCTGGCCCGCCCCTTTCATTTTCTATCTTAGCCTGACTGTCCCTGGCCCGCCTCTTTCTAGCCTGACTGTCCTTGGTCCGCCCCTTTCTTCCTAGCCTGACTGTCCCTGGCCCGCCCCTTTCATTTTCTATCTTAGCCTGACTGTCCCTGGCCCGCCTCTTTCTAGCCTGACTGTCCTTGGTCCGCCCCTTTCTTCCTAGCCTGACTGTCTCTGGCCCGCCCCTTTAATTTTCTATCTTAGCCTGACTGTCCCTGGCCCGCCTCTTTCTAACCTGACTGTCCTTGGTCCGCCCCTTCCTCTCCTAGCCTGACTGTCCTTGGCCCGCCCCTTTAATTTTCCTTCCTAACCTGACTGTCCCTGGCCCGTCCCTTTTACTCATTGGGTTTAAGTTATTTCAATCACGGAAGCTCAGCATCACACAAGGGCGTTACCTATGCAAATACAGCCTGCCTAGGAATGCCCACTCGCCGGAAGCATTGCAAGGGGATTGGTTCTGGCACATGCACCCCTTCCATCTGCTGTCCGTGCCCCCAGGTGTGCCCCTTTCCCCCGCAACACTGCCAGCTTCCCTCCTCTCCTGACGTCAGCATTGCAAGGGGATTGGTTCTAGCACATGCACTCCTTCCATCTGCTGTCCGGGCCCCCAGGTGTGCCCCTTTCCTCCGCTGCATATTCTGGCTTCCCTCCTCTTCTCTCCTGCCGACAGCATTGCAAGGGAATTGGCTCTAGCACATGCACCCCTGCCATCTGCTGTCCGGGCCCCCCCGTGTGCCCCTCTCATCCGCAGCGCAATCCAGCTTCCCTCCTCTTCTCTCCTGCCGGAAGCATTGCAAAGGGATTGGTTCTAGCACATCCACCCCTGCCATCTGCTGTCTGGGCCCCCCCCCCCTTGTGCCCCTCTCATCTGCAGCGCAATCTGGCTTCCCTCCTCTTCTCTCCTGCCGGAAGCATTGCAAAGGGATTGGTTCTAGCACATCCACCCCTGCCATCTGCTGTCTGGGCCCCCCCCCCCGTGTGCCCCTCTCATCCGCAGCGCAATCCGGCTTCCCTCCTCTTCTCTCCTGCCAGAAGCTTTGCAAAGGGATTGGTTCTAGCACATCCTTCCCTGCCATCTGCTGTCCGGGCCCCCGGGTGTGTCCCTTTCCTCCGCAGCGAATTCTGGCTTCCCTCCTCTTCTCTCCTGCTGGAAGCATTGCAAGGGAATTGGTTCTAGCACATGTGTGGTTCCTGTGCGATTCACATGCAGTTCTGTGAAGCATGCACTACTTTTTGAAAGGCACAGCAACCACATCACATGGTACTATTGTACCATGCGATCCGGTGTGGGCAAAAGCACTGCGTTCGCGACCTGCATTTTGGGTGTCGTTAACTTCGTACTGAGCCCCGCAGCAGATCACAAGGGCAGTGTGATTGGAATGGGGTGCAGGAAGCCGCACAGGAACTAGCTTGAGCGAGCCCTACAAGAAGCTCCTGCTCGTTTTTGGGCAACAAGCTTCACGCAATTTTTAAAAGCGCGTTTTTGCCGCAATTGCACACAACTCCATTGTCCGACAATTGCTGAAAAATCACACCGCGTTTGGGATGCCATTAAGAATGAATGCCACCCAAACATGCATTGGACTTTTTGCAGCGATTTGGAATTGCAGACAAAATTACCGCGAATCTGTCCACCATTTCAAATTGCCAAGTGTGAATGGAGCCTCAAAGCTGTGTGACTCGTCTTCATTCTTGGTGTATGAAGTCCTTGTTTGTTTGAAAGTCAGTTAAGCAGACGGGCATCTAGACGGGCGTGAAGGAGACGCCGACTCTTTGTTTTGTCCTTTAGGAAAGTTTTGGCGTCCTTGATCGGCAGCGAGTTCTACTCTTCAAGGACTAAATGATCTGCCCGGCGATGATATTGTGGTGTCGTGTATTTTCCATTAAATGTTCTTGTTGGTCATGGCGACCATTCGGCTCCCACATTCCATTTTTTTCTGCTATGGATTCGAAAGTGAACCGGGGCATCTGATTGTTCACCTAAGCCCCGATACGGCTTGAGCTTTGCTTAACATACACTATATTACCAAAAGTATTAGGACACCTGCCTTTACACGCACATGAACTTTAATGGCATCCCAGTCTTAGTCCGTAGGGTTCAATATTGGGTTGGCCCACCCTTTGCAGCTATAACAGCTTCAACTCTTCTGGGAAGGCTGTCCACAAGGTTTAGGAGTGTGTCTATGGGAATGTTTGACCATTCTTCCAGAAGCGTATTTGTGAGGTCAGGCACTGATGTTGGATGAGAAGGCCTGGCTCGCAGTCTCCGCTCTAATTCATCCCAAAGTGGTTCCAGGAGGTTGAGGTCAGGACTCTGTGCAGGCCAGTCAAGTTCCTTTACCCCAAACTCGCTCATCCATGTCTTTATGGACCTTGCTTTGTGCACTGGTGCGCAGTCATGTTGGAACAGGAAGGGGCATCCCCAAACTGTTCCCACAAAATTTGGAGCATGAAATTGTCCAAAATGTCTTGGTATACTGATGCCTTAAGAGTTCCCTTTACTGGAACTAAGGGGCCAAGCCCAACCCCTGAAAAACAGTTCCACACCGTAATCCCCCCTCCACCAAATGATTTGGACCAGTGCACAAAGCAAGGTCCATAAAGACATGGATGAGCGAGTATGGGGTGGAGGAACTTGACTGGCCTGCACAGAGTCCTGACCTCAACCCGATAGAACCCTTTGGGGATGAATTAGAGTAGACACTGCAAGCCAGGTTTTCTCGTCCATCATCAGTGTCTGACCTCACAAATGTGCTTCTGGAAGAATAGTCAAACATTCCTATAGACACACTCCTAAACCTTGTGGACGGCCTTCCCAGAAGAGTGAAGCTGTTATAGCTGCAAAGGGTGGGGCCAACTCAATATTGAACCCTACGGACTAAGACTGGGATGTCATTAAAGTTCATGTGCGTGTAAAGGCAAGCGTCCCAATACCTTTGGTAATATAATGTAGCTCCAAACCTGATCACTAAAACGTCATCTAATCTTTAACATGTTAATGCTTCGATTAAATCTGCAGTTTTTAATAAAGTTCTTATATCAGTGCAGCCTCTCAGGGATATCTATGGGTGCTAATATTCGGTTGTGTTCTCTCCCTGATGCAGCAGTAGAAGGTACAACTTGAGGCAGGCTTCAAGCCTCAATGCCAACCACTGGTGCCTAGGCTACAGCCTACAGCAGATCCATCCTCGTCCCAGGTGCTCAAACTAAAAGTGAATGCGGCCCCACCCCCGAAAAATCTTTTTTTTTTTTAAATTAAACTGTATTTCTTAGAGAAACATACATTACAAACAACACCCTCCACTAGACGAGGGGTCTCCAAACTTTCAAAACAAAGGCCCAGTCGAAGGTATCAGTGGAAGGAATAGTGCCCCATCATTGGCATTAATGGAAGGAATAGTGCCTCATCATTGGCATTAATGGAAGGAATAGTGCCCCGTTATTGATATCAGTGGGAGGAATAGTGTCCCATCATTGGTATCAGTGGGAGGAATAGTGTCCCATCATTGGTTCAATGGGACAAATAGTGCCCCATCATTGGTATCAGTGGGAGGATAGTGCCCCACCATTGTTGTCAGTGGAAGGAATAGTGCCCCATCATTGGTATCAGTAGGTGGATAGTGCCCCACCATTGTTGTCAGTGGGAGGAATAGTGTCCCATCATTGGTGTCAGT
Organism: Lithobates septentrionalis; assembly: GCA_037952835.1. Lineage (NCBI taxonomy): Eukaryota > Metazoa > Chordata > Amphibia > Anura > Ranidae > Lithobates > Lithobates septentrionalis. The sequence goes on along the minus strand of JBBDGP010004334.1, from coordinate 281,000 downwards.
GGGAGCACTAGTACCCCTTGATTGACATCAGTGGAAAGAATACTGCTCCATCATTGGTGACAGTGGGAGAAATAATGCCCCATTGTTGGTATCAGTGGGAGGAATAGTGCCCCACCATTGGTGTCAGTGGAAGGAATAGTGCCCCACCGTTGGTGTCAGTGAAAGGAATAATGCCTCACCATTGGTGTCAGTGGGAGAAATAGTGTCCCATCATTGGTATCAGTGGGCGAACTAGTGCCCCAACATTGGTGTCAGTGGAAGGAATAGTGCCCCATCATTGGTGTCAGTGGAAGGAATAGTGCCCCACCATTGGTGTCAGTGGAAGGAATAATGCCCATCCATTAGCATTAGTGGGAGGAATAGTGCCCCGTCATTGGTATCAGTGGGAGGAATAGTGCCCCATCATTGGTGTCAGTGGGAGGAATAGTGCCCCATCATTGGTATCAGTGGAAGGAATAATGCCTCACCATTAATTTCAGTGGGAGGAATAGTGTCCCACCATTGGTATCAGTGGGAGAAATAGTGACCCAAGGGCCAGATAAAGGCAAGCAAAGGACCACATTTGGCCCCTGGGCCACAGTTTGGAGACCATTGTACTAGGCTCAGATATGGTGGAAAGCGTTATTTTTAGAGCACGGTTCTCTATGAAATTGAGTTTATTGAATTAGAAAAAGGCCAAAATGTTACCCAAATTTTCTGAGTTATGGCTTACTAGTAAGTGACTTTAATTTAAATCATTTAAGTTAATAAAATAGTAACTGAGGCTTTTGTTTCTAGAGAAATACAAACGCTGGTGGTGATGCCGCTTCTTTCACTTCCGGTTTATATTCTCTCCCTGTCGGAGGAGAAAACATCAGCCCCGTGTTCCCGTCTACGCAGAGTCCCTCCAGCAGCATCGCCCATCATTGTTCTAGGCCAGCTTCCTAAAAGTGGCAATGGTGGTTTGGTGGACCAGGATTGCGGAATATGTGTCACTCGTCATCTCCACCAGGGGAGCGTGTGACGGGGTGACAATGCAGGCGCATAACTGGGCCAGGTTGTCACTAGATTTAAAATAAACAAGCACCTTCATGGTGGGGCCACCAGGGGGGGTTAATTGACTTTGATGGCTTCCGATTTCAAAAAAAGATCGAGAAAACAAGAGAAGAATGCTGAAAACATGATACCTACCTGACTGGTCCTGGTGCTGAAATCTCATGGTTCCGCTTCAAATTTTGAAACTATAGAACCAAAAAAAAAAAAAGGAATGGTCCTCTTTATCTGAAACGAATTAAAGATCATGTGAGTGGGCTATCCTAAAAGATATAAGAATACGGTTATTGTCTTTGGAGGCAGTGATGGTGGGGAAGATGGCGCAGAGGGGGAGGGGAGGATCTGATCCCCACCTGTTGCTTGATGATTCTCTGTCTTGGATGCTTAGTACCCTGACAATCGGAATTACACACAATGAGATCACTCCGAGAATTCTGGGACATTTTCATAGCAGAGAATGATCTCATCTGACCTTTTATACGATATATCATGGTGAATCACGATACGTTTGTTACGAAGGTTACGCCAATCAAGGCGAAGATATGCGATAGATACACGCACTGTAGATCGGAGAACAAGAAGAAGAAAAGAATTAAAGCCTAGGTTCACACTAATGCGGTGCGGGAAACCCCTTGATCGGTGCGGGAAATTTCCCGCACCGCGCTCAAATACGCAACTTAATGACACCCCAAACGTGGTGCGCTTGCCCGCACCCCGGATTGCGTGGCACAAAAGTACCATATGATCCAGTGCGTTTCCAAAATTGGTGCATGCACGACTTTGGTGCGATTCGAGCCCATTCAAAACTAACTGTCTCGAATCGTACCGCACTAAATTGCAGGTAGGTTGGACAGGAATGCAGTGCAATTCACATGCGGTTCATAGGGTAAGATAATACTATTATTATTAACCTCTTGTATGCTGTAACACCTAGCCGCCACACTAGGTCGTCTACAGCGGCAAGAGGTTGTGTGTTGACAGCGCGCTCCCAGTGCGCAGACCGAGCTGTCACTGACGGCTCCGGGTCGCAGCTTCTTATCAGGATCCCATGTGACTGTTGTGAGAGCCAATCACAGTGGTCACAAGATACAGAAGCCGCAATGATTCCTGAGAAATAAAAGCCTACCTAGAGCCACTTCACACCACAATTTCTGCATTGCAACTGCATTTCTGCATGTGCATTTTCTTATGCATTTTAATGCGTTCTGGTGAATTTTTTTATGCATATTTGATGCGTTTTGGTGCGTTTTTTTTCCCTTTATCTCAATTTATCTCATTTTGCCATATATCAGATGTGCTCCATACACAAAAATGCAGCATGTTCTACCTTTGTTGACTGCACTAAGGCCATTGAAATCCATGGTAAATACTGATGCAGAATAACCACTTCCTAACCATGCCATAGCCGAAAGATGGCTAAAGCATGGCTCTGTTGTTCCGGGAGGGAGTCCATGGACGCCCCCCCAATACCACGCCCCTTGAGTGCCCCCTGGGGTGCCCATTAGTGTCACCTATCAGTGCCCATCAGTGCCCATCAGTGCCGCCTATCAGTGCCCATCAGTACCCCCTATCATTGTCCATCAGTGCTGCCTCATCAGTGCCACCTGATCAGTGCCCATCAGTGTCCCCTATCAGTGCCCATCAGTGCTGCCTCATCAGTGCTCATCAGTGCCCCATATTAGTGCCCATCGATGCTGCCTCATCAGTGCCCATCAGTGCCACCTATTAGTGCCCATTATTGCTGCCTCATCAGTACCACTGCCACCTATCAGTGCCCCCTATCAGTGCCCATTAGTGCCGCCTATCAGTGTCCCCTATCAGTGCCCATCAATGCTGCCTATCAGTGCCGCCTTATCAGTGCCCATCAGTGCCGCCTTATCAGTGCCCATCAGTGCCCCCTATCAGTGCCCATCAGTGCCGCCTATCAGTGCCCATAAGTGCTGCCTCATCAGTGCCCCATATTAGTTCCCATCAGTGCTGCCTCATCAGTGCCACCTATCAGTGCCCATCAGTGCCCCCTATCAGTGCCCAGCAGTGCTGCCTATCAGTGCCCATCAGTGCCCCCTATCAGTGCCCATCAGTGCCACCTATCAGTGCCCATCAGTGCTGCCTCATCAGTGCCCCATATTAGTGCCCATCAGTGCTGCCTCCTCAGTGCTCATCAGTGCCACCTACCAGTGCCCATCAGTGCCCCCTATCAGTGCCCCTATCAGTACCCCTATCAGTGCCCATCAGTGCCGCCTATCAGTGCCCCCTCATCAGCGCACATCAGTGAAGGAGAAAAATTACTTATTTGCAAAATTTTATATAAGAAACTAAGAAAAAAGTTTTTTTTTTTTTCAAAATTGTCGGTGTTTAGGAAAAAATAAAAAACCCAGCGGTGATTAAATAAATCTGTTACAAAAAAATGATGACTTTCATATGGGTACAGTGTAGCATGACCGCGCAATTGTCATTCAAAGTGTGACAGCTAGGGATGAGCCGAACACCCCCCGGTTCGGTTCGCACCAGAACCCGCGAACGGACCGCAAGTTCGCACGAACGTTAGAACCCCATTGACGTCTATGGGACTCGAACGTTCGAAATCAAAAGTGCTCATTTTAAAGGCTAATTTGCATGGTATTGTCCTAAAAAGGGTGTGGGGACCCGGGTCCTACCCCAGGGGACATGTATCAATGCAAAAAAAACTTTTAAAAACGGCCGTTTTTTCGGGAGCAGTGATTTTAATGATGCTTAAAGTAAAAAAAAAAAAGTGAAATATTCCTTTAAATATCGTACCTGGGGGGTGTCTATAGTATGCCTGTAAAGTGACGCGTGTTTCCCATGTTTAGAACAGTCTGACAGCAAATGTCATTTTTAAAGGAAAAAATCTCATTTAAAACTGCTTGCGGGTTTAATGTCATGTCGGGTCCTGGCAATATGGATGAAAATCAGTGAGACAAACGGCATGGGTACCCCCCAGTCCATTACCAGGCCCTTTGGGTCTTGTATGGATATTAAGGGGAACCCCGCACCCAAATTAAAATAAGGAAAGGTCCCTATATACTCTGAACAGCAGTATACAGGCGGTGCAAACAAGACAGGGACTGTAGGTTTGTTGTTAAGTAGAATCTCTTTGTAATTTTGAACATTTTTAACGTGTTTAGCTCCAGACAAAAAATCTTTTCTAAGCTTTTTGGAAAACATAGGGAAGGGTTATCACCCCTGTGACATTTGTTTTGCGTCTTTCCTCCTCTTCAGAAGATTTCACCTCACTTTTTTGTCCCAATGAAAAATGATTTTTGAAAATTTGGGTTTTTTTGTGGAACAAGGATTGGAAAGCATCAGTGGAAAGGAGAAATTGTTTTCCCATATTAACTCTTACATGAGAGAATTTCCCTTCCTAGGGGTAGATTTCATCTCACTTCCTGTTGTCTCCTTCCGTTTGCAAGTAGGAGTCGTTTGTAAGTTAGATGTTTGAAAGTAGGGTCCTGCCCTATATACTCAGCAGAAATTTGGGCCTTAGGTGTTGCTGTGGCCAAAACACTGTAAGCCTTCACAGGGCCCTGCTGTGAAATATTAGATCAAGAATTGTAATTACATGCCCCTGTTGAACAGGAGCTGAAAAATTAGGCCTTAGGCACTGGTGCTGGTGCCACAACACTGCAACCCCTCACAGACACTCTAGTTGGAACGCAGGAACGAGCCCTGCTGCAAAGTATTGCATCAAAAATTGTAATTACACGCCCCTGTTAGACAGGGGCAGAAAAATTGGGCCTTAGGCACTGGTGCTGGTGCCACAACACTGCAACCCCTCACAGACACTCTAGTTGGAACGCAGGAACGAGCCCTGCTGCAAAGTATTGCATCAAAAATTGTAATTACACGCCCCTGTTAGACAGGGGCAGAAAAATTGGGCCTTAGGCACTGGTGCTGGTGCCACAACACTGCAACCCCTCACAGACACTCTAGTTGGAATGCAGGAACGAGCCCTGCTGCAAAGTATTACATCAAAAATTGTAATTACACGCCCCTGTTAGACAGGGGCTGAAAAATTGTGCCTTAGGCACTGGTGGTGGCGCCCAGAACCAAAAATGTTCTTACAAGCTATCAGCGTGATGATTGAGGAGGAAGAGGATAATTACTCAGGGATAGTCACTCAGCATCAGCATAGGCAGTCTTTGAAGGGATCTGAAAAAAATTATTCAGTTACATCAGCATCAGGTGCTTGGTAGCTGGTGGTGATCCAAGACTGATTCATTTTTATGAAGGTCAGCCGATCGACCGAGTCAGTGGACAGACGCACCCTGTGATCGTTTACCACGCCTCCAGCAGCACTGAATGTGCGTTCCGAAAGAACGCTGGATGCAGGACAGGCCAGTAGCTCAATTGCATACTGTGCAAGCTCTGGCCAGTGATCCATCCTCAAGACCCAGTAACCCAGAGGATTTTCGGTGGGAAAGGTGTCCAAGTCTGATCTTGCCCCTAGGTATTCCTGCACCATGTAAAACAGACGCTGGCGATGGTTGCTGGAACCGATCATACCTTGGGGCTGCGGACCAAAAAATTGTCTGAACGCATCGGTCAGACGGCCACCTTCTCCACCGCTCCTTCTTTGACTGACCGAAGCCTCAGCAACACGTTGTCCAGAAACAGGAGTTTGTAACCTCCCAGTCTCTGGGAACGCGTTGCACAGACCTTTCTGCAAGGCCTCCCGAAGATGTTTCATCCTCTGCTCCCTCTGCGATGGCAAGATAAGGTCCGCAACCTTACCCTTGTAACGTGGATCAAGGAGGGTTGCCAGCCAGTATTGGTCCTTCTCCTTGATACCACGAATACGAGGATCCTTACGCAGGCTTTGCAGGATCAGGGAGGCCATGCAGCGTAGGTTTGCTGAGGCATTCGGTCCGGAGTCCTCTGGGTCACTAAGGACAACAACGTCCGCAGCCACCTCCTCCCAGCCACGTACAAGTCCATGTGTTCCTTGGGACTGATCCCTTAAAGACTGCTGATGCTGAGTGCCAGGCTCCACCTCCATACTGACACAATCTTCCTCCTCCTCCTCCTCCTCCTCCTCCTCGTCCTCTTCCTGTGTGATCGGCGGGCACGCAGGAACACTGTCTGGATAAAGGGGGCCTTGAGAGCTAAGGAAGTCCTCCTCTTCCTGCCTCTGTTCTGCCTCAAGTGCCCTGTCCATTATTCCACGCAGCGTGTGCTCCAACAGGTGGACAAGGGGGACAGTGTCACTGATGCATGCACTGTCAGTGCTCACCATCCTCGTGGCCTCCTCGAATGGTGACAGGACAGTGCATGCATCCCTGATCATGGCCCACTGGCGTGGGGAAAAAAAACCAAGGTCCCCTGACCCTGTCCTGGTGCCATAGTCGCACAGGTACTCATTGATGGCCCTCTGCTGCGTGTGCAGCCGCTGCAGCATGGCCAACGTTGAGTTCCACCTGGTGGGCATGTCACAGATTAGGCGGTTCTTGGGCAGGTTAAACTCCTTTTGGAGGTCCGTCAGCCGAGCACTGGCATTATATGACCGGCGGAAATGCACACAGACTTTCCTGGCCTGCCTCAGGACATCCTGTAAGCCCGGGTACCTGCCCAAGAACCGCTGCACCACCAAGTTAAGGACGTGAGCCAAACAGGGCACATGGGTCAGTTGTCCCTGTCGGAGGGCAGAGAGGAGGTTGGTGCCATTGTCGCAAACCACCATTCCTGCCTTAAGTTGGCGTGGCGTCAACCACCTCTGAACCTGCCCCTGCAGAGCTGACAGAACCTCTGCCCCAGTGTGGCTCCTGTCCCCCAAGCACACCAGCTCAAGCACCGCATGGCATCTTTTGGCCTGCGTACTTGCGTAGCCCCTTGAACGCCTACGGAGCACCGCTGGTTCCGAGGAAGAGGCCATGGAGGAAGAAGAAGAGGAGGGGGTGGAGGAGAGAGGTGTGTCACAATCAGCATTTTGGAGGCGTGGTGGCGGAACAACCTCCAACACTACTGCACCTTGTCCTGCATCCTTCCCAGCTGCCAGCAGAGTCACCCAATGCGCCGTGAAACTTAAGTAACGTCCCTGTCCATGCCTGCTGGACCATGAGTCAGCGGTAATATGCACCTTACCGCTGACCGCCCTGTCCAGCGAGGCATGGACATTGCCTTCCACATGCCGGTAGAGAGCTGGAATCGCCTTCCGTGAGAAAAAGTGGCGTTTGGGTACCTGCCACTGAGGAACCGCACATTCCACAAACTCACGGAAGGGGGCAGAGTCTACCAACTGAAAAGGCAGCAGTTGAAGTGCTAGCAATTTTGCCAAGCTAGCATTCAACCGCTGGGCATGTGGATGGCTGGGAGCAAACTTCTTTCGGCGGTGCAGCAGCTGGGGCAGGGAAATTTGCCTGGTACAATCTGGCGTCGGTGTACCAAAAGCAGATTGCCCACAAGTACTTGGCTGTGACACACCTAATTCTACACCTTCATTCCTCTCACTGCAGGTCTCAGAGAGGACTGAAGGTCTAGTGGGGTTGGAAATCTCAGCTGATGAGGAGCAAGGAGAGATCCTCTTTGTTCTTTGGTGTGGGTCTTTTAGATATGCTTGCCAACGAACTGCATGGCAGGTCAACATATGTCTGGTCAAGCATGTGGTACCCAAGCGGGAGATGTTTTGGCCACGCGAGATACGCTTGAGACATATGTTGCAAATAGCAGCGGTGCGATCTGATGCACTCGTCTCAAAAAAGGCCCACACCAAAGAACTTTTTGAATAACGCGCAGAGACTGCAGCGCCCTGCACATGTGGAGCTTTGGGGTGTGATGCAGTCAATGTGCTGCCCTTAGGCTGGCCCCTGGAGGGCATCCTGCCTCGTTGGTGATGTGCCACCTCCTCCTCCTCCTCCTCCTCCTCCTCCTCTCTCCTATCAGGCACCCACGTTGAGTCAGTGACCTCATCATCCCCTCCCTCCTCATCACTGGAGCAAACCTGGCAGTATGCTGCAGCAGGGGGAGCATGACTGCCAGATTGCTGTCCTTCTTGGGCACCCCCTCTGTCCGTGCTCATGTTACTGCCTTCATCGAGCTCAGTATCATCATCAGAGCCTTCCAAACGCTGGGCATCCTCCTGGAGCATGTACCCAACACTGTGGTCAAACAGTTCGAGGGAATCCTCATGAGGACATGGTGGAGCTAGGGAAGGAGTCACTGATGACATTGAGCTGAGGGAAGAGGCCGCTGCTTTGCCAGACAAAGCACCCTGGGCATGGGTGAGAGAGGATGAGGAGGATGAGGACGGCTTGGTCATCCACTCGACCAAGTTTTCTGCATGTTGCGGCTCAACACGGCCAGCTGCCGAAAAAAAGGCCAAGCGTGTCCCATGGCCACGGGCTGATGAGGATGCACCGTCTCCACGACCAGCACTAGACACAGAGCCTGCTTGCCCTCTCTTATTGGCTTGTGACTGTCTGCCTCTCCTTCTTGGCCTTCCAGACATACTAATGGCCTGTAGCTGCACTAAGCTGGGATAGAACACCTGTAATTTTCTTCAGGTAGCTTTATATACTGTAACCAGACAAGCCTGCCTGTCAGTAGGAAGATAACAGGAACGGATCTAGCTGAACACTGTGAGCAGGACGCACTGCACTAAATGTAAATAGCAGGAACGGATCTAGCTGAACACTGTGAGCAGGACGCACTGACTGCACTAAATGTAAATAGCAGGAACGGATCTAGCTGAACACTGTGAGCAGGACGCACTGACTGCACTAAATGTAAATAGCAGGAACGGATCTAGCTGAACACTGTGAGCAGGACGCACTGCACTAAATGTAAATAGCAGGACCAGATCTAGCTGAACACTGTGAGCAGGACGCACTGCACTAAATGTAAATAGCAGGAACGGATCTAGCTGAACACTGTGAGCAGGACGCACTGACTGCACTAAATGTAAATAGCAGGAACGGATCTAGCTGAACACTGTGAGCAGGACGCACTGCACTAAATGTAAATAGCAGGAACAGATCTAGCTGAACACTGTGAGCAGGACGCACTGCACTAAATGTAAATAGCAGGAACGGATCTAGCTGAACACTGTGAGCAGGACGCACTGACTGCACTAAATGTAAATAGCAGGAACGGATCTAGCTGAACACTGTGAGCAGGACGCACTGCACTAAATGTAAATAGCAGGAACAGATCTAGCTGAACACTGTGAGCAGGACGCACTGCACTAAATGTAAATAGCAGGAACGGATCTAGCTGAACACTGTGAGCAGGACGCACTGACTGCACTAAATGTAAATAGCAGGAACGGATCTAGCTGAACACTGTGAGCAGGACGCACTGCACTAAATGTAAATAGCAGGAACGGATCTAGCTGAACACTGTGAGCAGGACGCACTGACTGCACTAAATGTAAATAGCAGGAACAGATCTAGCTGAACACTGTGAGCAGGACGCACTGCACTAAATGTAAATAGCAGGAACAGATCTAGCTGAACACTGTGAGCAGGACGCACTGCACTAAATGTAAATAGCAGGAACGGATCTAGCTGAACACTGTGAGCAGGACGCACTGCACTAAATGTAAATAGCAGGAACAGATCTAGCTGAACACTGTGAGCAGGACGCACTGACTGCACTAAATGTAAATAGCAGGAACAAATCTAGCTGAACACTGTGAGCAGGACGCACTGACTGCACTAAATGTAAATAGCAGGAACGGATCTAGCTGAACACTGTGAGCAGGACGCACTGCACTAAATGTAAATAGCAGGAACGGATCTAGCTGAACACTGTGAGCAGGACGCACTGCACTAAATGTAAATAGCAGGAACAGATCTAGCTGAACACTGTGAGCAGGACGCACTGACTGCACTAAATGTAAATAGCAGGAACAAATCTAGCTGAACACTGTGAGCAGGACGCACTGACTGCACTAAATGTAAATAGCAGGAACGGATCTAGCTGAACACTGTGAGCAGGACGCACTGCACTAAATGTAAATAGCAGGAACGGATCTAGCTGAACACTGTGAGCAGGACGCACTGCACTAAATGTAAATAGCAGGAACGGATCTAGCTGAACACTGTGAGCAGGACGCACTGCACTAAATGTAAATAGCAGGAACAAATCTAGCTGAACACTGTGAGCAGGACGCACTGACTGCACTAAATGTAAATAGCAGGAACGGATCTAGCTGAACACTGTGAGCAGGACGCACTGCACTAAATGTAAATAGCAGGAACGGATCTAGCTGAACACTGTGAGCAGGACGCACTGCACTAAATGTAAATAGCAGGAACAGATCTAGCCTAATCTAGCTCTCAAATCAAATGACACTGTCTGTCTCTCTCTCTATCAGCACACCGGAACACACTACACAGGGCCGCCGTGCAGGCGGCCTTATATAGTGTGGGGCGTGTACTAAATCCCCTGAGCCATAATTGGCCAAAGCCACCCTGGCTTTGGCCAATTACAGCTCTCTCTACTGACGGCGCTGTGATTGGCCAAGCATGCGGGTCATAGTGCATGCTTGGCCAATCATCAGCCAGCAATGCACTGCGATGCCGCAGTGAATTATGGGCCGTGACGCGCCACACGAATTTGGCGCGAACGGCCCATAACGTTCGCAATTCGACGGACGGTCGAACAGCCGATGTTCGAGTCGAACATGGGTTCGACTCGAACACGAAGCTCATCCCTAGTGACAGCTCTGGAAGCTGAAAATTGGCCTGGGCAGGAAGGGGGTAAAAGTGCCCAGTATTGAAGTAGTTAAAAACGCATCGGACTGCATTTGATGTGAACCAGCCCTTAAAGTGCAACTAAAATTAAAAAAAATAAATAAACAAGCTCTTATGCTCTTTATTGCAGAAGAGACATGCAAAAAAAAATGTATAAACTTACTGTACCTGCCTGTTTGCAACCCTCTGCAGAATGTATCCAAAGCTGAGCATGCACAACTTTATTTACCTTTCCGGCTCAGTACCAGTGAATGACCCCCATGCACAGGAGCAACGTCATCCCACACATGAGTGACGTCATCCCGCACAGGAGAGACATAATCCCGCACAGGAGTGACGTCATCCTGCACAGGAGAGACGTCATTCTGCACAACAGAGACGTCATCCCGCACAGGAGCGACGTCATCCCACACAGGAGTGACGTCATCCCACACAGAAGTGACGTCATCCCGCACAGGAGCGACGTCATCCCGCACCAGCAAATAAAGATGGCCAAATACCGGCAAGAAGCCAGGTATAGGATGCCGCCACCAGCGAATGACCTCACAGGCATCAAACCATTGGAGCATAGGCATGTATTCTTGCCTTTAGTTGCGCTTTCATGGGCATTCGCCCCTTCTCACCCAGCCAGCCTCTACCGCATATCCAACCTAACACTGGAAGCTTACTGGCAGAAGACAAGTGCAGAGTGATGAACTCATCGATGCACTGACCAATGAGCAGCTAGCAGGGAAGGGGGCGGGTCGGTGACCAAGCTGTGTTGCCTAACTGCAGTGGTAAAAAAGTGAGGTCAGGGTCCTGGCTGCAGCGGTTGAACCAAATTGCCAGTCCTCCTATAGAGAAGTATCCTCACATACAGATTGCGAATCTCATCCGGGTATTTCTCCATCTGCCAGAAGTTCAGCTTTAAGATCTCGCGGTGAATCCGACCTCAACCGAAAGGAATGGCAGATGAGAGGTGACCATATCTAATCCCCCATCTCACCCACATCGTTCCCAGGCTCACACAATACCCGGACGGCCAAAAAATAGCAGAAGGACTTAGTCAGTGCCGTCTGTAAATACCGTCTACCGCGGCGAAACAGATTTACGAGACGGAGATTGTGATCCGGCCGCAGCGTTGAGAAGGTATACTGCAGATTATGGAGTCATGGCTCCATTCACACCAGTGCGATTCGGACATCAAAGTCGCATGAAAAGTTGCATCCCATGTTTTCCAATGAGTCTCGTTCATATCTATGCGACCTAAAGATGCATACTTAAAGTAGCTCCTGCACGACTTTGGTCAGACTTTCATGCGACTTCAGGGCCAAAGACTTCAATGTAAATTAATAATTGACGGAAAGAAAAAAAATTATTGAATGAAGGAAATGGAAGAATGAAGGAAGGAAATAAAAAAAAAAGAAAGAATAAGGGAATGAATAAAAAATAAAATTAACGAATGAATAATTAAAGGGAAAAATGAAAGAATAAATTAAATGAAAGGATGAATAAAAAAAAAATAGTTAAGGAAGTTAAAGAATTAATAACGGAAGGGAAGGAAGGAAATGAAAAAAAAAGAATGAATAAGTGAATGAATAAAAAATAAAATGAAAGAATATATAATTAAAGGAAAAAAATAAAGAATAAATGAAATGTAAGGATGAATAATAAAAAAATGATAGCGACTTCAAAGTAGCTCATGTACGACTTTGGTCAGACTTTCATGCGACTTCAGGGCCAAAGACTTCAATGTAAATTAATAATTTACAGAAAGAAAAAAAATGAATGAATGAAGGAAATGCAAGAATGAAGGAAGTAAAGAAGGAAGGAAATTAAAAAAATGAATAAGTAAATGAATAAAAAAAAATAAAGAATGAATAAAAAATGAAATTAAAGAATGAATAATTAAAGTTAAAAAATAAAGAATAAATTAAAATAAAAGATGAATAAAAATACGAGTTAAGGAAATTAAAGAAATAATAACGGAAGGAAAGGAAGGAAGGAAGATATGAAGGAATAAAGGAAGGAAGGATAAAAAAAAACAAACAAATAAGGGAATGAATAAAAAATAAAATGAAAGAATAAATAATTAAAGGGAAAAAATAAAGAATAAATGAAATTAAAGGATGAATAAAAAAACAAGTTAAGGAAGTTAAAGAAATAATAACGGAAGGAAAAGAAGGAAGGAAGATAGGAAGGAATAAAGGAAGGAAGGAAATAAAAAAAATGAATAAGGGAATGAATAAAAAAGAAAATAAAAAAATGAATAATTACATTTAAAAATTAAAGAATAAATTAAATGAAAGGATGAATTAAAAAAATTAGTTAAGGAAATTAAAGAATTATTAACAGAAGGGAAGGAAGAAAGGAAATGAAAAAAAGAATGAATAAGGGAATAAATAAAAAATAAAATGAAGGAATAAATAATTAAAGGGAAAAATTTAAGAATAAATGAAATTAAAGGATGAATAAAAAAAAATTAGTTAAGGAAATTAAAGAATTAATAACGGAAGGAAGGAAGATAGTAAGGATTAAAGGAAGGAAGGAAATAAAATAAAAAAATGAATAAGGGAATAAATAAAAAAGAAAATTAAAGAATGAATAATTAAAGGGAAATGAATTAAAAAAAAAATAGATAAAGAAATTAAAGAATTAATAACGGAAGGAAATGAAAGAATGAACGAAGGGAATGAAAGAAAAAAAATGACAGAAAAATTGATGAATTAATTATGGAAATTAAAGAATGGAGGAAGGAGAATAAAGGAGTGAAAGAATGAATAACTGATAGAAGGAAGGAAATGAAAGAATCAAAAAAGGAATGAATGAAGGAAATTTAAAAAATGAATAAGGGAATGAATAAAGGAAATTATTGAATAAAGGGGGAAAATTAAAGAATGAATGGAATGAAATGTAAGGATGAATAAAAAAGTCTTAGAAATTAACGGAAAGGAAGGAATTAAATGAAAAAATGAATGAATGAAGTGAATGAATAATTGAAGGAAAGGAAAAAATGAATGAATAAATAAAATTAAGGAAGGAAGGGAATGAATGAATAAAGAAATTAATTAAGGCAATAGAAAAATGAATAAAGGAAATTAAATGAAATGAATGAATAACTGAAAGTAAGGAAGGAAGGTAAGGAAAAGGGAAGGAAATAAATAAATAAATGAAGGAACAAATGAAGGAATGAAGGAAATGAAAGAATAAATTAATGGTGGGAAATTTAGGAAGGAAGGAATTGAAGGAAAGAGAATAAAGGAAATGAATGAATGAATAACTGAAGTAAGGATGGAAATAAAGGAAGGAAATGAAAGAATCAATAAAGAAAGGAATAAATTAAGGAAATAAAAGAATGAATGAATCAGGGAATGAATGAAGGAAATTAAAGAATAAATTAAGAAAATGATTTAAGGAAATTGAAGAATTAATAATGAAAGGAAAGAATGAAGGAGTGAAAAAAGGAATGAATGAAGGAAAATAAAAAATTAACGAATAAAGGAAGGGATGAATAACTGAAGGAAATGAAAGCACGAATGAATGAAGGAAATGAAAGAAGGAAGGAAATGAAAAAGTGAATAAATGAATGAACGAAGGACAGGCATGAATGAAAGGAATAGGTTGCCTTACTACAACACCTGAAAACGCACACGTTATAGTGTAGTGCATCACTGTTAATGGGCCCTCAAGGTCACGGCAAAGGCCAGACAAGGTCATTCTTTGTGTCTAGAGGAAGTTTGAAGCTGAACTCCAGGCAAAAAAATGAACACACAGCACAGTCTGGCAGGAGAGGGGACCTGATTTATTTTTTCTGCTGCAGTTCAGTTCACACTGTCCTGTGATTGGACAGTGAAAGGAGAAGCAGCACTGATGAGCTCCTTTCTCTCTGTCACTCTGCTCTCTCCTCCTATCAGCGTGTATTTTATTGGCTGTGTGTGTGTGTGTTGCTTCTCCCATCCTCTATCTGAAAGCCTTGTTAGTAGACAGAAGTTTATAAACTCGACCAATCGGATCCTCCCTCTCATAACAAACCTTGCACTCAGGGAAGATGGCCGGTTTCCGATTGGCCCTTCTTTCAGACACTTTCCCACGCCAAGCTGTCCGCGGGGGGAAACGATGAGAAAAAAATATCGGAACCCCTCTTTAATTTGAAACCCTTAATTAATTTCAAGTACTCTAAACTGTTATTAAGTCTCTAAATTAATTTGGAAGCGCTGGCGGTTATTAATAAAGATCCCGAGGCTGTCACACTCCAACAATCCAGTCGTTACGCTCTAATTGGATGAGTAAGTGACATGCCTATTAGCGGAGAAGTAGCGGTGAAAAGGGAAGATAATGCCGACTTATCAAAGGAGCGATGTTCTCCGGGAAAAGGCACTTCGTCTCAAACAAGACTTCAAAACGCGACGCGCCTAATAAATGTGACAATTAAAAAGCCGAATATTCCGAAGTTTTCATTTCTGGCACATCTGGGCGGATGAGCGATCGCCGGCGAGAAATAGAAAGTAGGCTGGGAGAACGAATTCGGCTTTATTTAGAGGCAGCTGTTGCGTTTTATTGGACGCTGGCCTCGCAAATCTTAAAAATGGTATTTTGTATTGTATGTTTAGTAGGTCTCTGGAATACACGTACATGCGACAATGCGACAAGAAAAAAAAAAAATCAGTTGATCTGCCAACAATCTAGTAAATCCCTAACTTCCTATAGGGGGTGACAACCCTTCCTCTGCGGCACTGAAATCCCAAGTAGCGTTGTCAACGCCACCTGCTGGACTACAGAACTCCTCCCACCCCCCCTGTCTCGCTCTGTACCCTGGGCTGCTGATAGGGGGGTAGAGCTGGTCCTCCTGTACCGGGCCTTGACCCCATCATTTCTCCAGGGGGCCCGGGCAGAGAGGGGGCTCTTTAGATACTCTTGGGCACATCCACTATTTCCAAATTACTAAATAAATATGTTTTCTTTATTCAGTAAACATGAAATATCGTATTAGTCAGGGGCGGACTGACCATTCGGGCTCTCGGGCATTGCCCGAGGGCCCCCATGCCTCTAAGGGTTGCCAGCCTCAATAAAACCAGGGACAGTATGTAAAAATCTCCAGTACCTTTTCAGTGTGTGTATGTGTATTCTATGTATGTATATTGTGTGTCTGTGTGTGTATACTGTATGTGTGTGTGTATACTGTGTGGCCCCATAATCTATTGCTTGGGGCCCCATAATCTCCTATTGCCCGGGGGCTCCATGATCTTCTATTGCCCGGGGGCCCCATAATCTTCTATTGCCCGGGGGCCCCATAATCTTCTATTGCCTGGGGGCCCCATAATCTTCTACTGCCTGGGGGCCCCATAATCTTCTCCTATTGCCCGGGGGCCCCATAATCTCCTATTGCCCGGGGCCCCCATGAGTTGTCAGTCTGCCCCTGGTATTAGTATTTTTATTACTTATTTGCTATACATAATCTTTGATTTACATTTGTTTTACATGGTTTTAATATATATATATATATATATATATATAAAGAACAGTTAAAAAACTTTTCAAAAGGTAAATTAAATTTAAATATATTTAATATACCTTTTTAAAAGTTTTTTTAAACTCACAAAAGTCAGTACATCCCTCACATTTTTTGTAAATATTTTTCTTCTCTCTTTTCATGTGACAACACTGAAGAAATGACACTTGTCTACAATGTAAAGTAGTGAGTGTACAGCTTGTATAACAGTGTAAATTTTCTGTCCCCTCAAAATAACTCAACACACAGCCATTAATGTCTAAACCGCTGGCAACAAAAGTAAGTACATCCCTAAGTGAAAATGTCCAAATTGGGCCCAATTAGCCATTTTCCCTCCCCCGGTGTCATGTGACTCATTAGTGTTACAAGGTCTCAGGTGTGAATGGGGAGCAGGTGTGTTAAATTTGGTGTTATCGCTCTCACTCTCTCATACTGGTCACTGGAAGTTCAACATGGCACCTCATGGCAAAGAACTCTCTGAGGATCTGAAAAAAAGAATTGTTGCTCTACATAAAGATGGCCTAGGCTATAAGAAGATTGCCAAGACCCTGAAACTGCGCTGCAGCACGGTGGCCAAGACCATACAGCGATATAACAGGACAGGATCCACTCAGAACAGGCCTCGCCATGGTCCACCAAAGAAGTTGAGTGCACGTGCTCAGCGTCATATCCAGAGGTTGTCTTTGGGAAATAGACGTATGAGTGCTGCCAGCATTGCTGCAGAGGTTGAAGGGGTGGGGGTTCAGCCTGTCAGTGCTCGGACCATACGCCGCACACTGCATCAAATTGGTCTGCATGGCTGTCATCCCAGAAGGAAGCCTCTTCTAAAGATGATGCCACAAATAGTTTGCTGAAGACAAGCAGACTAAGGACATGGATTACTGGAACCGTGTCCTGTGGTCTGATGAGACCAAGATAAACTTATTTGGTTCAGATGGTGACAAGCGTGTGTGGGGGCAACCTGGTGAGGAGTACAAAGACAAGTGTGTCTTCCCTACAGTCAAGCATGGTGGTGGGAGTGTCATGGTCTGGGGCTGCATGAGTGCTGCCGGCACTGGGGAGCTACAGATCATTGAGGGAACCATGAATGCCAACATGTACTGTGACATACTGAAGCAGAGCATGATCCCCTCCCTTCAGAGACTGGGCCGCAGGGCAGTATTCCAACATAAATACCCCAAACACACCTCCAAGACGACCACTGCCTTGCTAAAGAAGTTGAGGGTAAAGGTGATGGACTGGCCAAGCATGTCTCCAGAACCCTATTGATCATCTGTGGGACATCCTCAAACGGAAGGTGGAGGAGCACAAGGTCTCTAACATCCACCAGCTCCGTGATGTCATCATGGAGGAGTGGAAGAGGACTCCAGTGGTAACCTGTGAAGCTCTGGTGAACTCCATGCCCAAGAGGGTTAAGGCAGTGCTGGAAAATAATGGTGGCCACACAAAATATTGACACTTTGGGCCCAATTTGGACATTTTCACTTAGGGGTGTACTCACTTTTGTTGCCAGCGGTTTAGACATTAATGGCTGTGTGTTGAGTTATTTTGAGGGGACAGCAAATTTACACTGTTATACAAGCTGTACACTCACTACTTTACATTGTAGACAAGTGTCATTTCTTCAGTGTTGTCACATAAAAAGATATATTTTTAAATATTTTGTTAATGTATTAATTTATTGTTTATATCTGTTCATTTATTGTTTAGTTTTGATTTTTCTTCAATGATTCAAAATTGATTTTATTTTACTTTTTGATTCCCAGATCACTGGGGTGCCACCTAAGGAGACAGCACAGCAGTAGTTGACTCCTTTCAGGCACACTGTCTCTGATTGAAATCTCAAATTGGTTAGCCTTTTCTTCCACTTTAATCTCCCTTTCACATTTCCCAGTTCCTCCCTATCTGTACCGATCCAATCAAAGGTTGAAATCTGAGACAGAGAGCCAGGAAGGAG
Organism: Lithobates septentrionalis; assembly: GCA_037952835.1. Classification (NCBI taxonomy): domain Eukaryota; kingdom Metazoa; phylum Chordata; class Amphibia; order Anura; family Ranidae; genus Lithobates; species Lithobates septentrionalis. The sequence continues at coordinate 262,813 of JBBDGP010004334.1, read as the reverse complement.
TCAACTACTGCTGTGCTGTCTCTTTAGGTAGTTCCCAATGACCTGGGAATCCTTTGTCATGTAATAAATGTTTACTTGTAATACAAAGATTATATGTAGCAAATAATGCAATAGAACATATATAATGTATGAAAGATACAAAACAGATACAAAATAGCTTCTAAAAAGTAAAATAAAGTGGATTTAAAATCATTGAAAATAATAAAAAAATAATCAATAAATGAACAAATATAAACAATAAAAAATGACATAAAAATAAATAACAAAATATAATGCAAAATAGTATATAATACTGTATAATATTTATCATATGGTAATATATTATATGTTATGTTTGTTTGTTGTTTATTTATTTTTGTATTTTCATTTATGTAATTTTTAAAACAATAAAATAAATAATATTTAATAAAATAATAAAAACAAATAAGTAAATAAATGACATTTATTTGTTGTTTATTATTTATGTATTTTTATTTATGTAATTTTTTAAAACAATAAAATAAATCATATTTAAAAGAAACATATAAGTAAATAAAGGACATTTGTTTGTTGTTTATTTATTTATGTATTTTTATTCATGTAATTTTTAAAACAATAAAATAAATAATATTTAATAAAATAATAAAAACAAATAAGTAAATAAATGATGTTTGTTTGTTGTTTATTTATTTATGTATTTTTATTTATGTAATTTTTAAAACAATAAAACAAATAATATTTAATAAAATAAAAAAAACAAATAAGTAAATAAATGATGTTTGTTGTTTATTTATTTATGTATTTCTATTTATGTAATTTTTAAAACAATAAAATAAATAATATTTAATAAAATAATAAAAACAAATAATTAAATAAATGATGTTTGTTTGTTGTTTATTTATTTATGTACTTTTATTTATGTAATTTTTAAAACAATAAAACAAATAATATTTAATAAAATAATAAAAACAAATAAGTAAATAAATGATGTTTGTTGTTTATTTATTTTTGTATTTTTTTATGTCATTTTTAAAACAATAAAATAAATAATATTTCATAAAATAATAAAAACAAATAAGTAAATAAATTATGTTTGTTTGTTGTTTATTTATTTATGTACTTTTATTTATGTCATTTTTAAAACAATAAAATAAATAATATTTCATAAAATAATAAAAACAAATAAGTAAATATAAAAAAATAAACAATTAAAAATAAAATCATTAGTTCCCCTTCTAAAGTCAACCTATCTTTTATAGAAATGTATTATCTGCCTTTGCTGACTTTTAGGTTGCTATAGTCTGATTGTTACACTGAAGCTATTTTTGTTACAATTGTAATTGAATCAATATTTGTATGTATCATGATATACTATATGAAATGAAATACCTCATGAACTCATATTCCGTCACTATTTTAAATTACTATCATCCATTGCACAATAGCTGAAATTTCTAATTAGGCTTACAGTAGGATTGATGCCATTGGCTGCTGAAATGAAAGGGAAAGGAAATACAGAAGTGGCATCAACTGATGCTTGGAATTTTTTTTTCCGGTGGGTTTTTTTTTTTTTTCTTGAAATATTTTGAAATTTCTAATTCACAAGCCTCAAACAAGTAGGAGGGGTTTGGGCACAAAAATAATGGACGGTTCCCAAAATGCTGTTTTATTTTCAGCGCGGAGGAAGTGAAGATAGACTGCGCAGAGGATCCAAAAAAAGTGTAGTACATCTCGAAAAATCTTTTTTTTTTTCTGTACCATTTTCCATCGCCATTCCTTATAAACCTTCCACGGTTGCGGCGGAATAACTATTTTACTAGAGATCTCCGGAATTTGAAAAGGAACGGTCACCTTACGTGTAGCCGCGGCGGGCGGAGAGACAAATGGTCCAATCCATCTCGGCGATACGACTTGTTTATTACGGAGGCGCAGTATAGGCCTCCTAAGTCCTTGTGTACACACGGCGTAATGGCCGTACCTCACGTTTTATGTGCCGCTGCCTGCGTTTATCTTGACTTTAATGAGTCCCCTGCCGCAGCGCCTGCAATGTATTTCACGTTATAGGGAAGGGGAAAAAAAAAGAGATGGCTTGACATTTTGTCTCTGACATCCCCGTTCCAATTATAGAAGTGTCGCGGTGACGTAAACCAGACGGCAGCGGGGACCGAGCTCGTAAAAGAAATTTAAACGCTTGTGACGCCGGGGGTTCAGGGGTGATCCGTTATGTTCTACAGCAAAGCAATGATGTCTTTATGGCCCGGGAAATTCCCACAACTAATAGAAGCGCCGAACCGCGGGAAACAGGATTGGAAAAGTAAACTGGACCTATCATCTGAATTTTTTTACGTGCATGCTCATCCATCTTTACTTCCATCTATCCATTCTTTCCATCTATCCATACTATCCATCCATCTATACTATCCATCCATCTATACTTTACTTTACTATTGGGTGCAATGACACCTTACTAGGCCTTACAAAGCCTGAACCACCCAACTACCCGGTGGATGAGGACGTTGGCATGCTGCGTGGAAGAAACATCCCTTGGGGTTGAGTTGACATCTGAAGTGCATGCACTGGGGCTGATCTGAGATCTGAACATAGGCGTGTGCACAGCGTGTGCCAGGCGTGCCTAGGCACACCCTAATCCGGGGATCGATCTCTATTTTCCTCCTGCGGCAGCTGAAAGTAGGCTTCTCCTCCTCTCCTTCTTGGCAGCATTCAGCTGCCACAGGAGGAAAATACAGGGGATTGGTACCAATACATACTGCCTCCACCACCCCTCCTGTCCCTGTTCCTCTTGTTTCTGCCGCCTGGCCCCATGTATACTCCCCTGGTCCCCCTCCCCCCACAGCTCTTCTGGCTTCCCCTCCTCTCCTTTCCCAACGGCTTTCTGCTGCCTGGCCCCATGTGTGCTCCACCGTTACCCTTCCCTCCACAGATCTGCTGGCTTTCCCTCCTCCCCTCTCCCACCGGCTTTCTGATGCCTGGCCCCATGTGTGCTCCCCTGGTCCCCCTTTCCCCACAGCAGCTGAAAGTAGGCTTCTGCTTCTCTCCTTTGGCTTTCCCTCCTCTCCTCTCCCATCGGCTTTCTGCTGCCTGACCCCATGTTTTTTCCCGTGGTCCCCCTTTCCCCCACAACTCTTTTCAGCTTCCTGTCCTCTCCTCTCCCACCAGCTTTCTGCTGCCTGGCCCCATGTGTGCTCCCCTGCTCCCCCTCCCCCCCACAGCTCTTCTGGCTTCCCCTCCTCTCCTTTCCCAACGGCTTTCTGCTGCCTGGCCCCATGTGTGCTCCACTGGTCCCCCTTCCCTCCACAGCTCTGCTGGCTTTCTCTCCTCCCCTCTCCCACCGGCTTTCTGCTGCCTGGCCCCATGTGTGCTCCCCTGGTCCCCCTTCCCTCCACAGCTCTGCTGGCTTTCCCTCCTCCCCTCTCCCACCGGCTTTCTGCTGCCTGGCCCCATGTGTGCTCCCCTGGTCCCCCTTTCCCCCATAGCAGCTGAAAGTAGGCTTCTGCTCCTCTCCTTTGGCTTTCCCTCCTCTCCTCTCCCATCGGCTTTCTGCTGCCTGGCCCCATGTTTTCTCCCCTGGTCCCCCTTTCCCCCACAGCTCTTTTCGGCTTCCCCTCCTCTTCCCTCCCACCAGCTTTCTGCTGCTTGGCCCCATGTGTGCTCCCCTGTTCCCCCTTCCCTCCACAGCTCTTCCGGCTTCTCTTCCTCTCCTACCGGCTTTCTGCTGCCCAGCCCCATCTGTGCTTCCTTGGTCCCCCTTCCCCCCACAGCTCTGCCGGTTTCCCCTCCTCTCCTCTCTCACCGGATTTCTGCTGCCCGGCCCCATGTGTGTTCCCCTGGTCCCCCCACAGCTCTTCTGGCTTCCCCTCCTCTCCTCTGCCACCGGACTTCTGCTGCCTGGCCCCATGTGTGCTCCCCTGGTCCCCCCACAGCTCTTCCGGCTTCCCCTCCTCTGCCACCAGACTTCTGCTGCCTGGCCCCATGTGTGCTCCCCTGGTCCCCCTTTCCGCCCACAGCTCTGCCGGTTTCCCCTCCTCTCCCACAGCTTTCTGCTGCCCGGCCCCATGTGTGCTCCCCTGGTCTCCCTTTTTCAAACAGCTCTGCTGGCTTCCCTTCCTCTGCTCTCCCACGGCTTTCTGCTGCCCAGCCCCATGTGTGCTCCCCTGGGCCCCCTTTCTCCCACAGCTCTTCTGGCTTCCCCTCCTCTCCTGTCCCACCGGATTTTTGCTGCCTGGCCCCATGTGTGCTCCCCTGGTCCCCCCACAGCTCTTCCGGCTTCCCCTCCTCTGCCACCAGACTTCTGCTGCCTGGCCCCATGTGTGCTCCCCTGGTCCCCCTTTCCGCCCACAGCTCTGCCGGTTTCCCCTCCTCTCCCACAGCTTTCTGCTGCCCGGCCCCATGTGTGCTCCCCTGGTCTCCCTTTTTCAAACAGCTCTGCTGGCTTCCCTTCCTCTGCTCTCCCACGGCTTTCTGCTGCCCAGCCCCATGTGTGCTCCCCTGGGCCCCCTTTCTCCCACAGCTCTTCTGGCTTCCCCTCCTCTCCTGTCCCACCGGATTTTTGCTGCCCGGCCCCATGTGTGCTCCCCTGGTCCCCCCACAGCTCTTCCGGCTTCCCCTCCTCTGCCACCAGACTTCTGCTGCCTGGCCCCATGTGTGCTCCCCTGGTCCCCCTTTCCGCCCACAGCTCTGCCGGTTTCCCCTCCTCTCCCACAGCTTTCTGCTGCCCGGCCCCATGTGTGCTCCCCTGGTCTCCCTTTTTCAAACAGCTCTGCTGGCTTCCCTTCCTCTGCTCTCCCACGGCTTTCTGCTGCCCAGCCCCATGTGTGCTCCCCTGGGCCCCCTTTCTCCCACAGCTCTTCTGGCTTCCCCTCCTCTCCTGTCCCACCGGATTTTTGCTGCCCGGCCCCATGTGTGCTCCCCTGGTCCCCCCACAGCTCTTCCGGCTTCCCCTCCTCTCCTCTGCCACCTGACTTCTGCTCCCCTGGCCCCCCTTTCCCCACACAGCTCTGCCAGCTTCGCTTCCACTCCTCTGCTCTCCCACTGGCTGCAGTGTGGGATTGTTTCAGGATGAACACTGAGAGTGATCGGTACCAACCGCTCACTGTGCTCATGTATAACTGAAACATAGTAAACTGTTGTTGTGTGAACGAACAATAAACCACTCATCACAGAGCACTTCTCATTCATTCACTGTCCAGTTCAGCTGAGGCTGCAGAGAAAGGGACTGGGGAATCTCTGTCCTTAGTCCCCTTTCTGTTCAAAAGTGAGACCACAGGGGTCTGTTTAAAACCCTGATATTTCACCAAAGCTCCCCAACAGGGCTCCTAAACAACTGTAAAAAAAAAAAAATACTGTAAAAAATAATTAAAAAAATTAAATAATAAAAGTTAAAAAATGACTGACACCGTCCTCTGCTCTATTGACACCATCCTCTGACCTACTGCTAAAGTTCTCTGCTCTACCGACTGACACCATCCATTGTCCTACTGACACCGTCCACTGCTCTACTGACACATCCAGGTTTTAATATATATATAGAATATACAGTGCCTTGAAAAAGTATTCATACCCCTTGAAAAATGTAAATGTATTTTATTGGGATTTTATGTGATAGACCAACACAAAGTGGCACAAAATTGTGAAATGGGAGGAAAATAAATGGTTTTCAACATTTTTTACAAATAAATATGTGAAAAGTGGGGGGGGGGCATTTGTATTCAGCCCCCCTTTACTCTGATACCCCTAATTAAAATCTAGAGGAACCAATTGCCTTCAGAAGTCACCTAATTAGTAAATAGAGTCCACCTGTGTGTAATTTAATCTCAGTATAAATACAGCTGTTCTGTGAAATCCTCAGAGGTTTGTTAACCTTAGTGAACAAACAGCATCATGAAGGCCAAGAAACACACCAGGTCGTGGATAATGTTGTGGAGAAGTTTAAAGCAGGGTTAGGTTATAAAAAAATATCCCAAGCTCCGTATGGTCTCGGCCACCATGCTGCAGCTCAGTTTCAGGGTCTTGGCAATCTTCTTATAGCCTAGGCCAGTGATGGCGAACCTTGGCACCCCAGATGTTTTGGAACTACATCTCCCATGATGCTCATGCACTCTGCAGTGTAGTTGAGCGTCATGGGAAATGTAGTTCCAAAACATCTGGGGTGCCAAGGTTCGCCATCACTGGCCTAGGCCATCTTTAGGTAGAGCAGCAACAATTTTTTTTTACAGATCCTCAGAGAGTTCTTTTCCATGAGGTGCCATATTGAACTTCTAGTGACCAGTATGAGAGAGTGAGAGCGATAACACCAAATTTACCACACCTGCTCCACATTCACACCTGAGACCCGAGTCACGAGTCACATGACACCAGGGAGGGAAAATAGCTAATTGGGCCCAATTTGGACATTTTCACTTAGGGGTGTACTCACTTTTGTTGCCAGCGGTTTTTAGACACACACCTATGGGTCTGAATTGCATGCATTGTGGCTGATTGCAGGTCTCAATATCATGCATAAGGGCTGATCAGATGTATGAATGCATGCATTGAGGCCGATCTGAGGTCTGAAGTGCATGCGTTAGGGGGCGATCTGAGGTATGAAGTGCATGCATTGGGGCCAATCTGAGGTCTGAAGTGCATGTATTGTGGCTGATCTGACGTATAAAGTGCATGCACTGGGGCCGATCTGAGGTCTGAAGTGCATGCACTGGGGCCGATCTGAGGTCTGAAGTGCATGCACTGGGGCCGATCTGAGGTCTGAAGTGCATGTATTGTGGCTGATCTGACGTATAAAGTGCATGCACTGGGGCCGATCTGAGGTCTGAAGTGCATGCACTGGGGCCGATCTGAGGTCTGAAGTGCATGCATTGGGGCCGATCTGAGGTCTGAAGTGCATGCATTGGGGCCGATCTGAGGTCTGAAGTGCATGCACTGGGGATGATCTGAGGTCTGAAGTGCATGCATTGGGGCCGATCTGACGTATAAAGTGCATGCATTGGGGCCGATCTGACGTATAAAGTGCATGCATTGGGGCCGATCTGAGGTCTGAAATGCATAAATTGGGGCCGATCTGAGGTCTGAAGAGCATGCTCTGGGGGTGATCGGAGGACTGAAGTGCATGCAGTGAACTTGTTTTGTGTGAGCACCAATTAATCAAGATGACTTTTTCTACAGGCTGACGATGTGCGTCCAGCACCTCATTTCTAATCATTCTTAAAAAATAAAGACATGATAGGGGTTCTAACCCTACCCTGCCTTGTCCAAAGGTTAGAACCCTTGTACTGCAGCAGAACTTTAAAATGTGTTTAACGTTCTGGTTTTAGATTCATTTCCAGGTTCTGCTGCAGTAGATATGTGTATTTTGGAGATGGGATTGAAACAGCTCTAAGATAAAGAGAAGGACACATTGTCCATCCCAGAGGCGATAATCTCCCCATAGACAGCTGTCATGTCTCCATTGAGAGCCCCTGACAGGTTTGCCGCCTGGCAGCCGCCCGGCTAGCTGCAGTTGAGGGCACAGTTGTTTCCAAACAGATGCCCTCGCTTCCTGCTGAAAACCACTTGTTGTTAGATGAGACGCTTGTGGCGACTTTACAATAAACAGATGGCGATGTGCGGTTGCAAATGGATTAGCGTTCATATGAAAATTGGAGTTAGAATTAAAGGAGGGCCCTGCTAAGCTTTATATTTGATTTTTAGCAAGTCCACATAAATGTTGTTCCTGCCAAGCAGCCAGCGTTGAGCTACACCGTAAAGATCCGCTCTGCTGAATTAGAGCTTAGGGTCTATTGCAGTGCAGATTGATCCTCGATGGACATTTAAATGCACCAGGAAAGGGGCTCTCAGCCCACACCATCATTGATTAAATGTACTAAAAGCCCTTCACTAAACATGCACTCTGGTGAGTGATGTGCTCTTATTGGGGTGTACTCAATGGACTGGGTGTAGTTCATGGTTGGGGTGCACTTAATGGGTTGGGGTGAACGTAATGGTTGAAGTGTACCTTATGGGTTAGGATGTACTTTATGGTTGGCGTGTACTTAATCGGTTTGGGTGTACTTAATGGTTGGGGTGTACGTAATGGGTTGGGGTGTACTCAATGGTTGGTGTGTATTTAATGGGTTTGGATGTACTTAATGGTTGAAGTGTACTTAATCAGTTGGGGTTTACTTAATTGATGGTGTGTACCTAATGGTTTGGACGTGCTTATTTGGTTGGGGTGTACCTAATGGTTTGGGGTGTACTTAATGGGTTGGGTGTACCCTATGGCTTGGGCTTACCTAATGGTTGTGGTGTACTTAATGGGTTGGGTTGTTGGTTGGGGTATACTTATTGGGTTGGGTTATACTTAATGGTTTGGAGTGTACTTAATGATTGGAATTTACTAAATGGGTCGGAATGTATTTACTGATTGTGGTATACTTAATGGGTTGGGTTATACTTAATTTATGGGGTGTACTTAATGGGTTTGGGTATACTTAATGGTTGGGGTGTACTTAGTGGGTTGGGTTTTTACCCAATGGTTGGGTGTAATTAATCAGTTGGGGTGTACTTAATGGATGGGGTGTACCTAATGCGTTGGGTGTATTTTATGGTTTGAGTGAGGTTATTGGGTTGGGGTGTACTTAATGATTTTCTGTGTAACTTATAAGTTGGGATGTACCTAATGGTTGGGGTGTACTTAATAGATTTGGGTATACTTAATGGTTCGGGTGTACTTGAAGGGTTGGGGTGTACTTAATGATTGTGGTGTACCTAAAGCTTGGGGTATACTTAAAGGTTTGGTTATACTTTTTTTTATTTTTTGGGGGGGGGGGATAATAAGTTGGGTGTACTTTATGATTGGGATGTACCTAACGGGTTGGGTTTACTTAATGGTTGTGGTGTACTTAATGGTTGGAGTGTACCTAATGGGTTGGGTTGCTGGTTGGGGTATACTTATTGAGTAGGGATGTACTTAATGGGTTGGGTTGTACTTAATGGTTGGGCTGTACTTAATGGGTTGGGGTATATTTAATGGTTGGAGTATACTTAATGGGTGGGATTGTACTTAATTTTTGGGGTGTACTTAATGGGTTTGGGTGTACTTAATGGTTGGGGTGTACTTAATGGGTTTGGGTGTACTTAATGGTTGGGGTATAATTAATGGTTTGGTGTGCTTAATGTTTGGGGTTTACTTAATGGGTTTGGGTGTACTTAATGGTTTGTGTGTACCTAGTGATTGGGGTATACCTAATGGTTGGGGTGTACCTAACGGGTTTGGGTGTACTTAATGGTTGGGGTGTACTAAATAGGTTGTTTGGGTGTACTTAATGGTTTGGGTGTGCTTAATGGGTTTGGGTGTACTTAATGGTTGGGGTGTACTAAATGGGTTTGGGTGTACTTAATGGGTTTGAGTGTACTTAATAGGTTGAGTTGTACTTAATGGCGTAATTGACCTTGTTACTCACAGTGCCGGGACAAGGTTGTCCAATGCTCAAGGTGAATTTGCAGAAATGGGCCCCCTTGGGTGTACTTAATGGGTTTGGGTGTACTTAATGGTTGGGGTGTACTAAATGGGTTGTTTGGGTGTACTTAATGGGTTGGGTGTGCTTAATGGGTTTGGGTGTACTTAATGGTTGGGGTGTACTAAATGGGTTGTTTGGGTGTACTTAATGGTTTAGATGTGCTTAATGGGTTTGGGTGTACTTAATGGTTGGGGTGTACTAAATGGGTTTGGGTGTACTTAATGGGTTTGGGTGTACTTAATGGTTGGGGTGTACTAAATGGGTTTGGGTGTACTTAATGGGTTTGAGTGTACTTAATGGCGTAATTGACCTTGTTACTCACAGTGCCGGGACAAGGTTGTCCAATGCTCAAGGTGAATTTGCAGAAATGGGCCCCCTGCATAGATAGACATACAGGGGGCAAAAAAACTGCTGATGGAAAGAAAATAACTAATTATTGGATGCTGTTAATCACACTCAATAGCTGGGAGACAGCTTGTGTTATCAGCATGTAGGTAAAGCTAAAATAAGGGGGAGAGCAAGAGAGTGGGACTTTACATGAAGCACGTGGTTGCAATAGAGTAAATTGGTGAACCGCCTTTTTTTTTACTTCGACAGGGATGGAAATACATGACCTTACCAGGCCATGGCTTCATTTAAAGTCCCAAAAAACCCCATCCACCTTATCACATGTAGGTAAAGCAGCTGACAGAAAGAACTACTCATTTTTATACTGTTAAATGAGAGAAAAGAGGGTTTTGGAACTTTAAATGAGGCAGGAACCAAAGGGGTAACTACCTCCATCCCTATCATTGATTAAAAAAAGGAGAGCAAGTAGTGGGACTTTATATGAAGCACACAGCAGCACAAAGGGAAGTCAAGGGACTGGGAAACCATGTTTATTTATATTGTATAATCTCATATAAAACATAATGGGCATATAACCTCTAAAAACATTTGATCATTTTCAACATAAGTTACATAATAATCCGCAATCCAGTAGACATTCATGTATTGTATATAGAACAAGCAATAGATACATTATATAGACATAGCCAAGGTACAATAGAAGCCTAAATGGCCTAGATGACCTTTCGAGATTTCTCTAAAGGTAAAAGAGAGGAGGGGAAGAAAAAAAGCAGGGTTAACATGATTTATATAATGGATAATTAAACACATAGGTTGAACCATAGGCAATTTAAGTTAATCCATGGTAAGAGTGGATGGCTCGACGCGTTTCATGGCCTTATAGCCGCTCATCAGGAGCATAAACCATGGGAGATATCTAAAAACAGAGAACATAGATTCTGAATAGTCTCAAAAAATTGTTTTAATTGAGAGGTAGGGGTAAAGAACATAAGGGAACAAGGGGAATTATTGGGGAAAAATATATGGAAAGGATTATACAAGATTTTATATCCAACTTACATCTGCATCTGCGCAGCGGCAGTGCGGCATCAAGAGTCGCCAATACACCGCAGGGTCTCATCGCCGCGGTCGCTTGCAGGAGTGATAACAACCGGTACAGACAGATCCTAGGCCGTGAGTGTAGTTGGCTAACCCTAGTGAGGGGTGGAGGTAGTAACCCCCCGGTGGGAGACCTAAGTGAAGAAATATATGCATTGTATATATGAGTGTAGCTGTATGCAGGGCCGTCTTTAATATTGATTGCACCCTGGGCAAAACTTTTCTTGGGGCCCCCCATTGCAGTTTCGCTCTCCACATGCTCTGAGACATACAATAAATAGCAGCTGGACTCAAAATCAGTTTACTGAATCAGATCAGGCAGCTATTGCGATTGGTTGCCAGAGGTTACAGTGTATCATTACCGCTCACTGACTGGTTGCTAGAGGTTACAGCACACATTACGGCTCACTGATTAGTTGATAGAGGTTACAGCACATGATTTCTGCTTGTTGATTGGTTGCTAGAGATTACTGTGGATATGACCTCAGGGGGTCATGATACATATATCAATGCTGCCGGCCGCGCATAATTTATATATGAATGCCACCGCTATTTACATATGAATGCCGGTAATTTCCATGTAAACACAGGGTCTGCAGGTGAGTCATCTGTACAACAACAATAGGGCAGAGCTGGGCATCATTAGTAGCAGCACTTCACACTGAGATATTGGGACACAGCACGGGATTAAAACCTCAAGGGACGAGGGAATTTAAACCAGGATAGTTGGCAAGTATGAGGCAGCTGCTTTGGGCCCCACAACAACGACAGGGCCCAGGGCAGCTGGCCCTTTTGCCCTGCCTTAAAAACAGCTTGCATTATCATCAGGAGATCAGGCAGCTGACAGGGAAGGAACTGTCAGACGTCAGGGGACATCTCACCCTCAATTCTCCCCAGACTAAGCAAGTAAATCTCTATACAAATAAGTCTCTATATTAATCATTTATGAGAAAATATTTATATTCTTCCGCTACAATCTCTGGTAAGCGGTTCAGCGCAGGCGCTGACTGCACTGTCCAGCATACATATGGCCACTAGTGGGGCGTAGCGAAAGACGTGCAACCAAGAAAAAAAAAAAGGAAAAAAAAAAAATCACATTTCCATTTCCTTTTGGGTAAACGTAATTATAATGACTGAAGACACACAAAGTGCGCTATAGCTTTCCATGAATCATATTTCTCCTGTATCTTGTCTGTGAAAGCTACAGCTGTGTCTTTGTATTATCGTTTAAATAAGATAGCGTTGCTCAAAGCCACACATCTTTGCCAAGCCATTGTCATCCGAAGCACGTTTGGCAAAAAAAACAGCCTTTCTGTGTGTCATAATAGCGGCTACAGATGCCCTTGACGCACGCAAGTTAGTCGATTTTTTCTTTTTTTAATTTCTTCACGAAAATTCTAATCGGCACAATGGAATTTTACCTATGGAAGGACGGGAGGATGACAGTTGCGTTAAAAACTACAATAGACCGGAGTCTGTTTGCAGAGCGAATTAGGGAAGAGAGCGAGCGCTTAAAAACGAGAAGCAGAGTTTTTTTTTTTTTTTTCGTGACAACTCCTACTGTTTGAACTAATGGTGACACGATGGTCTGAAGACACCATGACTCCGTCTTTTGTACATGATAAGGTACATCCTACCGCAAGCTGTGAAAGATAATGGGATTCGATCCGCCGCTGTATAAATATATCTGAAAGGATTAAACAATTCGAAAGTGATGGCAATTTGCTGAAAGAATACGGGGAAACTTTTAAGCAGCTCAGAACTTTGGAGATGGGTAGACCAAGCAAGCAAGTTTGCAAACAGAACGTTTTCCCTTTCCCCTGCTGTCCTTTGAGAATGTGTACTGGGGAATCCTGCCAGGTTACGTTTCATTTTTTCTCTCTGATAAAATGGAAAATTGAATACTTACCTTTCCGTAATTTTCCTTTCCTGGTGCTTATCCATGGCAGCATACGCATAGCCGGGAGGTGGAGCAACCAACCATGCATATGCTGTCATGAAGGCACCAGAAAAATAGAAAATTGAATGCTTACCATTCCGTAATTTTCCTTTCCTGGTGTCTATCCATGGCAGCATACGCACGGCTGGGGGTGGAGCAACCAACCATGCGTATGCTACCATGAAGGCGCCAGAAAAATGAAAAATGTAATACTCACCTTTCCGTAATTTTCCTTTCCTGGTGCCTATCCATGGCAGCATACACATAGCCAGGGGGTGGAACAACCAACCATGCGTATGCTGCCATAAAGGCACCAGGAAGATGGAAGATTGAATACTTACCTTTCCATCATTTTCCTTTCCTGGTGCCTATTCATGGCAGCATACGCATACGCACGGCCGGGGTGGCGCAACCAACCATGCGTATGCTATCATGAAGGCACCAGGAAAATGGAATACTTACCTTTCCGTAATTTTCCTTTCCTGGTGCCTATCCATGGCAGCATACACATACACATGGTCAGGGGTGGAGTAACCAACTATGCGTATGCTGCCATGAAGGCACCAGGAATATGGAAAATTGAATACTTACCTTTCCGTAATTTTCCCTTCCTGGTGCCTATCCATGGCAGCATACGCATAGCCGGGGGGTGGAGCAACCAACCATGCATATGCTGCCATGAAGGCACCAGAAAAATAGAAAATTGAATGCTTACCATTCCGTAATTTTCCTTTCCTGGTGCCTATCCATGGCAGCATACGCACGGCCGGGGGTGGAGTAACCAACCATGCATATGCTGCCATGAAGGCACCAGAAAAATGAAAAATGTAATACTTACCTTTCCGTAATTTTCCTTTCCTGGTGCCTATCCATGGTAGCATACGCATAGCCAGGGCCGATCCTAGGGTCACAGACGCCTGGGTGCAGAAATATTTCTGGCGCCCCCACATGGGCCTGGTCATGTTACAAACTCCTCCCCTTTACACATGTTTCTATGGCAACGACTCAAACACAGAGATGCTCCCCTAAGAAGTCTTCTAGGATCCTCCCATGATCTTCTAACAATAAAAAAAATACAGGACGAGCTTACGCTAATGAGTCTCTCTGATGCACACAGAGAGGGCTTCTGTTAGAAAGAGCCCCCAGACATAGTACAGGAGACGGTCAGAGACTGCAGACATTATACAGGAGATGGTCAGAGACTGCAGACATATTACCTGAGATGGTCAGAGAGTGCAGACATTATACAGGAGATGATCAGAGACTGCAGACATAGTACAGGAGATGGTCAGAGACTGCAGACATAGTACAGGAGATGGTCAGAGACTGCAGACATAGTACAGGAGATGGTCAGAGACTGCAGACATAGTACAGGAGATGGTCAGAGACTGCAGACATAGTACAGGAGATGGTCAGAGACTGCAGACATAGTACAGGAGATGGTCAGAGACTGCAGACATGGTACAGGAGATGATCAGAGACTGCAGACATAATACAGGAGATGATCAGAGACTGCAGACATAGTACAGGAGATGATCAGAGACTGCAGACATAGTACAGGAGATGGTCAGAGACTGCAGACATAATACAGGAGATGACCAGAGACTGCAGACATAGCACAGGAGGCGGTCAGAGAGTGCAGATATAATACAGGAGATGGTCAAAAGACTGCAGACATACTACAGGAGATAATGGCCGATCGGCCCTCTCACCTGACCCAGCAACGATTCCTCTGATCAGGAGTCAGCTCACTCTGAATTGCCCATGGCGACTCCGCTGGGTAGAGCCCAGATCTACATTCAGGCAATGACTCCATTCCTTTCTCCACCAGGGATGGCGCTAGGCTATGTGTCTTTCCCTCTGGTGGCGTAGGGCAGCGGGGTTCTCTCTCTGATGGTGTTCCCTCAGCACTGTCCTCACCCTCTGGAGTCCTGGGTGTACTTCCCTGAAAGCTTTGCCGGGCTCCTGGCTCTCTCTCTATCCCATTCAGCTGGGCATGCTGTGTGGGCTGCAGTTTCCGTGTTACAGTGGGGCTGTCAGTCTTCAGGACTACATGTCCCACAATCCTCTTCTCTGATTATATTTTTATTCTATTTCTTCCCTGGCCAATATGAAGGCGGGGGAAGAAACATAGTGGGGCAGCTGTGCTGGCAAGCGCTGCTCACTAGTACAGCAGCGCGAGGAGAGGGAGGAGAGGGAGAGGGAGGGGGGAAAGAAGAACCCACGGCTGCAGTGATGTCACTATGGTTGGTGTCATCCAGTGCGGAAAAACATGGTGTCACCCCCCTCTCCACCAACTATAGTCGCCCCTCAGTACAGACTCCCTCCATTAAGTATAGACCCCCTCCGTCAGTGCAGACGCCCCACTAAGTATAAACCCCTCCCTCAGTACAGACCCCCCTTCATTAGTACAGACCCCCGACAAACCACCCCCCTCTATTAGTACAGACCCCCCCATAAACCACCCCCATTGGTACAGACCCCCCTCAGGGTAAACTACCCCCCTCCATTAGTACAGACTCCCCACAAACCACACCCCTCCATTAGTACAGACTCCCCCCATAAACCACCCCCCCTCCCTTAGTACAGACCCCCCCTCAGGACAAACTACCCCCCTTCATTAGTACAGACTCCCCACACAAACCACCCCCCTCCATTAGTACAGACCCCCCTCAGGACAAACCTCCCCCCTCCATTAGTACAGACCTCCCGACAAACCACCCCCCATTAGTACACACCCCCCTCAGGACAAACTACCCCCCCTCCATTAGTACAGACCCCCCCACACAAACCACCCCCCCCCCCATTAATACAGACCCCCCTCAGGACAAACCACCCCCCTCCATTAGTACAGAGTAGACCCCCCCCACAAACGACCCCCCTCCATTAGTACAGATCCCCCTCCATTAGTACAGACCCCCCCCCACAAACCCCCCCTCCATAAGTACAGACCCCCCTCAGGACAAACTACCCCCCCTCCATTAGTACAGACTCCCCCCACAAACCCCCCCTCCCTCCATTAGTACAGACTCCCCCCACAAACCCCCCTCCCTCCATTAGTACAGACTCCCCCCACAAACCCCCCCTCCATTAGTACAGACTCCCCCCCACAACCCCCCCTCCCTCCATTAGTACAGACTCCCCCCCACAAACCCCCCTCCCTCCATTAGTACAGACTCCCCCCACAAACCCCCCTCCCTCCATTAGTACAGACTCCCCCCACAAACCCCCCTCCCTCCATTAGTACAGACTCCCCCCACAAACCCCCCTCCCTCCATTAGTACAGACTCCCCCCCCACAAACCCCCCTCCTCTATTAGTACAGACTCTCCGAGTCCCCCCCCCTCAATACAAACCCCACCCGGGCGGCAGCTGGAGAGGACAGTGTGCAGCTCGCCACCCGGGTGGAGAAGATCGTGACCGAGAGGAGAAAATTAAAGTGGAGCGCCACCGAAAATTTTTTTTTTAAAAGTCAGCAGCTACAAATACTGCAGCTGCTGACTTTTAAAACATGGACACTTACCTGTCCAGGGCGCCCGCGATGTTGGCACCCGAGGCCGAAGCGTCTCTCCGTCCTCGGGTGCTGCCGCCTCCATCTTCGGTAAGGGAATCAGGAAGTGAATAAAAAAGAAAGAAGGACGGCGCCCTCTAAGTGCAGCATGTATGTTAAAAATATTTATTACAATAGATAAAAACACTCACATTTGAGTTGCTAAAAACCAGCATGTAAAGTAGTTTCATCCGCGTGCTCTCGGGGGATGTGGGTGTCACGGGCCAGTGGAGGGGTTCCTGGGATGTGAGTCCTGTAACCTGGGTCCTGGTAGCTGTTCCGGTGGTGCCGAGGGTCCTCAGAGCCTCCGGGCGGCCAGGATATCGGTCATGGATCCTCCGTGGAGCGCCGTGCTGACCTGCGTCTTCACTTCCGGGAGCGGGGTGAGGCGGGCAGTGCTGGTTTTTAGCAACTCAAATGTGAGTGTTTTTATCTATTGTAATAAATATTTTTAACATACATGCTGCACTTAGAGGGCGCCGTCCTTCTTTCTTTTTTCTTTCTTCTTTTTTATTTGTTCCAGAGCTTCTTCTAGCTTTTATAGACTGGCTGCCTTCCATTTATTCAGCATCATTTTATCCTCACATGGACTAATACCCGAACTTGTTGTGAAACATTAACTACCACCATCAAGTTCCCCCTCTCAGGAACCCCCAACCCACCCCCTTCCCCCCACCATTTTTAGTTATATGTACTCGGCTACCTCCATTGTGCGCCATATTAACCCCCTGAATCAGGAAGTGAAGCTGTGCGGCTTCACTTCCCGGTTCCCTACTGCGCATGCGCGAGTCGCGCAGCGCAATATGGATGGTCCCTGCTGCCTCTGGGACCCGTGTGTTTCCCAGCAGGCAGCGGGGAGGGAGCAGGAAGTGGCGTAAATACCCGCAGATTCTGCGGCTATCTATGCCGGAAGTGGGTACAGATACCTGTAATATACAGGTATCTGTACCCCCCTCCCCCCTGAAAGGTGCCAACTGTGTCACCGGAGGGGGGAGGAATCTAATGAGTGGAAGTTCCACTTTTGGGTGGAACTCCACTTTAAATGACAGGCACTGTACGCCGCGCGGCACGGACCGCCCCGCCCCCCAACGACGTCACTGTGTGGGTCGCTCTCCGAACAGAGACAGTGGCTCCGATCTCCTCTGACAGGTGGATGGAGCGGGCGGGGACAGACTTGGGCAGGAAACACAGCGGCTGCGGAGAGAGCGGCCTGTGGACACCAACAAGGAGAGGATGATGAGGGAGGGGAGCACTCTGGCGCTTGAGCACCCCCACCTCTGTGGCGCCTGGGTGAACTGCACCCCGCGCACCCGCCTAGGATCGGCCCTGCGCATAGCCAGGGGGTGGAACAACCAACCATGCGTATGCTGCCATGAAGGCACCAGGAAGATGGAAGATTGAATACTTACCTTTCCATAATTTTCCTTTCCTGGTGCCTATCCATGGCAGCATACGCATGGTTGGTTGCTCATCCCCCCAGCCATGTATTTACGTATGCTGCCATGAAGGCACCAGGAAAGTCATTACTGAACTCCCTGACAGTGTTTTAGCATAGAAGGTGTCCCCCTGATCCCCTGAGCTGGGCATATTCCTTATGCTGCCTATGGAAAGGCTGGCGGGGATCAGCAAAAAGCTGGGTGTGATCAACAGGGGACTGTGAACATCTGAAGAAGTGCCGGAGATCTTGCATATCAAACAGTAACAAATGCAAAAAAAAAAAAAAAATACCTTTCCACATCTTCCTCTTAGACAAATCAAGCAAGTTTGCTAATATAATATTTTCTCTTTCACTTGCTGTCCTAGAGGAATGTATGTTATAATCGAGAGTCCTGCTAGGTCACATTTCCTTTTTACTTTCTAATAAAGTCTAAAGTGATGTGAATTTGCCTAAAGAATAAAGGAACTTTTAAGCAGTTCAGAACTTTTAAGATGGATAGACAATTCAAAGTAGAAACATTTGGGTAATACAGCGCTATCATAAAAATCACACAGTGATTGTATAAATGTGAGTATAAAAAGCAGCAATTTTCATGTGAGATACACACAATACAAACAATAAACCAAAAATAAATTGCCCTAAAATTAAAAAATATTAGGATTATTGAATACTGTTAAGTCTGTGTTCATAAGCACTTTAAAAGAGAGGAAAGTCCATAAAGTGACGTGATGTCCAATATAACCCTCAGTGCTTAACTCTCTTAAAGAATATTCGTGGAATTTCAAGAAAAGCCTCCACTTCAAGTCCCGGAAAACGAGCTGCTACATTGAGCCGGCCGGCTTATTCTTTTATGCTTAATTACATTCGTTTAATGTAAGTGCAACCTAATTTTTTTAACCAATAAAGCTTTTCATACCGGTACATGACACAACCAGTCAAATTTAAGAAAGTTTGGAAGTAACCTCCCTGGCTCTCGTAAGGCACCTCTCAAACAAACATACCTCCCTTGATAGGTACCCAAAAGTGACCCAAGGAAAAGAAAAAAGTGGGTGCCCAACTAGAAAAAAAGTCCAAAAATGCCTTTTATTCATAATTCAATCAAACAAAAACAGGCAGTGCATTTCAGGGGGCAACAAAACTCCCCCTTCACCAGAGCTTAGAATGGGATAAGGACCAAAATGGACTCAGAAGACACTATAACCAAATGGATCTACTTGGTGGTGGTTCCCAACCTAAGTCCTCAAGATCCTCCAACAAGTCATGTCCTTCACCTTGCACAGGTGATATAAATCAATGTCGATAGTTTGGCATGTATGGCAGCTATACTGAATGATCCAAGGGAAATTTCCAAAACATGGCCTATTGGGGGTACTTAAGGAATGAGATTGTGAAAGCACTAGTATAAACTCTTCTTGAGGACTGGAAGACATTAAAACCTATTGGATCTATTTATGATTTGGTAGAAACCAGAGTTTCCCAAACTCACAGACCTCCAGCAGGTCATATTTTTCACCTTGCACAGGTGCTATAAACCATTGTCGATGGGTTGGTATGTATGACAGCTATATTATCTAAGGGGAATTCCTAATGGAATAAGGACTTAAATGGACCCAGAAGACACTAAAACCAAATGGATCTATTTATGATTTGGTAGCAACCAGTGGTTTCTAACCTAAGTCCTCACAGACCCCCAACAGGTCATGTCCATCACCTTGCACGGGTGATATAAATCAATGTTGATGGCTTGGTATGTATGAAAGCTATCTTATCTAAGGAAGATGCCAAAAGCATGGTCTGTAGGGGGTAACTAAGTACTGGTATAAACTCTTCTTTAGGACTGGAAGACACTATAACCAATTGCATCAGTTTATGATCTGGTAGAAACCACTGGTTCCCAACCAAAGTCCTCTCACAGACCCCCAACAGGTTATGCCCTTCACATTGCACAGGTGTAATAAATCAATGTCTATGGTTTGGTATGTATGACAGCCATAGTATCTAAGGGAAATTCGCAATGGCATAAGGACTTATATGGGACAAGAAGATACTAAAACCTAATGGATCTATTTATGATTTGGTAGCAACCAGTGGTTCCCAACCTAAGTCCTCATGGACTCCCAACATGTCATATCCTTCACTTTGCACAGGTGCTATAAATCAGTGATAATGGCTTGATATGTATGACAGTCATATTATCTAAAGGAAATTCCTAAAACATGGCCTGTTGGAGGTACTTGGGGAATAAAATTGGAAAACACCAGTCGGTATAGACTCTTCTTTGGGACTGGAATTGTAATTATGTACTCAGTGGTAGCCTCCTATGTTCTATTGGTAGAGGAAAGTTTTAGATGACACTTTCAAGTGACATTAAAGGCTCCCTTCATTTCCCCTTGTGTGTTATTTTACCGTTTTTCTGTCTCTTGGGATATTTTGGCAAACACCTGAAGTTAATACCATCTTCGAATACAATACCTCAAGGCCTTCTTGTTTCTTTTTTTGTGGGTTGAAAGTCACAGAGAAAGCGGTTTCCTTGGCTGATAGCTACTTTGGAAAACAAGTGCAGATAAGAGAGGGATGAGACAGACTCTTCGACCTTCCTCTCTCCTCCACACACATTGTTTAAAGTCAACATAGATCTTGGCCTTGGAGGAAGTCGGCAGAATTCCTTAACTCATAGAGAGGAAGCATGGGGGCTGAAACGCCCTGGCCTTAGCTACCTGAAGGATGGACCATTCCTGAAGATGCCAAAAGATAATGATGATTAATAGCCTGAGGTCTAAGCAGGGCAGATAGGATACAAGGGATGTTTATTTTCTTCGAATGGCTTTGGATGGCCTACAGATTGGTCTGCCACTCTACTCTTCTGTTGAATCATTTTGGCAGTGATATTTAGGCCCAGCTGGAAATCTTAATAAGCTAGAAAGTAATCCAAAATTCCTAAAACATGGTGATAGTAAAAGTATATATAGCTCGTTTTTAGCCTTGAAGAAATTTGGTTTGAGGCTAATTTAATGCAGATAAGGCACTAAGTGAGTTTATCACCTTAATCAGCCACAGAACCTGTGTAATTAATATGTGTTTGGGTTTAAAGGGGTGAGGTGGCAACTCTGCCAGCCAATTTCATATGAACACTTTTGCCTAGCTCAATACAAGTTAGGATTTGTACAGCTAGATCACCATTCTATACCATCCTCATATAGACACATCACAGTAGTCTACTACAGGCCTGGTTTGTTCAGCTAGACCAATATTATAGGCCGACTTCACATAGCCACTGCAGTCTGGCTCAGTACAGGCTTGACTTGCACATCTAGATCAGTAATCTAGGTCCTGCTTGCATGACTACTCCAATATGGTTCAATACAGGCCCAGTTTATACATCTAGCCCAATACTGTAGGCCCATTTTGCATAGCAACTGCAGCCTGACTTTGTAAAGACTTGATTTGTACAGCTAACCCAGTATTCAAGGCCACTCCAGTATGGCTCAGTACAGGACAAGTTTGTATGGTTAGTTCAGTACTCCAAGCTTACCATGCACATACCCCCCAACTGTCCCGGATTTGGAGGGACTGTCCCTGATTTGGAGCAATGTCCCTCTGTCCCTCATTCCTTCTCATTTGTCCCTCATTTTGGTCTGATCCATATAGTTGTATATAAAATGCACTTTTTATCTTTCAAAAAGTGTTTCCCAGTGCTAAACCTTTCATCCAAATTCTAAATTGCTGTATTTGTACATTTTAAAAGCCAATATAAAGGAATAGTAGTGGTACAAAAACACTTATGGATTTAATTAACCTTTTTTTGGGTTATTTCTCCTTTAAGGGGGTGTGGCAGCAGGCGTGTCCTATGACTACATACATTTGCTAGTAAGTGTCCCTCATTCCCATCTCAAAATGTTGGGAGGTATGCATGCATGATCTCTTCAGCCTGGCTTAGTTGAGGCCTGCTTTGTATGGCTAGTTCAGTACTCTAGACCAAACATGCATGACCTCTTCAGTCTGGCTCATTTGAGGCCTGGTTTGCATGGCTAGTGCAGTACTCTAAGCCAACCATGTATGACTTCTGCCTGAGATCAGATTTGTCAAGTTAGTTCAGTACTCTAGGACCAACCTTACATAGCCACTCCCTTCTGACTCAGTTGTGGCCTGTTTTTTACAGCTGACCCATTACTCTAGGCCCACATTGCATAGTCACTCCAGACTAGCTTAACTGAGGCCTGGGTTGCACAGCCAATCCTCTACTTTGGCCCACCTCACATGACTACTTCAATCTGGCTCAGTACATGCCTGGCTTGTATAACTAGTCCATTACTCTAGATCCATATTGCATGGCTCAGCCTGGCTCAGTACAGCCCAGATTTGAGAAGTTGGTCCTGGTCCAGTACTGTTGACTCATTTCATATGACCACTTTTGCCTGGCTCAATACAGGTCGGGATTTGTGCAGCCAGATCACCATTCTATACTGTTCTCATATAGACAGATCACCATGGTCTACTACAGGCCTGATTTGTACAGCTAGCCCAATATTATAAGCCATCCTTGCATAGCCACTGCAGTCTGACTATATACAGGCTTGATTTGTACATCTAACCCAATAGTCTAGGCCCTCCTTTCATGGCCACTCTAGTATGGCTCAGTACAGGGCAAGTTTGTATGGTTAGTCCAGTACTCTAAGCCAGCCAATCATGACCTCTTCAACCTGGTTAATTTGAGGCCTGGTTTGCAAGGCTAGTCCAGTACTCTAAGCCAACTATGCATGAACTCATCAGCCTGACTCATATGAGAACTGGTTTGCATAGCTATTCCACTGCTCTAGGCCAACCATATGTGAACTCTTCAGCCTGGCTCAATTGAGGCCTGGTTTGTATGGCTAGTTCAGTACTGTAGGCCAACTGTGCATGACCTCTTTAGCCTGAATCATTTGAGGCCTGGTTTGCACGGCTAGTCCAGTAAGCTAAGCCAACCATGTATGACCTCTTCAGTCTGATTCAGTTGAGACCTGATTTGTCCAACTAGTCCACTTCTTAAGGCCAACCTTACATAGCCACTCCTGCCTGGCTCAGATGTGGCCTGTTTTTTTACAGTTGGCCCATTGCTCTAGGCCCACCTTGCACCGTCACTCCAGACTGGCTCAGCCGAGGCCTGGTTTGCACAGCTACTGTAGTCCACTACTTTGGCCCATCTCACTTCAGTCTGGCTCAGTTAAGTTCTAGTTGACTGATTGCAATACAATAAAGTTTCTTGTAGAAGCAAACAAAAAATACAAGCAGTGCATTCACTGAATGTCACAGGAGGGTGTTTTTAAGCTAATAAACTAATTGCATGTGAAGACAAAAACTTCCTTTTAATACAATCTGCCTAATTGCCTATTACCTAGTCCGCTCCTAAGTTGTGCATTATACGGTTCACAAAGGTCTCATTTCCCATTAGAGAACTTTGCAAAACAGGCACAACAGGACAAGAAGGATAATTTTGTACTGCTAAGGGGTTAAGCCGACGATCGTTTTCAATGGCAAGCGAACAAGCAACAGAGGGGAAGACAGATGGGAGGAGAAGGAGAGAATGACAAGGAGATAAGGGGCACAGCGAAGAGACAGCCTCCAAAATAAAAATATCTCAAACAAATGCTTCATTTGCATGTTGTCGGCATCCTAATATCTTCTCTCGTTCCGTTCAAAGCTCCACTTGGCACTTAATGAATAGCTCACAAGATGTCTTCATCCAAGATTATCGGCAATAGTCGAGATCTGGCCTGTAGGGGGGAGTCGGCCTTCCCCTCCTCAACATGTGCCACTTTAGAGGCAGTTTAGGCACAGCTTGTGGGGGCGGAGACTGAAAATCTATTTGCCTGGCTTGATTCCCTTCTAATTTCAAGTTTAATGAAAATAGGGCAAGTCAGATGTCTTTATTTGAGGATGGCAGACCAGCTAGGACCTGCCAAGGCAGCCAGCTCGGACGCAGAGGTGGGTCGTTTCTTAGAAGGGATTGCCTTTTGATCTGCAAAAGTAGACATTGTACAAAAACACAATTACATAATACCGTTAAAAAAAAGTTTTAAATGCTCTTCTGTCAACTTGCAACCAGTAAATCAGTTTACAATCAGCCCGGGGCTTGCCAAAAATGTCCTTTCATCTTACGAAGGCAAAACCATTCCTCTAGCGTGTGGCTAAGATGCCTCTGCTCCTCTGGGGTAGGGTTAGTTGGTCTTTGTTCCTCTGGGTTGTGGCCAGATTTGACATCTTGGTGGTTCACAGGGAAAGTCTTGCCTATCTTTTATAATAATAATAATAATAATCTTTTCTGTTCTATTAGTGTTAACACGCCAGATGTTTTATTTTTTATTTAGCTATTAGCATGATCAAAACCTGTGTATTTTGCCTGTGACCCCTTTGGGGACATTTCACCCTAATTGCTGTGCCTGGGACAAGAAATTAAGGATGCGGGACATCAAGATATACATGGTATTAAGAGCCTGACAGAGGTTTTTCCCATTCCCAAGTTTACCAATTTAAAAAAAGTATTCTTCATGTGTCCTCACTGAAGATAATTCCAATGACTTCCTGTTTACTTAAAGGGACAGTCCTGCATATGAGATTTTTAGTGAAAGGTGAAGTCTAGGAGCTTGAGTCTTCCTATGTGTCTTAGATGCTCCAAGATCGAGATCAGCTTTCCATAATTCCCAATCCCAACTATTAAAGTTTTGAAAGGATGAGAGCACCACACCAGCTTGTTGCACTCCCATCCATTCAAAATTTTAATAAACTCCTCTGGGAGTCCAGCAAGACCCCACAGTTGCTGGTGAGGAGCCTCTAGGACCATAAACCCCCATTGCATTATAACGCATCTCCATAAGGTTCTGCACTCCTACAGCACAATAAATTCCCAACTAGCTACATTTTCAACAGAATACAATTTTTCATACAAATAGCCCAACAATACTCATCCAGCCATCTATTTCAGCATTTCCTGCATTCCCAAGCCCTAATGAAGCTCTTGAAATGCCTGAAGTGCATTGCTCTTTTTTTGTAAATGCTACAACATAGCAATGATCTACCAAATATTTTTGAATTAGTGCTCTATTCCCTTCTACCAAGAAATAAGAATGAGATGGGTTCTATCCCTTACCCAATCTGTCCGAAACTAGAATAGAACTTTTTGTTCTACTGGGACCTCAAAAGAAACCTTTGAATCTTGGTTTGGCAAACTTAGATTCCTGGCCAGTATTGTTGTCTTTTCATGAATAGGCAGCCATTGGTTGACCAAAGTCAATTCAAAGTCACTACAAATTTTCATACAAATAGCCCAATGATACTCATCCAGACCTCAGCCTTTCCTGCATTCCCAAGCCCTGATGAAGCTCTTGAAATGCCTGAAACGTGTTGCTCTTTTTTTAAATGCAACAATATAGTAATGATCTGCCAAACATTTTTGGATTGGTGCACTATTCCCTATTCATACATCAACAAATAAAAATGAGATGGGTTCTATCCTATACCCTTACCCAATCTGTTTGAAAATAGAATAGAACTTTTTGTTCTACTGGGACCTGAAAAGAAACCCTTGAATCTTGGTTTGGAAAACTTGGATTCCTGGCCAGTATTGTTGTTTCTTCATTAATAGGCAGCCAAGGTCACCAAAGTCAACCAATGGCTAACCAAGGTCATAATGGTCAGTGCAATTGTTCCTCCTTGGAAGATACCTCTTACCTCTTCCTCCTAGGAAGATGCCTCTTACCTCTTCTTCCTTGGAAGATTCCTCTTACTGCTTCCTCCGTGGAAGGTAGCTCTTACCTCTTCCTCCTTGGATGATTCCTCTTACCGCTTCCTCTGTGGAAGATAGCTCTTACCTCTTCCTCCTTGGAAGATAGCTCTTACCTCTTCCTCCATGGAAGATACCATTACCTAATCCTCCTTAGAAGACACCTCTTACTTCTTCCTCCTTGGAGGATGCCTCTGACCTCTTTCTCTTTGGAATATACCCCTTACCCCTAGCTCCTTAGAAGATACCTCTTACTTCTTCCTCCTTGGACGATACATCTTACCTCTTTCTCCTTGGAAGATACCTTTTGTCTCTTCCTCTTTGGAAGATACCTTTTACCTCTTCCTGCATGGAAGATACTTCTCACCTCTTCCTCCTTTGAAGATACCTCTTACCTCTTCCTCCTTCGAAGATACCTCTTACTGCTTCCTTCTTGGAAGATACCTCTTACCTCTTCCT
The DNA here is from genome assembly GCA_037952835.1 of Lithobates septentrionalis. Lineage (NCBI taxonomy): Eukaryota > Metazoa > Chordata > Amphibia > Anura > Ranidae > Lithobates > Lithobates septentrionalis. The sequence goes on along the minus strand of JBBDGP010004334.1, from coordinate 236,735 downwards.
CCTTGGAGGATACCTCTGACCTCTTTCTCCTTGGAATATACCCCTTACCCCTAGCTCCTTAGAAGATACCTCTTACTTCTTCCTCCTTGGACGATACATCTTACCTCTTCCTCCTTGGAAGATACCTTTTACCTCTTCCTCTTTGGAAGATACCTTTTACCTCTTCCTCCATGGAAGATACTTCTCACCTCTTCCTCCTTTGAAGATACCTCTTACCTCTTCCTCCTTCAAAGATACCTCTTACTGCTTCCTTCTTGGAAGATACCTCTTACCTCTTCCACCCTGGAAGATACCTTTTACTTCTTCCTCCTTGGAAGATACCTTTTACTTCTTCCTCCTTGGAAGATACCTTTTACTTCTTCCTCCTTGGAAGATACCTTTTACTTCTTCCTCCTTGGAAGATACCTTTTACCTTTTCCTCCATGGAAGATACTTCTCACCTCTTCCTCCTTTGAAGATACCTCTCACCTCTTCCTCCTTCGAAGATACCTCTTACTGCTTCCTTCTTGGAAGATACCTCTTACCTCTTCCTCCCTGGAAGATACCTTTTACTTCTTCCTTCTTGGAAGATACCTTTTACTTCTTCCTCCTTGGAAGATGCCTCTTACCTCTTCCTCCCTGGAAGATACCTTTTACTTCTTCCTCCTTGGAAGATGCCTCTTACCTCTTCCTCCTTGGAAGATACCTGGAGCCCAGCCATCGGGAATGGTAGTAGATTTTGAATGGATTAAACAAACAAAGGATCTCACATTTCCATGTTTCACACTTTTGGGGACAATGCAGGAGGGCGGGGCTGTGATACTTATGGTTTCTAAGAAACCTAGTTTGATACTTTTCCTCACCATGTATTTTTCATTTTAAATTTGACCGACTTGTCTTGTTTGTGTCCGCCAATTCCATTTATCAGCTTGATACCTTTAGTTAGTTGTTCAAACTGCTGTGACACATTCTGTTGAATTTCATTTGAGTTAAATTAGAATTTGTACAGTTAAAAAAAACAAAAAAAAAACAAAATTACAGCTTCGTACATAATGACATGAAATACAGTCCCCCCCCTCTGTCTTATCCTCTGTGTACGTTCCAGTTCGTTGACTCTTCTAAAAAAAAAAAAATGCCAGCTTTGTTCTATGCAATTAAAGCTGAGCTCCGGGCAAACAATGACATACACAGATGAAATAGGCATAAGGGAGCTGTTTTATCTGCCAAAGGATTTGTATTTCTGTCTATCCAGTCTTGAGATTTACACAGCTCTGCCACATGGGACAGTCCTGTCTGGCAGGGTAAGAGATCTGATTTTTCTCTGCTGTAAGGCTCGACTCATTCTAATGCAACCCCATTGTCGTGCCACTTGCTTGTGAATTTCATGCGACATACCCTTTTTCGGAACTCTAAGTTGCATCAAAGTAGTGCAGGAACCTTTTTTTTTTTTGAAGATGCTGCGACTTGATAGGAATGTGTGCAAGGAATGTGTGAACTCAGCACAGGGATGGTGGGAACCCCTCATAATGGGCACAGCAGGTGTACAGACCTGGGAACTCAGCACAGGGATGGTGGGAACCCCTCATAATGGGCACAGCAGGTGTACAGACCTGGGAACTCAGCACAGGGATGGTGGGAACCCCTCATAATGGGCACAGCAGGTGTACAGACCCGGGAACTCAGCACAGGGATGGTGGGAACCCCTCATAATGGGCACAGCAGGTGTACAGACCTGGGAACTCAGCACAGGGATGGTGGGAACCCCTCATAATGGGCACAGCAGGTGTACAGACCTGGGAACTCAGCACAGGGATAGTGGGAACCCCTCATAATGGACACAACAGGTGTACAGACCTGGGAACTCAGCACAGGGATGGTGGGAACCTCTCATAATGGGCACAGCAGGTGTACAGACCCAGAAATTCAATTCAGGGATGGTGAGAACCCCTTATAATGTACACAGCAGGTGTATAGACCCGGGAACTCATCATGCATTATTTATGTAGGATGCACAGTGCTCCTCCACGGCAGCCATACACCTGTCCTCTTCATGTCCTCTTCATGGTGGCCTTGGTTTGCTTACTTTGCAACCAGTAAAAGTATCAGTCCACCCAAAAGTGAAATCTTAATTCCCAACTTTGTTCCTTTTCCACCTTTATTTATTTCAGCTTCTCCTATGACATTCTTAATTATATAACATTCCCTCATATTGGGCACAGCAGGTGTACAGACCCGGGAACTCAGCACAGGGATGGTGGGAACATCTCATAATGGGCACAGCAGGTGTACAGACCCGGGAACTCAGCTCAGGGATGGTGGGAACCCCTTACAATGGGCACGGCAGGTATACAGACCCGGGAACTTAATTCAGGGATGGTGGGAACTCACTATAATGGGCACAGCATTTGTACAGACCCAGAAACTCAGCACAGGGATGGTGGGAACCCCTCATTGTGGGCACAGCAGGTGTACAGACCTGGGAACTCAGCACAAGGATGGTGGAACTATCATAATGGGTACAGCGAGTGTACAGACCCGGGAACTCAGCAGAGGGATGGTGGGAACCCCTCATAATGGGCACAGAACATGTGTAGACCAAGAAACTCAGCACAGGGAAGGTGCTCAATAGTCCCTTAGAGTCCCCAAGTGATAAAAGAAACTGTCAGGAGGTTTATCTCTCCAGCATCTACCAATTGGTGATATAACAGTTTTGGAGAAATATGGGGGGGGGGGGGGGGTGATAGGGATGGAGGTACATGACTCCTATTGGTCATGACCTCATATAAAGTCCCAACTGCTCTCTTTTTCACTATAATGCCGCGTACACACGATCGGACATTCCAACAACAAAAACCGTGGATTTTTTTCCGACGGATGTTGGCTCAAACTTGTCTTGCATACACACGGTCACACAAATGCTGTCAGAAATTCCGATCGTCAAGAACGCGGTGACGTACAACACGTACGACGAGCCGAGAAAAATGAAGTTCAATAGCCAGTGCGGCTCTTCTGCTTGATTCCGAGCGTGCGTGGAACTTTTGTGCGTCGGAATTGCGTACACACGCTCTCGGAATTTCTTGTTGTCGGAAAATTTGAGAACCCGCTCTCAAACATTTGCTGTCGGGAAATTCCGACAGCAAATGTCCGATGGAGCCTACGCACGGTTCCGACAGCAAGCTCCCATCGAACATTTGTTGTTCGGAAATTCCGATCGCGTGTACGCGGCATAACGGTTTTTAGGTGGACTGGCCCTTTAAGGGTAGTACAGTCTAGACACAGTGGAGCATTTTTGATCCAAGCATGTAAAAATCAGGATAAAATTTCAGTCGTTCTTTTGGCGGTGTTCTGAGCGTGGCTTTAAGGCGGCTTGCTGTTTTCCTGGAGGAATAGAGACGAAATTCGCTCCCTGCGCCAGTCTCTGCCATGGAAACGGGCAGAGGCTGAGCTGCACTTGGGAGATTAAGGAAAATCATTTTCCCTCATTACGGGGGGGGGGGGGGGCCTGCGGGGAGGATTGTACGGCGATGGAAGGCGGGAGGTGTCCTCGGTCTCAGGAAGCACTTTGGCGATTCTTAAGGGATTGCCGGGTTCCTGTAACCTCTAACCCAAGCGGAGGAAACACGCGACTCGGAGGAAAGAGGAAGACGTTGGTTTAATGTCCCGCTTCCCTGGAACACACCTCCACCGAGACACCTCCTAAACCCAAGAAGAAAAAATGTCATATATTGCAGCTTTCCAGTCCTTAGATGTGGTGGCTGCATTCGTTTTTTTTTTTTTTTTTTAATTAATTTGTTTTCCTTTATTCTAACCTGGTGATCCTCACAGTAACACACTCATTGGAGGATGTTCTGTATCATATGCCGCTTTATGCATTGACATACCCCCCCCGTAGGCCCAATCTATAGTCCGCTTGCTGAATTGGCATCATCCACAGGCAGCTTAACTCTTCAGTAGGACGCAGAAGCTGAATAAAAAGTCATTTTTACAGAGGATGGTTTTTGTTTTTTTAGTCTTTTGAAGTTTAAGAAGACGATGACTTTCCGAAGCCCTGTCTCTACGAAGAACTAACGCTTACTGAGGAGAGACAGGGGAGAAGCCGGGAGGGGTTTTTTTTGGACAGAACTAGCACTAAACAGGAGGTGGAGACACAGGGAGATACCAAATCAAAAAAACGAAACAAGCTGTAGTGACTCAAGATGTCTGCATACATCAGAACAACAGTAACCGGATACAGTTCAATGCAACAACAGAAAAAAATACATACAACTGGGACAGAACATGAGGTGACATAGTACATTGCCTTGCAGCGCTGGGGTCCCATCATTGGGAATGAACAGTGGAAGGAATAGTTCCCCATTATTAGTATTAGTGGGAGGAATAGTGTCCCATCATTGGTATCAGTGGGAGGAATAGTGCCCCATCATTGGTATCAGTGGGAGGAATAGTGTCCCATCATTGGTAATAGTGGAAGGAATAGTGTCTCATCATTGGTATTAGTGGAAGGAATAGTGCCCCATCATTGGTATCAGTGGGGGGAATAGTGTCCCATCATTGGTATCAGTGGGAGGAATAGTGTCCCATCATTTGTATCAGTGGGAGGAATAGTGTCCCCATTGTTGGTATCAGTGGGAGGAATAGTGTCCCATCATTGGTATCAGTGGGAGGAATAGTGTCCTATTATTGGTATTAGTGGAAGGAATAGTGCCCCATCATTGGTATCAGTGGGGGGAATAGTGTCCCATCATTGGTATCAGTGGGAGGAATAGTGCCCCATCATTGGTATCAGTGGGAGGAATAGTGTCCCCATTGTTGGTATCAGTGGGAGGAATAGTGTCCCATCATTGGTATCAATGGGAGGAATAGTGCCCCATCATTGGTGTCAGTGGAAGGAATAGTTCACCATTACTGGTATCAGTGGGAGGAATAGTGTCCCATCATTGGTATCAGTGGGAGGAATAGTGTCCCCATTGTTGGTATCAGTGGGAGGAATAGTGTCCCCATTGTTGGTATCAGTGGGAGGAATAGTGCCCCATCATTGGTATCAGTTGGAGGAATAGTGCCCCATCATTGGTATCAGTGGGAGGAATAGTGCCCCATCATTGGTATCAGTGGGAGGAATAGTGCCCTATCATTGGTATCAGTGGGAGGAATAGTGCCCCATCATTGGTATCAGTGGGAGGAATAGTGCCCCATCATTGGTATCAGTTGGAGGAATAGTGCCCCATCATTGGTATCAGTGGGAGGAATAGTGCCCCATCATTGGTATCAGTGGGAGGAATAGTGCCCCATCATTGGTATCAGTGGGAGGAATAGTGCCCCATCATTGGTATCAGTGGGAGGAATAGTGCCCTATCATTGGTATCAGTGGGAGGAATAGTGTCCCATCATTGGTATCAGTAGGAGGAATAGTGTCCCATCATTGGTATCAGTAGGAGGAATAGTGTCCCATCATTGGTATCAGTGGGAGGAATAGTGCCCCATCATTGGTGTCAGTAGAAGGAATAGTTAAATAAGGCAGCTAGTGGAACAAATCATGCCATCAACCATTGTGGTACTGGTGCAGGCTTTTAGATGGTAAAGGAGGCGTGGAGACAACATATCGCTCTGAAGAGACCCTAAAAAGCTATCTTATATGGTTGTGTCATCCCTGAGCCAGCATCACAGTCCAGGTGGTAGACAGTTACCCTGGATGATGCCTGAACAAAGATGGTGCCGTCTTTCTATCCTTTGCCAGGGGGAGTACTTCGATTTCTGTGAGGAGGTAATAAATCTCATCAAGTGTTACACCGACACCTTACAGAGCATGCTGCACTTATTATTAAAAAAATATGTGATGACAGGTCCACTTTAATGTGTTTTTTGGGTTGTGTGTGTTAGTTGAACAGCTGCTTAAAGCGGCGTATTTACCTTTCGAAGCCGTTGCGGTTTGCTCTAGAAAAACCCTCCGATTAAAACAGGTGTCGCGGTGCGCGGCGGCCATAATGACTGGAAGATGGGGGGATTTTCTCAGATTAGGACGGACAAATATGTGTACACGGGTAATGGAGCGAGAGCGCTTGTTTTCGTCGCGGGCCGGGAAGACGCCAGCCAGAGATTGGTGGAGGGCTCCCCAGGTGATTGTCACACGCCGGCAAGTTAATGTGATTTACAAAGCGCTCCCGGGGCTGCGACTAAAGTCACTAACAGTCACCTCTGTGAGCCAGTCCCAGCGCACACAGATAAACACGGCTGACATATTCCACGTGTACTCCGCCGGGGCCCCTTCTTCAGGAGAAGAGCTGAGGTTTAATCTGCTTATGTGTTATCTTCCCTGATTCCCTCATCAATATGCTAATTACATCATTGGTATCAGTGAGAGGAATAGTGCCCCATGATTGGTGTCAGTGGGGGGAATAGTGCCCCATCATTGGTATCAGTGGGAGGAATAGTGTCCCATCATTGGTATCAGTGGGAGGAATAGTGTCCCATCATTGGTATCAGTGGGAGGAATAGTGTCCCATCATTGGTATCAGTGGGAGGAATAGTGTCCCATCATTGGTATCAGTGGGAGGAATAGTGTCCCATCATTGGTATCAGTGGGAGTAATAGTGCCCCACCCATCATTGGAGCACAGGTGTGTCAGGAGGAAGCTGTCTCTGGAGCTGCTGCAGATCCGTGTGAGAGGGGACTGGTGAGGAAATCTATCCCAGCTCTCCTGGCCCCTTTCTGGGGAAGCCATGGAGGCCAGCAGGGCCTCTCCTGCTGGAAGCTCCCAGCCATCTCCTGGGCCATCAGGTGACATGCCTTCCTCTGTACAAACCATGGCTTGTGATCTTTCTGCCCCTGGTAAGGATGAAGGCTCAGAGGCAATTCAGGAGCGAGTGGTGGCCGGGATTAAAGCCCTGAATAGAGAAAGAGACAAGCTCTATAAACTGAGAGCGGAGCTGAAGCGCCTGAGAAGGCAGCGTGAGGGCTTGCATAGCCAGAAACGAGGGTCCATGGATCCGGAGATCCAACTGGCCAAGGTCCGGGTTGAACATCAGGAGACCATTGTGTCCATCATGGAAGGAAGAGATGGGCCATTTAAGGAAAAGTTTTACAATGATAAAAGGTTTGCGAGGATGACAAAGATGGAGGTGGAGGAGGAGACCCCCAGTTCTGACCCCCTGCCCCCTCAGGTAGAGGTAAGCAGCCCCATGCCTTCCCAGGACTCAGGAGGCATGCTCAGGGCCATCCAGGTAATGGAGTCTCCTGTGCGGGGGGATCAGCTGGCGTTTGGTGATAAGGACATAACAGATAATGTGCCTGATAATGTCAAGCCCCAAGCAGGGGATGAATCTGTTTTTGTATCATCTAACACCATGAGCAATGTTGAAAGTGTGCCCAGTGACACTCAAGTTTCTAATGCTATGTGTAGCAATGTTGTACCTTCTGATGCTGCAGCGCAGCAAGAGCTGCATTTAAAAAATGACATTTCTGAAAAGGAACTACCGGTGTCAGCAGAGCCTATTAACTCTCCTTTGGCTGAGTCTAAAGATGTTTGCCCCACAGCTGCTGGAGACTCTACAGTGCAGCATCAGGAGACAGCTGGTATTGCAGCAACTGTGACTATTCCTGATGGGAAATTGAACGTGTGTGTGACTGATAGCAATTGTACAAGTGTGATGGACAATCGTCCCAGCTCAGTCCAAGCAAATAATAATAATGAACAGACTACTGTGACATCAGTGTGGGGCCTTGGCCCTGATAAACCCACGTTTGCTCAGGTGGTACGCTCTGCTCCTGGTGGCTCCGCCCCCAAGCGGGGTTTCCCCCTGCAGCCTACCACTTTGGGCACCCCGGGATCTGGTCTTGGGTCTCTGGCTTCTGCTGGGGGTCCGAGAAGAAATGTGGTAATTCTCAAATGGGAAGGTGGTGCAATTCCTCCAGCACGGCGTGCAGTGGTGGATTTGATTTTGGAGATGGGTTTTGGGGCAAATGACCTGTATGCTCTAATACATGTTGCTGGGACACGGGATTATACCATTAGTTTCACCAGGCCAGAGGGTCTTGACCTGTTCTGGGAGAGATATGAGGCTCGGTGCAGGTCAAGACCTGAATGGGAAGGTCTGGCCCCAGTTGCGGTTTCGCAAAGGTCAACGGTGAAAAAGATAACCATCATACTCACTAATGAGAATGTTCCTACTCGGGACCTAGAGGTCTGGTTAAGGAACTATGGTGAGGTTTTGACTAAGCCCAGCAAAATCCTTGATGAACGTAACATCTGGACTGGGGGTTGGTCAGTAACAGTCAGGTTGGCCAGGGATGGGAATGTTGTCCGTCACCTGCCCTCCTCAGCTTTTATAGGGAGGGATAGGATGACTATTTTCTACCCTGGTCAGCCGAAGCTGTGTCACCGCTGTGGAGAAAAGGGGCATTTGAGCTCTTCCTGTTCAGCCTTGATATGTTCAGTGTGTCGGGGTCAGGGTCATATGGCCAAGGACTGCACCGAGATGATCAGGTGCAACCTGTGCCTGCGCCTTGGCCACCCCTACAGCAGATGTCCTGAAGCCTGGCACAATATGGAGAAGGAGGTAATAGATGACATGTCAAGGCTGGACAGGATGGAGGGTGATGCCCCTGGTGTACCATCCTCCTCTGCGGTGACTGACTCCCCTGGTCCTGCTCAGGGTCCCTCCCCAGTTCCTGTGGCCACCCCTCCTGTGTCTGTAAGTATTCCTTCTGTATCTGTCTCTGTGTCCCCCCAGCCTACTGTACCCTCTCCTCATGTGTCAGAACCTTCCAAGTCTGTGCCCCCCGAGTCAGTTACCCCCCAGGAGCTTCTTCGGAGCGAAGTTCTGATTCTGAGATGGAGTTTGAGGCGGCCTCAAGAAAGAGAGAGGCTTCTGGTGATGAGCAGCAGAGGGGAGCTAAGAAGCAATCCACCCAATAACCCAAATGGCGGTTCCCTCTCCGTTAAAAGTGGTGACAATAAATGTCGCCAGCATTAAGTCAGTAAGAGCTCGTTCTATGGCCTTCTTTTTGTTCAGCCAATTAGATGCTGAAATTTTATTTTTGCAAGAGACTAGGCTCACCTCCTTGGCAGATATTCATATGGCCAAGAGAGAGTGGAGGTATGGTCCATCTTACTGGTCTCTTGCGGCCGAGCCTTATGGCGGTGTGGCGGTGTTGTTTAAAACCGGCATGGTAACTGTCCGGCGGGTTATTGAGGTGGAGATTGGGAGATGTATGGTCTTAGACGTCCTTGTGGGAGGGCAGGACCTGCGCCTAATTAATGTTTATGGGCCGCACACAAAGTGGGACAGGAAGTGCCTTTTTACAAGGATCAAGCCATTTCTTTTTACATCCCGGCAAGTGGTCTTTGGAGGTGACTTTAATACAGTAACTAGGCCCAAGGACAGGAAGGACTTCAAGGACAGGCTGGGATATGATAGCGTTTTTTTAAATAGTATGGTTAGGGATGCTGGTCTTGTGGATGTGCACATTAAGCACCTCCCGGATGACACTGGGTTCACCTTTCATCGAGGTAATAGTCAGAGTAGAATAGATAGGTTTTTTTTGAAGGAGACCTCTGCTTTCTCGCTACCAGTGGTGCAGGCAGTAGAGTTCTCCGATCACTGTATGCTATCTGTGGTCCTGAATGCTTCAGACGCCCCTCAGAGGGGTAAGGGCATCTGGAGATTGAATTAGACTCTACTCAAGGAAGAACATGTTAGACAATCCTTTGAGGAATTCTTTCAGGCACAGGTGACCATCCTGGACTTTTGTAGCAGCAAGGCTGAGTGGTGGGAGCTGACCAAAAAGAGGATCGCTGGATTCTTCAGGGGCCTAGCCAATAGAAAGCAGTTTAATAAATACATGACCTACCAACGTTTACGGAGGAAGCTGGATATTCTTGTCTCGAGAGGTGGAGATCCTGGGGAAATCTCCGAAGTGAAACTCCTTCTCAGGAAGTGTCAATATGACCGGCATGCCTCTTTGGTTCTGGAGAGGGACTATGGGAAGTACCACTCGCCTGACCCTTACCAGAACTGCAAACAAGGTGTAGCTGTTAAAACGGTCGTTGGCCTTAAAGACAGTACAGGTTCCTTGACAAAGTCCAGGTCAGGGATTCTGGAGGTCGTGAGGTCCTTTTATGCTGACCTTCTTGGGAGGAAAGAGCTTGACCGTGACAAGATGGAAAGCTTTTTGGACTCTACTCCAGGTCTAAATGATGAAGATGTCCCATTGATGAATTTGACAGAGGAGGTCACAGTTGAAGAGGTGATGAGGGCAATTGAACAACTTGCCATCAAAAAGTCACCTGGACCGGATGGCTTGACAGCTGAGTTTTACAAAGCCTTTAAGTCTATTCTGGCCCCACATTTGGTAGAGGTTTTTAACAGTTGCCTTGCTGAGGGGGTACTTCCCCCTTCCATGAGGCACTCGGCTGTGATTCTTCTTTCAAAGGGTAAAGATCCTTCGATGATTGAGAATTGGCGCCCCATCAGCCTTCTTAATGTCGATAGAAAGATACTGGCAAAGATATTTTTCTGGCGCCTATCGTCAGTAGCAGAGTCTTTGCTTTCTCGCCATCAGCACTGTTCGGTCCAGGGTAGGTGCACCTTCACAGCGGTTTTAGCTGTCCGGGAGGCCTTGGAGCGGTGCAGGGCTGCAGGCTGGGGAAAGTATTTGCTGACATTGGATCAGGCAAAGGCTTTTGATCGTGTCAACCATGAGTACCTGTGGTTGCTCCTTAGTAAGTACGGTCTGCCGGGTGGTTTTGTCGATTGGTTAAAAGTCTTGTATAAGGGGGCAGAAAGCTTTCCTCTTGTTAATGGTTGGGTTGGGCAGTCCTTTGAGGTTGGCTCCGGGGTGCGCCAGGGTTGTCCCCTGAGTCCCCTGCTCTATGTGTTTGCAATCGACCCTTTCATCAGGAGGCTAGAGAGCGGCATGTTGTGTGGGGTACCAGTGGGTCTCCCGGGTGAGCCGCCTTTGAGGGTTGTTGCCTATGCGGACGATGTGTCGGTGATTGTCACCGGGGCGGATGAAGCAGAGGAGGTGGTCTCTCTGACATCACGGTATTCTGAAGCATCAGGCTCCAAGATCAATCAGGAAAAGAGTGAAGTCTTCTGGATGGGAAAGGAAGGTGAGGGTTTTGATCTCCCGGACACCTTTCCAGTGCCCCAGGAAAGAATTAAGATTCTAGGCATTGAATTTGGACCCGGCGATTATGGCCTCAAAAACTGGGAAGGCAGACTGGAAATTGCCAATACTAAGGTGGTCAGCTGGAAGAAATGGAAGTTATCTATGAGGGAAAGGGTTGATCTGATTAAGACTTATCTGATTCCGATCTTTTTGTATGTCAGCTTTGTCTGCATCTTGCCAGTGTCTCTCTATGCTAGGGTCAGTAGTGTGTTCTTCCAGATGTTGTGGGGGAACAGACTGAACCCCATCAAGAGGAATGTCACCTATCTATCCAGGAGGGAGGGTGGCTTAGGTATGGTCAACCCAGTTCTTTTCTTTTCACTGCTTTTTCTCAAGTTTAATATTGGTAATATGCTTGCAGTGGAACCTCCTGGATGGGCAGGCATTTTTAGATCTTGGTTTAGGCCTTTTCTGCGACTTTGGGAAGAAGGTGGCCAAGTGAAGAATCTCAGGGGTCATCGTGGTCAGCTACCAGCCTATGTCGCTCCGTGCCTGAAGTTATTACGGCAGTGGCGATTGTCGGCTGAAGATCTCAGATCGGTTCCGAGGAAAGTCCTTATGAGTCGAGTCTTGAGCGAAGTCTTTCATGACCCACTGGCCTTAAGGGATTGCCCAGGCCCAGTTTTGAGGGCAGGGTTAAGACTTATTAATTTGGACAGAGTACCTCCTAAATTCAGGGATCTGGCCTGGATGTGCTTCCATGGGAGGCTCTATGTTAGGGGCAATTTGAAATTCCGCAGTGGGGTGGATCGTAGCTGTCCTCGGGAGGAGTGTGCAGGTGAGGAGGAGACTATGGACCATTTTCTGCTTCATTGCCCTTTTAACATAGAGGTGTACAAACAGGTGGGACGGGCCCTCGGTGTCCCTTTCCTCTCCAGGCTGGGTTATGCTGAGTGGGTGTACGGAGCATTCAATACTGGTGGGGTATTTTGTTTAGATACACTTTTTCTAGTTAGCCTAGTAGTCCGTTATTTCACTTGGAACGCACGGTGTCAGGTCTGCATTCGGCGTAAAATCCTTCCTGTTCAGGTGGTGGTGTATGACATTTTGCATGAGGTGGAGAAGATTCGGGTGCTCGAGAGAGACAAGCAGAGTCAGGAGGCTTGGTTGAAGGCGTGGAGGGGTTTCAAGCCTCCCTGACTGCCAGGAGTCTCTTTCCCGGGTGTGGCTGTCTGTCTCTTATCACCCTAGATTATTTTTTGGATTAATTTTTGATAAATGGCTGCGTACATAGGTGATGGGTTGTGCCTCTTAGGCCCTCTCTGCTGCTTTATGTAAATAGTTTTGGTAACGGATTATGTATATATTGTATATATTCTGAACATGGATGTGTATTCCTTGGATTTCTGTTGAAGTTTTGTACTATGGTTTTGTTTTTTACTTTTGTATAAAATTGGTTGCTTGATTCTTTTTAATAAAAGATCAATAGTGTCCCATCATTGGTATCAGTGGGAGGAATAGTGTCCCATCATTGGTATCAGTGGGAGGAATAGTGCCCCATCATTGGTGTCAGTGGGAGGAATAGTGCCCCATCATTGGTATCAGTGGGAGGAATAGTGTCCCATCATTGGTATCAGTGGGAGGAATAGTGTCCCATCATTGGTATCAGTGGGAGGAATAGTGCCCCATCATTAGTGTCAGTGGGAGAAATAGTGCCCCATCATTGGAATCAGTGATAGTAGTAGTGCCCCATCATTGGAATCAGTGATAGTAGTAGTGCCCCATCATTGGCATCAGTGGGAGGAATAGTGTCCCATCATTGGTATCAGTGGAGGAATAGTGTCCCATCATTGGTATCAGTGGAGGAATAGTGCCCTATCATTGGTATTGGTAGTAGGAATAGTGTCCCATCATTGCTGTCAGTGGTAGGAATAGTGCCCCATCATTGGTATCAGTGGAGGAATAGTGTCCCATCATTGATATTGGTAGAAGGAATAGTGCCTCATCATTGGTATCAGTGGGAGGAATAGTGCCCTATCATTGGTATCGGTAGTAGGAATAGTGTCCCATCATTGCGGTCAGTGGTAGGAATAGTGCCCCATCATTGGTATCAGTGGGAGGAATAGTGCCCCATCATTGGTATCGGTAGTAGGAATAGTGCCTCATCATTGGTATCAGTGGGAGGAATAGTGCCTCATCATTGGTATCGGTAGTAGGAATAGTGCCTCATCATTGGTATCAGTGGGAGGAATAGTGCCTCATCATTGGTATCGGTAGTAGGAATAGTGCCTCATCGTTGGTATCAGTGGGAGGAATAGTAGTGCCCCATCATTAGTATCGGTAGTAGGAATAGTGCCTCATCATTGGTATCAGTGGTAGGAATAGTGCCCCATCATTGGTACCAGTGGTAGGAATAGTGCCCCATCATTGGTATCAGTGGTAGGAATAGTGCCCCATTATTGGTATCAGTGTGAGGAATAGTGTGCCATCATTGGTATCAGTGTGAGGAATAGTGCCCCATCATTGGTGTCATTGGGAGGAATCAGTGTAAGGATTATGGGAACCCCCTCATAATGGGCACAGCAGGTATACAGACCCGGGAACTCAGAGATCTCACCAACAGAGTCCCTGAGATGTTGAAAGGACCATCAGGAGGTCCACCAGTCCAGCATCCACCACTTGTTATTAGTGGAGTTCATCTTTAACTCGGAGATTCCAGATGTGGGACAAAGAAGTCTGGGATGTCTTCGGCACCGCGGCCGGTGAAGTCTCCGGGGACAGTTTGTACTCTGCGAGGACAGACAACGTGGTGTGATTAGAAATTCTCTGCAAATAGAGAGAACCTGTAGTTTTATAAGGAAAAAGTAAATTGAATTGCGAGGAAACCCAGAGAGAGAAATCAGTTTAATCAGTAAAATAACTGCGTGCCGCATGTCTGGATCCGAATGAATAAAAAAAGATTTTTATAGGAATATACAGTATAATCCGAAGAGTCTCTATATATTTTTTTTAATATAAAGTGAAACTGTCTTTTTATGAGGAACGGGAGGGGAGGAATATCAAGCAAGGATCGAATATTTTTTAATTCACCATGATTTTAATGTATTTTTGACAAGCCCCGCCTTCAACCACACCCTCTTTGCACAATAATGGCCAATAAAATGTACGAAAACCCCAACAACGAACTCTCATTAAATAGACCATTAAAAGTATTTTGGGGAAGCGCCACAAACGCCGTGAAAACCGCATGCGATTTCAGCAAAGGCAGACCCTCCCACTACCAGCGAGTCTCTCAGCCCTGAGGGGACTGTTCACTAAGAAAGATGATGTTCTGCCGAGTAAATAGATACCTAAGATGTCAAGCTTTAAAATTGCGCACACGTCATGGCGTTGCTCTGGTCCTCCAAGGCCATAGAGGCGATCAAAGATGTTCTAGTCTTTTATCGCCTCTGTGGCCAGCCAGCCGCACTCGCGCCGCATTCTCGGGCGCGCCTGTATGGTCTTGGAGGACCAGAGCGACGTCATGATGTCACTTCTGGTCCGGTCCAGTCCGACTTCTCCTCCCGCCGCTTCTAAAAGTGTTCCATTGGCTCATGAGCTCGCGCTCAAAAGCGAACGCATATGTAGGTCTACGCACGTCATGACGTTGCTCTAGTCCTCCAAGGCCATAGAGGCGATCAAAGATGTTCTAGTCTTTTATCGCCTCTGTGGCCACCTGGCCGCACTGACAGATAATTTCTCGGGTGCGCCTGTATGGTCTTGGAGGACCAGAGCGACGTCATGATGTCACTTCTGGTCCGGTCCAGTCCGACGTCCCCTCCCGCTGCTTCTGAAAGTGTTCCAGTGGATCATGAGCTCGGGCTCGAAAGTGAACGCATATGTAAGTCTATGCACGTTTCGGGCTGAAGAAAAAAATACCGGGGTTATGGCTGATAGCATCAGCCATGACCCCGGTAAACCACTTCCAAACCGCAACATATATATACGTATTGTGGTCGGCAAGTGGTTAATGCATGGGCACTGCCCAGAGGTCCCAGGTGCAGGGGGGCCCCATGATAATCTTGCATTACATCATACATGCCAACTGTCCCGAATTTGCCGGGACAGTCACGCTTTTTACTAAGCTGTCCCGGGATGGCTGTGTCCTGAGGCAGCGTCCCAGAACCTGTACTGCGCCCTCCTGACTCCCCCTACAGTTTGTACTGTGAGAGTAGGTGGGTAAATTGGACCAGGCTGGTAGGGGCCTTAGTGGATTACTTTGCCCAGGGGCCCCAGGTGCATGGAGGCCTCCATGATAATTGCTTGCAAAACTGTCCCGGATTTGCCGGGACAGTCACGCTTTTTACTATGGCCGTGTCCCGGGCAGCGTCCCAGAACCTGTACTGTGTCCTCCTGATCCCAGCACTGTGCATTACTTTGCATTACTTTGCCCAGGGGCCACAGGTGCATGGAGGCCCCCATGATAATTGCTTGCCAACTGTCCCGGATTTGCCGGGACAGTCACGCTTTTTACTATGGCCGTGTCCCGGGCAGCGTCCCAGAAGCTGTACTGTGTCCTCCTGATCCCAGCACTGTGCATTACTTTGCATTACTTTGCCCAGGGGCCCCAGGTGCATGGAGGCCCCCATAAAAATTGCTTGCCAGCTGTCCCGGATTTGCCGGGACAGTCACGCTTTTTACTATGGCCGTGTCCCGGGCAGTGTCCCAGAACCTGTACTGTGCCCTCCTGATCCCAGCACTGTGCATTACTTTGCCCAGGAGCCACAGGTGCATGGAGGCCCCCATGATAATTGCTTGCCAACTCTCCCGGATTTGCCGGGACATTCACGCTTTTTACTATGGCCGTGTCCCAGGCAGCGTCCCAGAACCTGTACTGTGTCCTCCTGATCCCAGCACTGTGCATTACTTTGCATTACTTTGCCCAGGGGTCACAGGTGCATGGAGGCCCCCATGATAATTGCCTGCCAACTGTCCCGGATTCGCCGGGACAGTCACGCTTTTTACTATGGCCGTGTCCCGGGCAGCGTCCCAGAACCTGTACTGTGTCCTCCTGATCCCAGCACTGTGCATTACTTTGCCCAGGGGCCCTAGGTGCATGGGGGCCCCCCTATGATAATCTTGAATTACCAAACTATTTGCCAACTGTCCCGGATTTGCCGGGACAGTCGCGCTTTTTACTAAGCTGTCCTGGGATGGCTGTGTGCCGGGGCAGCATCCCAGACCCTGTACCCCCCTGATTCCCCCTACAGTTTGTACTGTGAGAGTAGATGGGTAAATTGGGCCAGGCTGGTAGGGGCCCCAGAGCATTACTTTGCCCAGGAGCCCACGATGCTATTAGGATGGCCCTGCAGGCCCGTATCAGTATCTATAGATATGAAGCAGATACCTGTCTCATTTTATTTCAAGGATCTATTTCTTATTTAGTAATGCCACACAGTGATTGAACTTTCTGTTCCTGCATGTGAATGGAGAGGATGCTCTACGGAGCTTTTGATCTCATGTCAATCAGAAGGAATATTGACCGCAGTAAAATGCAAATATGGAACAGCAAACGTATGAACTTCACATCCAAATTGTGTTTTTCATGGAAGAATCACAACGTCAGCTCTATGTGTTGCTCTGGCTGATAGTCCTGCGTAGTTTTCAGCATCTGCTGTCGTTGCCGGTCCATGAGCTGAAGGCACTTATCAGTATCTCATGTAGACAAAGGACGTCTCCATTTATCCGAATGCGATTTAGTGACCTTTTATCAATCACTCGCTGCACATATTGTGTCTGGCTGCGGTGCCGCCGGCAGGCCAGGGCTTCCAGATGTCTGACACCATGTGAGATTTTGATTGGGGCTTTCAGCGCTGCCGGTTTGTTATGTCTGATTTGGTCTATCAGTGATCTGAGTTGAAGTGGGCATTTAATATTTCCCCCCCAGCTGGATGGAATTTTAAGCGGCGCGATGAGTCGTAGTCGCAGTGCTGCAAAAGTTCGCATGTATAGACACACGGCGGCTGTGTAATTAGATACCGCAGCTCGTTATCCGGTCATTAAGTCTATACATGAGGCATGCAGACATGGACAAGGAAGGGGGGCCGGTTGTTGACCAAACATGAGAATGAGCGAGATGTGTGATCTAAGGCAGAGGTCCTCAACCTTGGTCCTCAAGTACCCTCAGCAGGCCATGTTTTGGGAATTTCTCTTAGATAAAACAGTTGTCCAAAATACCAAGCCATTGACTCGGATTTAAAGCACCTGTGCAAGATGAAGGAAAACCTGCAAACATGGCCTGTTGGGGGTACTTGAGGACTAGGGTTGCCACCTCATCCCTTTAAACCCGAACACATATTAATTACACAGGTTCTGTGGCTGATTAAGGTGGTAATTAAACTCACTTGGTGCCTTATCTGCATTAAATTAGCCTCAGAACCTGTGTAATTCAAAGGTGTTCGGGTTTGAAGGGATGAGGTGGCAACCCTATCAGAGGACTGAGGTTGAGAACCATTCTAAGGGACCACTGATGGTGGCAGGCATGGTGCCATACTAAGGGACCACTGATGGTGGCAGGCATGGTGCCATACTAGGGGACCACTGATGGTGGCAGGCATGGTGCCATACTAAGGGACCACTGATGGTGGCAGGCATGGTGCCATACTAAGGGACCACTGATGGTGGCAGGCATGGTGCTATACTAAGGGACCACTGATGGTGGCAGGCATGGTGCTATACTAAGGGACCACTGATGGTGGCAGTAGGGTTGCCACACCATCCCTTTAATCCAGGACACACATTAATTACACCCGTTCTGTGGCTGATTAAGGTGGTAATTAAACACACTTGGTACCTTATCTGCATTAAATCAGCCTCAGAACCTGTGTAATTCATATGTGCCCTGGATTAAAGGGATGATGTGGCAACCCTAGGTGGCAGGCATGGTGCCATACTAAGGGACCACTGATGGTGGCAGGCATGGTGCCATACTAAGGGACCACTCATGGTGGCAGGCATAGTGCCATACTAGGGGACCACTGATGGTGGCAGGCATGGTGCCATACTAGGGGACCACTGATGGTGGCAGGCATGGTGCCATACTAAGGGACCACTGATGGTGGCAGGCATGGTGCTATACTAAGGGACCACTGATGGTGGCAGGCATGGTGCCATACTAAGGGACCACTGATGGTGGCAGGCATGGTGCCATACTAGGGGACCACTGATGGTGGCAGGCATGGTGCCATACTAAGAGACCACTGATGGTGGCAGGCATGGTGCCATACTAAGGGACCACTGATGGTGGCAGGCATGGTGCCATACTAAGGGACCACTGATGGTGGCAGGCATGGTGCCATACTAAGGGACCACTGATGGTGGCAGGCATGGTGCCATACTAAGAGACCACTGATGGTGGCAGGCATGGTGCCATACTAAGGGACCACTGATGGTGGCAGGCATGGTGCCATACTAAGGGACCACTGATGGTGGCAGGCATGGTGCCATACTAGGGGACCACTGATGGTGGCAGGCATGGTGCCATACTAAGAGACCACTGATGGTGGCAGGCATGGTGCCATACTAAGGGACCACTGATGGTGGCAGGCATGGTGCCATACTAAGGGACCACTGATGGTGGCAGGCATGGTGCCATACTAAGGGACCACTGATGGTGGCAGGCATGGTGCCATACTAAGGGACCACTGATGGTGGCAGGCATGGTGCCATACTAGGGGACCACTGATGGTGGCAGGCATGGTGCCATACTAGGGGACCACTGATGGTGGCAGGCATGGTGCCATACTAAGAGACCACTGATGGTGGCAGGCATGGTGCAATACTAAGGGACCACTGATGGTGGCAGGCATGGTGCCATACTAAGGGACCACTGATGGTGGCAGGCATGGTGCCATACTAAGGGACCACTGATGGTGGCAGGCATGGCGCCATACTAGGGGACCACTGATGGTGGCAGGCATGGTGGACGTGGTCTACAGAGTTTACATGGAATGTTGTTGGAAGTAAAAGGATAACTTTGTTACAGGGAGAGTTAGGCTGGCCACACATTATACAATTTTCTTGTACAATTATCCTTTAGATCTACCAAAACCATCTAATATGAGGTCACACCTAAACACTTTCTACCCTGTTTCCCCGAAAATAAGACCTAGCATGATTGTCGGTGATGGCTACAATATAAGCCCTACCCCCCAAATAAGCCCTACCCTGTTTCCCCGAAAATAAGCCCTACCCTGAAAATAAGACCTACAAGGACTAAGGCTTATTTCTGGGGTAAGGCTTATATTGCAGCCATCACCGACAATCACGCTAGGTCTTATTTTCGGGGAAACAGGGTATTTGTATCCAATCAGGAAGGCCCTTCTACTACAAAGTGGAAGGTAAATCTAAAGGAAATTGAATAAGGAAATTGTATAATGTATGGCCAGCTTTTAGTGTGGTGGTTAAGGAAAGGTTAGTGTTGGGGGGGGTAGTGTTGGGGTTACAAGGAGGGCTACTAGGAGGGTTACAGAAAGGGTTAATGTGAGGGTTGCTGGCAGGTTGGGTGTCAGTGTTAAAGGGCAGGGTTGCAGGGAGAGTCAGTATTAAGGGGTAAATGTTAAGGTCATGGGGGGGGGAGGGTTAGTGTTGGGGTTACAGGGAGGGTTAGTGTTGAGGTTACAGGGAGGGTTAGTGTTGAGGTTACAGGAAGGGTTAGTGTTGGGGTTACAGGGAGGGTTAGTGTTGAGGTTACAGGGAGGGTTAGTGTTGAGGTTACAGGAAGGGTTAGTGTTGAGGTTACAGGGAGGGTTAGTGTTGAGGTTACAGGGAGGGTTAGTGTTGGGGTTACAGGGAGGGTTAGTGTTGAGGTTACAGGGAGGGTTAGTGTTGAGGTTACAGGAAGGGTTAGTGTTGAGGTTACAGGGAGGGTTAGTGTTGAGGTTACAGGGAGGGTTAGTGTTGAGGTTACAGGGAGGGTTAGTGTTGAGGTTACAGGGAGGGTTAGTGTTGGGGTTACAGGAAGGGTTAGTGTTGGGGTTACAGGGAGGGTTAGTGTTGAGGTTACAGGGAGGGTTAGTGTTGAGGTTACAGGGAGGGTTAGTGTTGGCAACCTATATGAAGAAACAATTCTGTAGGTGCTAACGTGTTTCGGCTACACAGCCTTCCTCATAGCAACTGAACTCCCCCAATTTACAGGGAGGGTTAGTGTTGAGGTTACAGGGAGGGTTAGTGTTGAGGTTACAGGAAGGGTTAGTGTTGGGGTTACAGGAAGGGTTAGTGTTGAGGTTACAGGAAGTGTTAGTGTTGAGGTTACAGGAAGGGTTAGTGTTGGGGTTACAGGAAGGGTTAGTGTTGAGGTTACAGGAAGGGTTAGTGTTGAGGTTACAGGGAGGGTTAGTGTTGAGGTTACAGGGAGGGTTAGTGTTGAGGTTACAGGGAGGGTTAGTGTTGGGGTTACAGGAAGGGTTAGTATTGGGGTTACAGGAAGGGTTAGTGTTGGGGTTACAGGAAGGGTTAGTGTTGGGGTTACAGGAAGGGTTAGTGTTGGGGTTACAGGAAGGGTTAGTGTTGAGGTTACAGGGAGGGTTAGAGCTGGAGTTACAGGGAGGGTTAGTGTTGGCAACCTATATGAAGAAACAATTCTGTAGGTGCTAACGTGTTTCGGCTACACAGCCTTCCTCATAGCAACTGAACTCCCCTAATTTGTAAAAGTTGAACGCCCCAGTCAGAGCACTGGTCTCCAGCTCTTGGACCATAAATATAGTGGCAGAGCTTGGGTAAATCTTCTTTCCAGATTACAGGGAAGGTTAGTTTTAGGGTTACAGGGATGGATAGTGGTACAGGGACGGTTAGGGTTACAGGAAGGATTCATTTTTAGAGTTACAGGGAGGATTAGTGTTGGGGTTACAGAGAGGGTTAGTGTTGGGGTCACAGGGAGGGTTATGCAGCGCACACACGAGCGGACTTTTCGACCGGACTGGTCCGACGGACCGAGTCCGGCGGACAATCCGATCGTGTGTGGGCTTCATCGGACCTCCAGCGGATTTTTCCAGTCGAAAATCTGACGGACTTTAGATTTGAAACATGCTTCAAATCTTTCCGACGGACTCGAGTCCGGTCGAAAAATCCGCTCGTCTGTATGCTAGTCCGACGGACAAAAACCAACGCTAGGGCAGCTATTGGCTACTGGCTATGAACTTCCTTATTTTAGTCTGGTGTACGTCATCACGTACGAATCCATCGGACTTTGGTGTGATCGTGTGTAGGCAAGTCCGTTCGTTCAAAAGGCCGTCAGAAGTACTCAAAAGTCAGACGAAAGTCCGCCGGAATGGCCGTCGGACTTTTGTTGCGGAAAAGTCCGCTTGTGCGTACGCGGCCTTAGTGTTAGAATTACAGGGAAGGTTAGTGTTAGGGTTACAGGGCAGGTTAGTGTTGTTTTTGCAGGGAGTGTTAGGGTCACAGGGAGGGCTAATGTTAAGGTCACAGGGAGGGTTAGTGTTAGGGTTACAGGGAGGGTTAGTTTTAAGTTTACAGGGAAAATGAGTGTTAAGGTTACAGGGAAGGTTAATGTTAGGGTTATAGGAAGGGTTAGTGTTGGGGTTACAGGGAGGGTTAGTTTTGTGGTTACAGGGAAGGTTAGTGTTAGGGTTACAGGCATGGTTAGTGTTGGGGTTACAGGGAGGGTTAGAGTTGGAGTTACAGGAAGGGTTAGTGTTAGGGTTACAGGGAGGGTTAGTGTTGGGGTTAAAAGGAGGGTTAGTGTTAGGGTTAGTGTTGGGGTTACAGGGAGGGGTAGTGTTTGAGTTACAGGGACAGTTAGTGTTGAGGTTACAGGGAGGGTTAGATTTGGGATTGCAGGGAGAGAAAATGTTAGGGTTACAGGGAGGGTTAGAGTTGGGGTTAAAAGGAGGGTTAGTGTTAGGGTTAGTGTTGGGGTTACCGGGAGGATTAATGTTGAGGTTACAGGGAAGGTTAGTGTTGGAGTTAGAGGGAAGATTAGTGTTGGAGTTACAGGGAGAGTTAGTGTTGAGGTTACAGGGAAGGTTAGCATCGGGGTAGTAGGGAGGATTAGTGTTAGGGTTACAGGGAAGTTAATGTTAGGGTTACAGAGAAAGTTAGTGTTAAGGTCACAGGGAGGTTTAGTGTTGGGTTTACAGGGATAATAAGTGTAATAATTTGGGTTATATGGAAGGGTAGTGTTGGGGTTACAGGGAGGGTTAGTTTTGCGGTTACAGGGAAGGTTAGTGTTAGGGTTACAGGCATGGTTAGTGTTGGGGTTACAGGAAGGATTAGTGTTAGGGTTACAGGGGGATTAGTGTTGGGGTTAAAAGGAGGGTTAGTGTTGGGGTTACAGGGAAGATTAGTGTTGGAGTTACAGGGAGGGGTAGTGTTGGAGTTACAGGGAGAGTTAGTGTTGAGGTTAGAGGGAGGATTAATGTTGAGGTTACAGGGAGGGTTAGAGTTGGGGTTAGAGGGAGGGTTTGTGTTGGGGTTACAGGGAGGGGTAGTGTTGGAGTTACAGGGAGAGTTAGTGTTGAGGTTACAGGGAAGGTTAGTGTTGGAGTTACAGGGAGAGTTAGTGTTGAGGTTACAGGGAAGGTTAGTGTTGGAGTTACAGGGAGGGGTAGTGTTGAGCTTACAGGGAGGGTTAGAGTTGGGATTGCAGGGAGAGTTAATGTTATGATTACAGGGAAGGTTAGCATTGGGGTAGTAGGGAGGATTAGTGTTAGGGTTACAGGGAAAGTTAGTGTTAAGGTCACAAGGAGGTTTAGTGTTGGGATAATGTAGGGATAATAAGAATAATAATTAGGGTTACATGGAAGGTTAGTGTTAGGGTTACAGTGAAGGTTAGGCAGCTTGGAGTGCTCTTTCAAAATGAATCCTTTATTGGCAACCTATATGAAGAAACAATGCTGTAGGTGCTAACATGTTTCGGCTACACAGCCTTCCTCATAGCAACTGAACTCCCTCCGGTTGTAGGAGTTGAACGCCCCAGTCAGAGCACTGGTCTCCAGCTCTTGGACCATAAATATAGTGGCAGAGCTTGGGTAAATCTTCTTTCCAGATTACAGGGAAGGTTAGTTTTAGGGTTACAGGGAAGATTAGTGTTGGTTTTGCAGGGAGTGTTAGTGTCACAGGGAGGGCGAGTGTTGGGGTTACAGGGAGGGCCATTGTTAGGGTTACAGGGAGGGTAAGTGTTAAGGTCACAGGGATAGATAGTGGTACAGGGGAGGTTAGGGTTACAGGTAGGATTAATGTAAGGGTTATAGGGAGGGTTACTGTTGGGGTTACATGGAGGGTTAGTGTTAGGGCTGAAGGGATGGTTAGTGTTAGGGTTACAGGGATGGCCAGTGTTAGGTGGCAAGGAAGGTTAGTGTTGGGTTACGGGGAGGGTACATTTTAGAGTTACTGGGAGGGCTTCATTTTTCCTGAACTGTAAAGAGTCTTGTGACTCCTTCCACCCTCCCCTCTAGCCCTACTTCTCAATGTTCTCTTGTTGAATTGAACCTCAAGATTTCAGATGTGAACAGGAGAGAGAAACCAAGAGTTGTGACAACTTGTATATTCTGAGGCTTGGTCCTGCTACCCGCCATGCCCTGTTGCCCCAGGCACCGGCTCACAAGTGCCATATTGGTGTAGAGAGCGTTGACTGTCTATTGGAAGCCACAGGTCTCAGCCTTTATTCAGGCCCCGAAAACTGCTCTCAGGTCTCTCTCGGCCGCATCGTCTTAGAACTGAAGATAAATCTGTTTTTTGTCAGATGTAGACTTGGCAGGCGATGCGTAATGAAACAAACACATGGGAAGTTGCCTCATAACTTGGCCGCAGATTGCCTCTTATGTCCTTTCTAATGCATTTTCTTAACCCTTCTTCCTTCCCAGATGCCTCTGCTCTCTCCACACACAAGTCCAACCACCCCAGAAGCAATCTGGAGATGAAACGGTGCCTCTGACCCTTCTCCTTCAACTTTCTAAACATCATGCAACATGTGCAAGACCGATCTGCCTGTAATGATGAAATGGGCCCCAGGCTGGGCCCCGGCGGGCTACAACAGCACGGTAGTACGACATTACAGCTGAGAAAACTTAGGCCAAGCTTTGTCCGAAAATTTGTTTCCCACGCCAAACGGCGATACCCCATCCGGGACCCGACATGCTGATCTTTGTGGAGACGTAGTAAACATTGTGCCAAATTCTTCATCTCGGTTTCCGCTCAACTCATATGAATTTAAAGGACCAGTAACTCCAAGACAAACTATTATGTATATTGTTCCCACATGTGCGCAAAACGAGATAATCAGATGCTGGATATTGATTCACTATGGCAGTGGTCTCCAAACTGCGGCCCGGGGGCCAAATGTGGCCCTTTGCTTGTCTTTATCCGGCTCTTGAATCGCTATTCCTCCCACTGACACAGACAACGGGGCATAAATCCTGTCACTAGTACCAACAATAGGGCACTATTCCTCCCACTTATACCAATGATGGGGTACTATTCCTCCCACTGATACCAATGATGGGGCACTATTCCTCCCACTGACACCAACGACGGGGCCCTATTCCTCCCACTGATACCAATGATGGGACACTATTCCTTCCACTAATACCAATGATGGGACACTATTCCGTCCACTAATACCAATGATGGGACACTATTCCTCCCACTAATACCAATGATGGGACACTATTCCTCCCACTGATACCAATGATGGGGTACTATTCCTTCCACTAATATCAATGATGGAACACTATTCCTCCCACTGATACCAATGATGGGGTACTATTTTCCCCCACTGATAGCAATGATGAGGCACTATTCCTTCCATTAATGCCAATGATGGGGCACTATTCCTCCCACTGATACCAATGATGGGGTAATATTACCCCCCCGCTGATACCAATGATGGGGCACTATTCTTCCAACTAATGCCAATTATGAGGCATTATTCCTCCCACTGATATCAATGATGGGGTACTATTCCTTCCTCCCACTATTACCAATTATGAGGCATTATTCGTCCCACTGATTCCAATGATGGGACACTATTGCTCCCACTGCTACCAATGATGGGACACTATTCCTCCCACTAACACCAATGATGGTTTTGGAATGTGATGTCCAACAAGTTAATGTTCAACAAGGACGTAGCATAGATAGAACATCACTAAATACTATTGTTCAATGTTTGCATCTATTTTAGGCACCCAAGACGTGAAACAATAGGTTCTCAATTCCTTGGATCTTTGGTATGATGGCAACATTTGGGGTGCTCAGGCAGTGGTGGAACATTCGGGTCATGGACTGGAAGTGCAGTTAGGGATTTGTGCAAAGTTCAAAATACCTGTAATGACTTCAACCTGGACAAAGGGATAACAACGGGGACTTTGAAGGACTTCCTTGAAGCTAAACCTTGAATAAAGGACCTAGATACATATAAATAAGTTCTTTCTTCTCTGTTGTAGAAAATCAAAATTTTACAGGAAAAAAAGAAAGGTTCTTTCACTGATGTGAGCCACGTTCATGTAATTATACATATCGAAGGCCGGTGTTCACATTATAAAAACGCAACACCTTCCCCATCATTGGATCTTCACAAACATCGCTGGTGGAAGTTTGGCATTACACAATTCTTTCCCTTTTCTAAGGACTTAATAAGAAGTAAAGAGTTCACGTCATCTCCATGGCAACGAGGCCTAGCACCAGCCACGGTGAAAAACAAAATCATATATATTTATACATTGTTGTGATCCTGGAGGGGGGTCACGGGGAAATCTGTAAGGATGGCGACAAAAAAGGCCTGGAGGGGAGCAGGAGAGAGACGCATGGTTTATTCCACATTCGGCTCGTGTCACTTGTCTTCTCAGAGTTTACGTGACCCGTAAACAGAATCACTAAATGAGTAACGATTGGAGAGGACGGCGACATAATAATGGCAGCATGAAGCAGGAAAGTGCCGAGCTCAGGTTATTGGGAAGGATGGAGGATTATTTTTAAAGGAAAGCTTTCATGCGTGCGTCTCTGGGTCCCAAATGTAGCCGGCTGGTGAAGACTCCTCGGGCATACAAAATGGCTTCCATCCTGGTGCCTCAGTGGTGTCCTGGGTTTCAGTTCTTATTGTTCTTGTTTGTTGTCCTCATTAAACTGCAAAGATTTTTTTTTTTCTATACATTAGATTGTAGTCCTGGGAAAATGGTTAAAGTTGGAGGTGCAGACTAGAGAGCAACACCCTAACTTTAGGTTACCCTTATATTAACTCTACATGTACACCTAATACCTTCCCTGTAAATCTAACACTAACCTTTCCTGTGACCTGTCTCACTAACTCTCTCCTGTAAGCTTCCCACTAACCTTCCATGTAACCTAAATATTAACCCTACCCGTTACTCTAACACTCTCTGTAAACCCAACACTAACCCTTCCTGTAACCCCAACACTAATCCTACCTGTAACCCCAACACTAACCCTTTCTGTAGCCCTAACACTAACCCTCCCTGTAACACTAACCCTACTTGTAACCCTAACACTAACCCACCTTGTAACCTCATTACTAACCCACCTTGTAACCCCATTACTAACCCACCCTGTAACCCCAACACTAACCCTCCTTGTAACCCTAACATTAACCCTCCCTATAACCCCAACACTAACCCTCCTTGTAACCCTAACATTAACCCTCCCTATAACCCCAGCACTAACCCTACCTGTAACCCCAACACTAACCCTTCCTGTAACCCCAACACTAACCCTTCCTGTAACCCCAACACTAACCCTTCCTGTAACCCCAACACTAACCCTTCCTGTAACCCCAGCACTAACCCTACCTGTAACCCCAACACTAACCCTTCCTGTAACCCCAACACTAACCCTTCCTGTAACCCCAACACTAACCATTCCTGTAACCCCAACACTAACCCTTCCTGTAACCCCAACACTAACCCTCCCTGTAACCCTAACACTAGCCTTTCCTGTGACCCCTACACTAATCCTTCCTGTAACCCTAATGTTAAACCTCCCTGTAATCCTAACTCTAACGTTCCCTCTCTGAAACTCTAACACTAACCTTCCCTCTAACCCTAAAATGAACCCTCCCTGTAACCTTAACATTATCCTCCCCTGTAACTCTAACACCAACCACCCCCATGACCCTAACACTAACCCTCCCAGTAACCCTAACGCTATTCCTCCCTGTAACCCTAACACTAACCTTCCCTGTAATGTTAACACTAACACTCCCTGTAACCCTAACCATCCCTGTAACCTCTAACGCTAACCCTCTCTGTAACCCTAACACTAACCCTTCCAGTAACTCTAACCCTTCCTGTAACCCTAACCCTAACTCCCCATAACCCTAACACAAACCTTTCCTGTAATCCTAACACTAACTATCCCTGTAACACTAACCTTTCCTGTAATCTTAACACTAACCCTAACACTAACCCTCCCAGTAACTCTAACCCTTCCTATACCCCTAACACTAACCATCTGTGTAACCCTAACATTAACCCTTCCTGTAACCCTAACACTAACACTCGCCGTAACCCTAACCATCCCTGTAACCTCTAATGCTAACCCTCTCTGTAACCCTAGCACTAACCCTTCCAGTAACTCTAACCCTTCCTGTAACCCTAACCCCCCCCATAACCCTAACTCAAACCTTTCCTGTAATCCTAAAACTAACCATCCCTGTAACCCTAACACTAACCTTTCCCTATAATCTTAAAACTAACCATTCTTGTAACCTTAACACTAACCCCCTCTATAACCCTAACACTAACCCTCCCAGTAACTCTAACCCTTCCTATACCCCTAACACTAACCATCCGTGTAACCCTAACATTAACCCTTCCTGTAACCCTAACACTAACACTCCCTGTAACCCTAACCATCCCTGTAACCTCTAATGCTAACCCTCTCCGTAACCCTAACACTGACCCTCCCAGTAACTCTAACCCTTCCTGTAACCCTAACCCCCCATAACCCTAACACAAAACGTTCCTGTAACCCTAACACTAACCTTTCCTGTAATCTTAAAACTAACTATCCCTATAACCTTAACATTAACCCCCTCTATAACCCTAACACTAACCCTCCCAGTAACTCTAACCCTTCCTATACCCCTAACACTGACCATCCATGTAACCCTAACAGTACCCTTCCCTTTAATCCCAACACTCCCCCTTCAGTTTCAGTCAAAAGATATAGCAGCCACAATGTGATTTGGTTTACACGCAAACCCGTGATTACTGCAACTCTTTTGAGATTGGCCATTGATAGGTCTTATATTTGTTCCGAAATCCGGCAAGATTATTGATTTCAAGAATTACAATTTTTTTCAATTCCAAGAAAAAAAAAAAAAAACCTGGGCAAAAAACTCTGGAGCAGATTGCGGAGATGACTTAAACATATTTACACCCTCCTACATGGAGCTGCAATCTTGCATGGGGCCTTTTTGTAGTCAGGCTGAGAAATTCCTGGGAGGTAACAGAATTACGAGTCTCCATCCAGTTCTCTTCCTCCGAGTCATAAACAAGGAATGTCATGGACAACATTAAGGCTTCTCTGTACCTGATCCATGGGACCCAATGTTTCCTCTTCCTATTATTTGTGACTAATGCATTTGCTTTTTAAATTTACTTTGAGGCAGAAATAGAGCCACACATAAAGTGTAGAGTATAGGCATCTGAATATGTACGATTGTGTCATTTCAATCCAGGAAGTGGATGGTGGCCCTTGATGATGCCTGAACAAACATGGCTCCCTCCTTGTTAGGAGAAAAGCAGATGAAGGCATTGTTAGGGTGTGGGGTGGGTGCAGCAAGGGAAAAACTCAGAGTCCAGTTGCAAAAAACAGAACTGTATTGAAATTGAAGTTCAGTAATGCACAACATGCCCGGTGGGAAGAAACCCAACCAGGAAGACTCACAGAATATACAGCGATGAGCAGTTAGCATAAGGTCCCAGTTGTGCCCACAGCGTCTGTCTCGAGGGGCGGAATGTGGCCTGGCCGCTCTGTTCCCAAATGGGGAGGTTTCCGGGAAGGGTGGCGTGTCCCTTCATTTTCCCTATTTGTATGGAACCTCTCCCTGAAGCTAAGCACTGTCCCTACACTACTCAAATGCGAAATGTGTCCCAAATCTGGGAGCCAGGGTCCTAAATAGACTCTGCCTGACCAAAGATGGCTGCCAAAATCACTTCCAATCGGATGCTGCCTCAATGTGACTGAGGAGATCATAGAGGAATGCGGCTCTTCTCGAATTCCTCCTCCATCTGCCTTGGCCCTACGAATGAGCGCCACCTGCAGTGGAGAAAATAGACTGCACCAACCTACAAGGGGGAGTAATGTGATCTCTATGAGAGATAATTAGTACCTGGAAGGGTTACACTGACACATTACTTTGCTTCTATGCTCTTAACATGAAAAAATAAATCTGATGATAGGTCCACTTTAAATTTTCAGGTGGATGGGTCTCCAACTTTGCATCAGCAGGCTTAGTGTTAATATTTGTACTGTTTGCGCTTTCCTTTTCGTCGGAACCCCTAGACACACTGAAAGCTAATTATTTATTTACAACAGGAACGTTTCTGCAGATCAAACCCCAGACCTTCGGAGCTTATTAATGGTTGCAGCGTCCGTTATGTTCATTATTGTCCTATAAATCAGGATATGTGGCTGTAAAGATGTCAGCACCCAGCAGACAGTAGACTCCAGGCTGTGGTTTTACTAACCCGCCATGGCCCCTGACGCCCCGGGGGTTACTTGCCTGTCACTTTCTATGTGATATATATTAGACAGTGGCTCGTGGGCCTTCTTGTTCCTCACAGAGCTTCTCTGTCATACTTGGAGAAGGATTGAAAATGAAGCCTCAACACACAACGGTGGCCAACAAGGTCGACATTCACCAGGCTCCGTTATCAAGGTCTTCTCTTTGTAAAGTTGCCAAGCTTCCAAAATTTGTGATAGCATTAGGGTTTGGTTTTCCATAACTTTTTATTACGGGTGTAGCACTGACTCTCGGTGGAGCTGCTGGTTGAAAGCGGGCTGTTACCTTCACTCTCGATACCTCTGTTTCACCGGCACCGGGTCTAGGGTCCCGTTGAGTTTACCTCTGGACGATGTAGGCACCAAACACTTGAGTATATTTTCCAATGCTTTAATGAACAAGTAATAAAGGAAGTAGCAGGAAAGAGGCAGAAGGAAAGCTGCAGGGAAGCCCAAATACCCCTCCCCAGCACTCTCCAGAACATTCTTTGGAATTGAACATTTGTAGTTGAATGCACTCCCCTTGTGGGATTCAAACTTCGCCCGCCTGGATAGGCCTTTCTCACTTGCCTAGCAGCCAGTACGTAGCACGAACAAAAGTCTCTGCCACAGACTTGTTTGGAATAAAACCCGTACGATCCTCTGCCACAGGATGTATTGGTCTGCGATGAATGTCAGACACAGTACTTGAACCTTTAAGCCAATACTATGCAGTAAGATTACTTCAGGATACGTCCTCCAACCGAGTCACCAGGCCCCTCTCCAGACCAGCACTCTACATGATCCTTCCATGACAGGTCCTCCCCTGGGATCTCCTCGGTTGTCCAGCTTCTTCACTCGGGATAGACAGCTCAGGACCATTCCTCTGCTGCTGTGGTAGGCCCCAGACAGGCTTCTGGGCCCACCCACACGCCGCAGCGACGTGGGCCTCCGGAACGGAGGACCACGAGGTGGTACTCTTAACGCATACCTGTCGGCCAGGAGGGCCAGCAGGTGGCTGAAAACGAACCCCTAAACATGGCGTCTGTCCCATAAATACCCTCCCCAGAATGCAACTCGGAGGACCACCTCCACCGAGTTGTCTCCGGGACAGAGGAGCACTCATACACTTCAACACATTGCCTTTCCAACACCAGCCCATGGTGACAACGACACCTACCGGCACAGTGTGGAACTACACGCAACTCAGCCAAGCTGGAACAGAGGCAAATCTAACTTCCTCTAACAAGTAACCCACAAGATTTACCTATCAGCGGTAGATTAAAAATCTACCAGCGCAACACGGGGAGCATGGAACTGACACTAGATGGTTATGTTGTTGTCTACAAACTTCATGGCTGATACAGTTGCAATCCATCTCATGATCCCTTGTTCCAACATTAGGAACAATATGGTAGCCAACACGTTTGGGGAGACAAGAGATTCCCCATCATCGGGGCTTGGGCAAAATGGCAAGGTTTCTTAAATGGGTTTTTATAGAACAATCTCTATCTTACTTTTGTTAACTAAAAGATGGGGGAGGAACGTGATGGCTTGCTTTTGGCTTCTCAAATAGAAACAAGGTGTCCCCCACAAAAAGGTGGCCACTCCAAACGAGGGGTGGTCCAAGAGATCTCCCATCATCAGGGCAAAATGGCAAGATTTCCTAAATTAACTCTATACAACAATCTCTATTAGGAGAAGCATCCATCTCAAACATTTAGCAATGAGAATCTTGGTTCCATAATCCTCTTTTATTGGAAGCATGGAACTGATAATAAATGCTTATGCTGTTATTTATGGAAGGATAATGGTGCTGTATCATCATGGCTGTCCTCCACAGATGGTGGCGACCTGAACTGAGAAATCTACATGTCCATGTGAAAAAAATAACAGCTTCAACAGATCATCCTAATGCCCCGTACACATGGTCGGACTTTGGACATTCCGACAACAAAATCCTAGGATTTTTTCCGACGGATGTTGGCTCAAACTTGTCTTGCATACACACGGTCACACAAAGTTGTCGGAAAATCCGATCGTTCTAAACGCGGTGACGTAAAACACGTATGTCGGGACTATAAACGGGGCAGTGGCCAATAGCTTTCATCTCTTTATTTATTCTGAGCATACGTGGCACTTTGTCCATCGGATTTGTGTACACACGATCAGAAATTCATGGCTTTACCAGCTGCAATCCTTCTTCTGATCCCTTGTTATAGGAAACACAGAGCTGGAGATGTGTATTGACTTGACTGTCTCGTAGGTTAAAACTGTTTTGTTAAACCATCTTGGCTGATATCCATACGAGTGGACAAGAATAAAACAAATGCCAGGTGCTGGACATAGATCTAAGTAAAATAAAAGATGGTGGTAGAACTTGATGGCTTGACCTCAGCCACCCAAAGCACACAAAAACTGGAGTCTCCCCAGCAGAAATTCAGCTACTCGTATTGAGAAGTCCATATGCAATAATAAAAAAAAGAGCTCCAAACAATTATCTGAAGAGTCCATAATCCTTTTTTGTTGATAGCAATGTAAATACAGGAAGAATATGGAAGCAAAGGCTTGGGCGAAAAAAATCAAACCTTCTAAAATGAACTCTATAGAATATCCTGATTAGTCTCTATTAGAAGATACATCTGATCCAAACTTCTAGTAATGAGAATCTTGATTCCATAATCCTCTATCATTGGTTGCGTGGAACTTATTCTCTATGGCTATATCACTATCCATGGAGGATTGATGGCATTGAAACATCATGGCTGATACTATTGCAGTCCTTCTCATAGTCTCATGTTATGGAAAAGCTGGTGATGGGCATTTACTTGACTGTCCTGCAGGAGGATAAAGAATCTTGGCAGATCTCTATAATGTAAAGGTGGAGACAGCAACACTTTGGTATGGACTAATGAATTATGACCAACCTCAAAGCCAAAAGCCAAGCATGCCAGTGTCCCTTTTTCTGCTGGACAGTCCAGGAGGATAACATTTTTGTGTTATACCATCATGGCTGCTATTTACTTTATCAAATTGGAGACAGCTATACTTTGGTATTGACCAATAAACGACGACCAACTTCAAGGCCAACAGCCAAGCTAGCGAGTGTTCCTCTTTCTGCTGGGTAGTCCAGGAGGATGATACTGTTGTGTTCTACCATCATGGCTGCTATCTACTTTATAAAATTGGAGACAGCTATACTTTGGTATTGACCAATAAACGACGACCAACTTCAAGGCCAACAGCCAAGCTAGCGAGTGTTCCTCTTTCTGCTGGGTAGTCCAGGAGGATGATCCTGTTGTGTTCTACCATCATGGCTGCTATCTACTTTATAAAATTGGAGACAGCTATACTTTGGTATTGACCAATAAACTATGACCAACCCCAAGGCCAAAATCCAAGTTAGTGGGAGTTCCTCTTTTTTTATGGGCAGTCTAGGAGGATAAAACTGTTTTGTTAAATCTCCATGGCTGCTGTCTATTCTATAAAAGTGGAGACAGCGATGCTTTGGTAAGGACAAATGAGCTATGACCAAACTCAATTTCAAAAGCCAAGCTTGTGACTGTCTCGCTTTCTGCTGGACAGTCCAATGCCGCGTACACACGATCAGATTTTCCGATAACAAATGTTGGATAGGAGCTTGTTGGCGGAAAGTCCGACCGTGTGTATGCTCCATCAGACATTTGTTGTTGGACTTTCCGCCAACAAATGTTGGCTAGTAGGTTCTCAAATTTTCCGCCAACAAATGTTTCTTGTTGGAATGTCCGATCGTGTGTACACAAAAGTCCACGCGCGCTTGGAATCAAGTACGAGCCGGATGCGCTCGGTCTTGTAAAACTAGCGTTCGTAATGGAGAAATCACGTACATCTTGCACGTCACTACGTTCGTAATTGTTGGCCAACATTTGTGTGTCCGTGTGTATGCAAGACAAGTTGGAGCCAACATCCTTCGAACAAAAGACCACGGTTTTGTTGTCGGAAAGTCCGATCGTGTGTACGGGGCATAAGAGTGTAAAACTGTTGTGTTCTACCATAATGGCTGCTATTTATAAAAATTGGAAAAAGCTATACTTTGGCATTGATCAATAAAGTATGACCAACCCCAAGGTCAATATCCAATTTAATGGGTGTCCCTCTTTCTTATGGGCTGTCCAGGAGGGTAAAACTTTTGTGTTCAATCACCATGGCTGCTATCTATTCTATAAAAGCTATGCTTTGGTATTGACCAATAAACTATGACCAACCTCAAGGCCAACAGCCAAGATAACGAGTGTTCCTCATTCTGCTGGGTAGTCCAGGAGGATGAAACTGTTGTGTTAAATCATTATGGTTGCCATCCATTCTATGAACCATGGCTTCACTCTGTTCTATGAAAGTGTAGACAGAGAAGCTTTGGTATGAACCGATGAACTATGACCAACCTCACGGCCAAAAGTCAAGCAAGTGTTCTTCGTTCTTCTGTCCAGGAGGATGAAAAACTGTTGTGTTAAATCATCGTGGCTGCTATCTATTCTATAAATGTAAAGACAGCGATGCTTTGGTATGTAAATACACGATATACGATGACTGACCTCAAACCAAAAGCCACTGCATGTACTCCACATTTTATCCAGCACCTCCCTTTTTTTTGCCTATGTTGGAAAAGTGTCATCACAATTCTTTCATGAACGTCGTTAATGAGGTGGAAGTAGCTGGCCGCAGCAGTTACTTTTTTTTTGGTCATATAAAGGTCACTAGACTCCAGGAAATGTAAGTTTTTTTTCCCCTGCCTAAGCTGCCAAATCTCACAATGAAACTGTGATGGAATCGACCACTGATGCAAAATGGACGCATCTATTTGCTCAGCTCTCCGGAGGCCCACAATCCAAGACACCGAATCGATGGAGCCAGCGTCATTTGATCTAATGTATCTGTGTCCATCTCCAGGGACAAATCAGTGGACACTGACACCAGCAATTAGCTTAATGGCCATAAACAGGCCCACACACACAAATAGGCATCCGTTTATTGCTTTTCTTTGTGTGAAATGGAATCTAGGCACCTTCCAAACAGAAGACATATCATTTGAAAGAAAGGACATTGTTTGGGACTTTAAATGAGATGTGTGTAAGCGAAGAAACAATAGTATACATGAGCAAATGACAGGTTTATTTAAGAAATTGCATTGGACCCGATGCATTGCCAGTATGACGAGCTGATACACATGTAATACATATAAACAACATACATATTACACAAGCTTTAAAATTCAAGGGACATTGTATACAAACATGATGAAATATAAAACTGCATAAAGAAGCTTGACGCGTTTCGTGGATTCGTTCCACTTCTTCAGAAGCAATTGCAGAATTCATATCTAAAAGTAATATATATCCAAAATTATTGCCTTATGCCTTATCATTTCTTCCTCTTTTCTATAGGTTTTGGTTCTTTATTGGTCTTTTTCTCCTGGTCAGCTACAATTCATGTGCCTGGCCAGTCTGTTTTTTTTTTTTTTTTTGAGTTTTGTTTTTTTCACCTCACACAGATGGGAGCTACTCACAGGCATCTTCCTGCAGCTCATGTTTTTTCGCTCCCCTGGGGTATGGTGTTCTCCGCCTTGGCTGTCTGCATTGTGATGCCCCCTCAGCTCCCGGTGGGAATGTGTCCCGGCCTCCATTGACCATTAGGCTTCAGCACTGTATGACTGTTCACAAGGCTGTCAAGTAAGCCATTGGGGTGTTTGGGTTTTTCCTTCCCCCGCACCCTTGTCTAATTCATTGGAATAATTTTGGATATATATTACTTTTAGATATGAATTCTGCAATTGCTTCTGAAGAAGTGGAACGAATCCACGAAACGCGTCAAGCTTATTTATGCAGTTTTATATTTCATCATGTTTGTATACAATGTCCCTTGAATTTTAAAGCTTGTGTAATATGTATGTTGTTTATATGTATTACATGTGTATCAGCTCGTCATACTGGCAATGCATCGGGTCCAATGCAATTTCTTAAATAAACCTGTCATTTGCTCATGTATACTATTGTTTCTTCGCTTACACACATCTCATTTAAAGTCCCAAACAATGTCCTTTCTTTCAAATGATTACTAGGGATGGAAGTGTAGTGCTCGCTTATGACCACACACTTCATTCAAAGTCCCAACCTTTTTTCGTTTTTTAGAACCAGAAGACATATCTGCTTGCTTTGAGCCCCACTCATCATACTTCCTATCTTCGAAAAATATAAGTTGAACTCCAGGCAAATAATTAAATACACATATTAGTTTGGCACTTGGCACTTGCCAAACAAGTGTTTGGCACTTGGACACGGGCACTTTGACTAAGGCACTGCTACAAAAAAAGTAAGTACAGACATTATTGTTCCACAGCTATTTTGCAGGAAGTTCCACTTCATTTACTAACTTTCCTCAGCCTTCCTTCTATTAGCCTGTCCCCACCCTCTAAAATGCTCACACTAATCTTTGTTATAACGTCCTCACTCCTCAAACTCTCATTACTTTACCCCCCCTCTCCAGCCCCCAACCTTTATATATCTCCCTCTCTTCTTCCCACTCAATATTACTCCACTTACCACCTCCTGCTCATTCTAAGCCCACACAGTATCACCACGTCCATTCCACCACAGCATCTGCGCTCCTATAAATCCCACTCCCGCCTTACCACCCTCACCCTCCTACTACTCCTAATGTCTGGGGACATCGCACCAAACCCCGGCCCTCCCACACCCAATTTCCAACGCCAAGATCGGCCATCTACCTCCTCCAACAGTAGTCGCAACTTCAACCTTCTCATCCCAATTCCCCTGATTCCACAAGTCAGCCCCCCTCTTTCATGTGCCCTCTGGAATGCCCGCTCAGTCTTCAACAAACTAGTTTCTGTCAATGACCTTTTCCTCTCCAAATCCCTTGATCTATTTGCTATAACTGAAACCTGGCTCCAGGAATTTGATACTACCTCTCCAGCTGCACTGTCCCACAGTGGCCTTCTCTGGACTCACTCCACCAGACCCAGTGGACGAAAAGGAGGTGGTGTCGGACTTCTCCTCTCCCCACAATGCACCTTCCAGGTACTGCCCACACCTCCCTCTCTTTCCACCTGCTCTTTCGAAATGCACTGCATTCGTCTTTTCTCTCCAACTTGTCTGAGGGTCGCAGTCATTTATCGGCCTCCTGGACCAGTGTCACGCTTTCTGGATGACTTCTCTGCATGGCTACCCTATTTTCTCTCATCTGAAGTGCCTGCCATCATCCTAGG
The DNA here is from genome assembly GCA_037952835.1 of Lithobates septentrionalis. Lineage (NCBI taxonomy): Eukaryota > Metazoa > Chordata > Amphibia > Anura > Ranidae > Lithobates > Lithobates septentrionalis. The sequence continues at coordinate 199,675 of JBBDGP010004334.1, read as the reverse complement.
TGACTTTAACATTCCAATCAATGTTAATAATGCTACCACTTCTAAACTACTCAACTTAACCTCCTCTTTTAACCTAACACAATGGACACAAACCACCACTCATTCCAACGGCAACACTCTTGACCTTGTATTCTCCCATCGCTGCACTCCCTGCAATCTCTCCAACGCACCCTTTCCTCTCTCTGATCACAACCTTATCCGTTTCACACTCTCCTTGTCTCCTATATCCCATGCTGCCAACCCACAAACCACTACCCGCAGGAACCTTCGCAACCTCAAACCTTCCCTTCTTCACTCTGCTACTGATGGCCTTTATGACTACATCGCACCCCTGTCCTGCCCAGACCTAACCACTTCCATCTACAACACCACGTTGTCATCCTCCCTAGACGTACTTGCTCCTCTTTCTACACGCAGAACCAGGCCCCATCTGCCACAACCCTGGCAAACAGACGACACCAGAAGTCTCAAGAGACGCAGCCGCGCTCTTGAGCGAGCATGGCGTAAATCTAAATCCCTGCAAGACTTTACCCTCTACAAAGCTGTCCTTCTCAAATACAACTCCTGCCTCCACACTGCTAAACAAACCTATTACAACACTCTCATCAAAACCCTCTCATCCAAACCTCGTCAACTCTTTTCTACCCTTAATTCCTTACTTCACCCCCCACTGCCCCCTCCCACCAACTTGCTTACCGCTCAACATATTGCCAACCACTTCAATAGCAAAATCAACACTATTCGCAAGGAGATATCCAGCATTAAAATTCCTCCCCTACCCAACATATCAGGTCCAACACCACACTCAATACTCTCCTCCTTTTGCCCAGTTACCACAGAAGAAGTTGATAAACTCCTCTCCATGGCACACCTCACTACATGTCCCCTGGATCCTGTCCCCTCTCAATTGCTGCGACCACCTTCCCACTCTATCCTCAACTCCCTAACCCACATCTTCAACCTCTCCCTCTCCTCCGGCACCTTTCCTTCCCCGTTCAAACATGCACTGGTTACCCCCATACTCAAAAAACCCTCACTAGACCCCACCTGTTTGAATAACTTAAGACCTATCTCCCTTCTCCCGTTTGCCTCCAAGCTCATCGAACGTCTTGTTCATGACCAAATGAGTCGCTACCTCACGGACAACAACCTTCTCGACCCCCTACAGTCTGGCTTCCGCCTACAACATTCGACTGAAACTGCCCTACTAAAAATCACCAATGACCTAATAACTGCCAAAACCAATGGCCACTACTCCATACTCATACTTTTAGACCTCTCTGCTGCCTTTGACACAGTTGACCACCTGCTGCTCCTCAGCAAATTACACTCCCTTGGCCTCCGTGATTCTGCATTATCCTGGTTCTCCTCCTACCTATCTCAGCGCACTTTCAGCGTCACTTACAACTCCACCTCCTCCGCTCCCCTTCCTCTTTCTGTTGGGGTACCCCAAGGCTCTGTCCTTGGGCCTCTCCTTTTCTCACTCTATACCTCTTCCCTGGGCCAGTTGATCACCTCCCATGGCTTCCAATACCATCTCTATGCCGATGACACACAGATCTATCTCTCCACTCCCCAACTCACCCCCACTATCTCCTCACGGATCTCAAACTTGCTGAATGACATATCGGTATGGATGTCACACCACTTCCTCAAACTTAATCTTTCTAAAACTGAGCTTGTTATATTTCCTCCTTCACGGTCCCCCTCCTGTGACTTCACCATTAATATCAACAACACAACCATTGGTCCCTCCACACATGCCAGAGTCCTGGGTGTAATCCTTGACTCTGACCTCTCCTTCAGCCCCCATATCCAATCACTGGCTAAATCCTGCCGCCTTAACCTCCGCAACATCTCCAAAATTCCACCCTTCCTGACTAATGACACTACAAAACAACTTATTCACTCTTTGATTATTTCCCGCCTCGACTATTGCAACTCTCTCCTTAATGGCCTACCCTTAAGCAGGCTATCCCCCCTTCAGTCTATTATGAATGCTGCTGCTAGACTAATACACCTCACTAATCGATCCGTGACTGCTGCTCCTCTCTGCCAATCCCTTCACTGGCTTCCCCTACCCCACCGTGTAAAATTCAAAATGCTAACTATAACATACAAGGCCATTCACAACATCGCCCCCATCTACATCACCAACCTCATCTGCAGATATCACCCAAATCGCCCCCTCCGCTCCTCCCAGGACCTCCTGCTCTCTAGCTCCCTTGTTACCTCCTCCCATGCTCGCCTTCAGGACTTCTCCAGAGCCTCTCCCATCCTCTGGAATTCCCTGCCCCAGTATGTCCGATCAGCCCCTACCCTGTCCACCTTTAGGAGATCCTTGAAAACTCATTTATTCAGGGAAGCCTATCCCACACCCACATAACTGTCCCTGAGCCACCCCCATCAAATCATTCTTTGCAGCTATTACCTTTTGTACCACCACCCCCTCCCTTTTAGAATGTAAGCTCTACGAGCAGGGCCCTCCTGTACCTTTTTGTATTGTACTGTAATTGTGTTGTCCCCTTATACATTGTAAAGCGCTGAGTAAACTGTTGGCGCTATATAAATCTCGTATAATAATAATAATAATAATATTAGGGCTCATTTAAACTTGTTCCTCCTGCTTCAGTATTGTTTTTTTTATGTGTTTCTGATGCTTCGGTGATGCTTTTCGGAAGCTTTAATAAAGCTTGGCAAGTTCCCTGTGTGTGTTGATTTTCTATTTGTTTTAAAGGGGCCCATAAGAACCCTGGCTCAGTAGTACCCCCACTCAGTAGATCCCTAGATCATTAGTATCTTTGTTCAGCAGATCCTCAGCTTATTAGTACCCTGGTTCAGCAGATCCCCCACTCAGTAGTAACCCCAGCTCTGCTAATCCCCTGCTCACTAATAACCCCCAGCTCTGCTGATCTTCCACCCAGTAGTAACCCCCAGCTCTGCTGATCCTTTGGTTTACTGATCCTCCCCTCTCTCCGGTCCCCACTTACCTCCCACTATATCACTTCTACGCTGCTCACCACGTGTGACATCTGCTAGTTTCTCCTACTCCTGTCCCCCAGCTCTGCTGATCCCCCATGTAATAGTAACCCCCAGCTCTGCTAATCCCCCACTCAGTAGTAACCCCCAGCTCTGCTGATGCTCTGGTTTGAGGATCCTCCTTTCTCTCTGGTCCTTGCTCACCTCCCACTATATGGCTTCTACGCTTGTCACCACGTGTGACATCTCCTAGTTTCTCCTGCTCTGGTCCCCCAGCTCTGCTGATCCCTAATTCAGTAGTAACCTCCAGCTCTGCTGATCCCCCACTCAGTAGTAACCCCCAGCTCTGCTGATCCTCTGGTTTGCGGATCCTCGTTTCTCTCTGGTCCCTGCTCACCTCCCACTATATTGCTTCTACGCTTGTCACCACGTGTGACATCTCCTAGTTTCTCCTGCTCCGGTCCCCCAGCTCTGCTGATCCCCAATTCAGTAGTAACCCCCAGCTCTGTTGATGCTCTGGTTTGAGGATCCTCCTTTCTCTCTGGTCCCTGCTCACCTCCCACTATATTGCTTCTATGCTTGTCACCACGTGTGACATCTCCTAGTTTCTCCTGCTCTGGTCCCCCAGCTCTGCTGATCCCTAATTCAGTAGTAACCTCCAGCTCTGCTGATCCCCCACTCAGTAGTAACCCCCAGCTCTGCTGATCCTCTGGTTTGCGGATCCTCCTTTCTCTCTGGTCTCTGCTCACCTTGCACTATATTGCTTCTACGCTTGTCACCACGTGTGACATCTCCTAGTTTCTCCTGCTCCGGTCCCCCAGCTCTGCTGATCCCCAATTCAGTAGTAACCCCCAGCTCTGCTGATGCTCTGGTTTGAGGATCCTCCTTTCTCTCTGGTCCCTGCTCACCTCCCACTATATTGCTTCTACGCTTGTCACCACGTGTGACATCTCCTAGTTTCTCCTGCTCCGGTCCCCCAGCTCTGCTGATCCCCAATTCAGTAGTAACTTCCAGCTCTGCTGATCCCCCACTCAGTAGTAACCCCCAGCTCTGCTGATCCTCTGGTTTGCAGATCCTCCTTTCTCTCTGGTCCCTGCTCACCTCCCATTATATCGCTTCCATGCTGCTAACCACGTGTGACATCTCCTAGTTTCTCCTGCTCCAGTCCCCCAGCTGTGCCAATTCCCTGCCACTCAGTCCTCTCTCTCTCTCTCTCCAGTCCTCTCTCACTTTTTGCTATAGCATTGCCATGTTACACAACACATGTGCCATCTGCTAGTTGTTCCGCTCCGGTCTGGACCCCGCTCACCTTGCTGCTGCTCCGCGCTGCAAACCAGATGTGATGTCTGCACCAGGCACTTCCAGAATTTATACACATGAACCCGGAAGTGACTGCTGATGACATCTTTCCTGTTGGTTTACCAGTGCATCCTGGGATATCTCATACCTCCAAAACAAAGTAAAGCTAACTCTGAATAAAAGCCCCTCAAAAGTTTTAGGCGCTGAACGCGAGCATTGTCATCATAGACTTCTATGGAGGTTTTGGAGATATTTTGAAGCACCAAGAAAGCAACATGGGGTATCATTTTTAAAGCACAGCAAACACAACATGTGAACAGGACTGTAAGGGACCCTTTTTTTTTTAATGAGAGGAGCTTAGATTGGCATTCAGAGTGCTTTAAAAAAAGCATCTCCAATCCTACATTTTGAAGCAAGTGTACACGAACCCTACAGGGGTGCGTTCATTTGGTCTTTTGAAACCCGGTTGTTGCTGTTTGTCTGATGGGCTGACTTGGCAAAAGCCCAATTGTCACCAGTGTCCTAGACCAGTGATGCCCTTTAATTTTTACACATTATTGGATAGCGGGAAGAGCAGGGGCTTTGATTTTTGCAGGCTAAACAAAAATTCTCTGCTGGAGATACAGCTAGAAGGTTAAAGAGATCTATAACGCCGCGGACTGATGTAGGAGCAGCAGATCATCTGCTCCCATTATTTAGTGGCCTCATGTGGATTATAGACACGGTGGGAGCTTTCATTTTGCCTGGCACCATCCTCTCTTTTCCTACATTGTGGTGAAGGAAGGTGCTACGGACATAAAGGATGTATTAAGGACACAGAGGGACACTGGACCTCATCTGCCACCCTTTCCTATCGCCTACTGTGGACGGTATTACAAGCCGACACGGTCTTTTGGATGTGCTGTTCTGTTATTGCCATCGTTATCCTCGCAGTGTGAGGAGAGAAAACCCATAATGTGCCGCTTACCCCAAGAACTGCAGATTCTGTATATATCTTCTATGAGGGAAAACAAAGCCCAGTGCCTGAATGTTGTGTCATGTGCTTTGGGTAGTTATAGCTTAACAGGTCTGAACCTGGGAAAAAAAATCTATAGGTGTAGCACCCTCCTAAGTATGTTCTCTGTTAAGTAAATGTAGTTATTAGCTCTACTCAGTTGAGCTGCTTATGATTATTCATGAATATTTCTCAATGATTGCAGAATTGACTGCTTCCCCCTTATTTCCGGAGGGTTCTGGAAAGTAGTGGGTTGGGGAGAGTCAGCAGCTGAATATTTATGCAATCCCAGCCAATCCCTGGGGGAGGGTGCCCAGATGGTGGCTGGAAGGGAGCATAAATAGTTTGGGGCCTGGAACAGAGGGGTCCTTGTTAGAGACGCACACGTCAGAAAAAATTATTTTGTTTCAAATTTGTTTGTTAAGTTAATAATTTTGTTTCGTCATATTCATTATGTTAGAATGATTTGTTTTCTTTAATTAATTTCTTATTTTCAGATTTGTTTCGTATATTCGTTATTTTCTAAATGATTTGGAAGACAACTATATTCGTTCTATTTTATTATGTTCTATTCTAGTCTATTCTATTATTTTTTTTATTTTCCATTCTATTCTTTTATTTCTTCATCTATTATTATTTTCTATTCTTTTTTATTAAAGCGCGGGTTCCACAAATTTTTTTTTTTAAGTCAGCAGCTACAAATACTGCAGCCGCTGACTTTTAAAATATGCACACTTACCTGTCCAGGGCGCCCGCGATGTCGGCACCCCGAAGCCGATCTGTCCCTCAGCTCTCGGGTGGAGGCGCCGCCATCTTTGGTAAGGGAATCGGGAAGTGAAGCCTTGCGGCTTCACGGCCTGGTTCCCTACTGCGCATGCATGATCCCACAGGTCCCTGCTGTCTTCTGGGACCTGTGTGTCTCCCAGAAGACAGTGGGGGGGGGGGTGGAGGAGGCGCTGAACATGGCGTAGATATCCGCGGATACTGTGGCTATCTATGCCCGGAAGTAGGAGCAAATACCTGGATTATACAGGTATCTGCTCGCCCCTCCCTCCTGAAAGGTGCCAAATGTGACACCGGGGGGGGGGGGGGGATTCTGAAAAGTGGAAGTTCCATTTTTGGGTGGAACTCTGCTTTAAGTTCTATTCTATTTTATACTCTTATTTTATTTTCTATTCTATTTTTTTTTTCTGTTCTATTCTATTTTATTCTATTCTATTCTATTCTATAAAGCAGCCAAGGAATCATTATCTTATTTCACATTTATACCTTACTTTATTTATTGCAATATGTTTTAATTTCAAATTAATTTTCAAATTTGAATTAATTATTTTCAAATTCATATTCAGATAATTCTTTCGTTATAATTTATTTTGGATTCGTTAAAATTCGTTACTATTGGGATTCGGTCATTTGAATACAGCTGAACCCCGGAATAATGAAAATTTTGTCCGAATTGTGAATTGTAACAAAGCACATGTCTAGTTCTTGTCCAGGAGGAGGAGATCCCAGCTATTATCTGGGATCTATTGCCCTTTTGGGGGGTCCAACTGTGCTTTTCACTGCTCATCGAGGTCCCAGCTATGCTAGCTGGGGGGGAGGGGGGGTTGGGGGGCTATTCTTGAGCTTTGCTGAAGCTGACTGAGTGTCAGGGTACCATTGGCGCTGAACCGGGGCGTCGGCGTACGCCTAGGCGCCGGCGCGCCCCGTTGCGTGCTGTTCAGCAAATCCCTGTTGTTCTCGGGCGTCAGCGCGGCGCTAGGGCGCGCGCGGGTTCGCGGCGCTAGGGCGCGCGCGCGTGTGCACGTGCGCGCGTACGGGCGTGCGCGCATTCGCGATAGCGCCGGTTTGGCGCCAAGGTGCACATAAAAGCCCCCCTGTGCCTCTGACACATTGCTGCTTCGTCTCAGCTTCGTGATTCTTGTATTTGAACCTGATTGCTTGCTACCTATCTGACCCGGCTTGTCTGACCATCCGTCCTGCTCCAATCCGACCCGGCCTGTCTGACTATTCTTATACTACCTGCCTGATACCGTTGCCGATCTCTGCCTGCCTACCGACTCTGCCTGCTGTTTTTGCCTGTCTCATATCCTTGCTGACCCGGACCGTCTGACCCTGCTTGTTCCTGTTAGTCCTTGCTGTTGCACCTTCAGCTTCAGCTCCAGAGACCTCTGCATCTCCAAGTGTTCCAGTTGCTGCTTCCAGTCTCACCTGATCTGCAGTCCAGCCATCCCTGCGGGATCTCTCATCACCTCAGCATCAGAGACTCAGCTCAACAGGCACTCCTACCCCACTGTGCTCAGGAGACCACTGTCCCCACTCCAGTGGCTCCTGAACCAGCGTTGTATGAGAGGTCTTCTCCTACAAGTCAGGCTCTCCTACCAGGTACCTAACACTGAGGGACTTCTTTTTTGGGGGGGAATCTGGTCTGGAGAAGTGTCAGGAGAAGTGTCTGGAAGATTAAGGAAGGAGGCATCCAATTATCCAAGGATATTAGTGAGTACAGACCGGTGTGTGAGATCCCAGTGACTGTGTGCTCCGGCATCAAAGTCATCCTATACTAAAAGTGGACGTTGTTTACGATGTCCCCATATAGCTCAGCCTATTATTTGCTGTTTCAAAGACTATTCTCAGATTCTTCGGGGCTCATTTACATTCGCTTCAAAACGTGACATTGGACACACTTTTTTAAAGCGCTCTGAATGCCAATCAAAGCCCCTGTCACTAAATAAAATGGTTACCTTACAGTCCTGTTCACACGATGTGTTGGCTTTCAAATATTATCCCCCATGTCGCTTTCTTGGTGCTTCAAAGAAACTCCAACGTCTCCATAGAAGTCTATGACAAAGCTCTCTAACAGCACCTGCAGCTTTTGAGGGGCATTTATTTAATGTTAGCTTCACTTTGTTTTTGAGGTATTCCAGGTATGAGATATCCCAGGATGCACTGGGAAACCAACAAGCGAACCAGAAAGACGTCAACAGCAGTCACCTCCATAGAAGTCTATGACAACGCTCGCTAACAGTACCTGCAGCTTTTGAGGGGCTTTTATTCAATGTTGGCTTCACTTTGTTTTGGAGGTATTCCAGGTAAGAGATATCCCAGGATGCACTGGGAAACCAACAAGTGAACGAGAAAGACGTCAACAGCAGTCACTTCCATAGAAGTCTATGACAAAGCTCGCTAACAGTACCTGCAGCTTTTGAGGGGCTATTATTCAATGTTAGCTTCACTTTGTTTTGGAGGTATTCCAGGTATGAGATATCCCAGGATGCACTGGGAAACCAACTAGCGAACCAGAAAGACGTCAACAGCCGTCACCTCCATAGAAGTCTATGACAACGCTCGTTAACAGCATCTGCAACTTTTGAGGGGCTATTATTCAATGTTAGCTTCATTTTGTTTTGGAGGTATTCCAGGTATGAGATATCCCAGGATGCACTGGTAAACCAACAAGCTAACCAGAAAGATGTCAACAGCAGACATTTCCAGTTCATGTGTCTATATTCTGGGAGTGTCTGGTGCAGATGTCACATCTGTTGTGCAGAGTGGAACTGCTAGAAGGTGAGCAGGATCCAGACTGGAGCAGAGCAACTAACAGATGGCACACGCGGTGTGCAACATGGGAACGCTATAGCGGAAGGTGAGCGGGTGTTGGGAGACTAGAAAGAGGACTGATTGGCAGAGGATGAGCAGAGCTGGGGGACCTGAGAAGGGAAAACAAGCAATGTCAGACATGGTGAGCAGCATAGGAGCAATATAGCAGGAAGTGAGTCGGGACCGGAGAGAGAGGAGGATCGGCAAACCAGAGGATCAGCAGAGCTTTGGGTTACTACTGAGTGGGGGGTCAGCAGAGCTGGGAGTTCCTACTGAGTGGGGGATCAGCAGAGCTGGGGGTGTTACTGATCAGGGGATCTGATTAACGAGGCTACTAGTAAGCTGGGGATCTGCAGAAAAGGGATACTAATGAGCTGGGGGACCAGAGCAGGTAAAACAACAATGTCACACGAGGTGAGCAGCATGGGAGCAATATAGCAGGAAATGAGGGGGGACTGGAGAAAGAGGAGGATCAGCAAACTAGATAATCAGCAGAGCTGGGAGTTACAACTGAGTGGGGGATCAGCAGAGCTGGGGGTTACTAAGTGGGGGATCAGCAGAGCTGGGGGTACTAATAAGTGGGGGGATCAGGGGTGCTACTGAGCAGTGGATTTGCTGAACGAGGCTACTAATAAGCTGGGGATCTGCTAAACAGGGGTACTAATGAGCTGGGGATTTACTAATTGGTGGTACTACTAAGCCAAGGTTCTACTGGGCCCCTTTAAAACAAATTGAAAATCAACACACACAGGGCATTTGCCAAGCTTCATTAAAGCTTAAAACAAAAGCATCACAGAAGCATCAAAAACATCAAAAAAGCATGTTGAAGCTGTAGGTGCTTTAATGTGTGGCAAGGTCAAAGCAAGTGTAAATGAGCCCTAAGAATAAGATGGGTGTCCTCAAGTTACTACTTAACATTGCTGGAGTAATCCACGATTACCCTGCACCCATCCAAGTTAAAGTCCTTTCAATAAAGCGAGAAAAAGTTTACCCCTAGACTGATCTTTGAGGCGGGGGAGTGACTGAGACAGTGTGTCAGGCTATTAGAGCACCTATTGGGGAAAGAACCTTGGGACCAAATCAGTGGGCACTTTGGGGGTGAACGCAGGTCCAGGACTGTCAGAAACCATGAAATCAGGCCGAGTCAGAAGTACAGTTAAATCAAACTTGTTTAATAAAAAAAGTAAAATGAACAAACGTAGTCAAAACATAGCCAAAGTTCAGTAACCCGGGATGGATAGTCAGCCAAGCCAGAAAGTCAGGGATCAATGTAGTGGAACAGCAAGCAGGATCTGGAGCCAGAAGGGATGTTAGCAAAGCAAGTCTTGAAGAGGATCGCAGAAGATAGTTTCTGTGATATTGACCAAGGCGAAGGCAGAGCTCCTCTGGACTGGATGGCTTAAGTAGGCAGGACTGATGAGCAAGATATCATCAACAGCTGAGTAACTGTGGAGAGATAGGAGCTGGTAATTAGCCGACAGCTGAGCGGCCAGCTCAGAGAAGAAAGGGCTGAGTCCAGCCCTGACAAGGACAAGAGGTGGGCAGGACGGGAAGTTTACCTGGGCGCAGTGATGCAAAGGGGCAAAAAATAGACGCAGGGTGGTACACCTATTCTATGGCATTAATAATAATGAGGGAGGGGGGGCCGCAATTCTGCATCCTTACATCGGGCGCTGGATGACCCTGTCCTGGTACTGGGAGAACGTTACACAGGTATGATGCAAGTGTATTTAGCCTTGTTTAGAGTAGGGGGTCTTTAGTGCCATGTGATTCTCTAACTGCACCACCCAGAACTGTTCTGTTCCACTGACGTTAGCCCTTGGCCAAAGAAGGGACATGGATTGCATTTCCCTGTGACCGCACATGACCATGACTTGTGGCCTATGTGGACGAAGGGTTCTTTCACCAGTGACAGAATTGCCAATCTCTGACTCACCTTCCCCTCTTTGCCCAGACTGGCATGGCGTGGTTCTATCCATCGTTCCATTATGTTAAGCAGCAGATGTATTCATTGAAGTAGCACTTTTCAAGCAATCTCAACCACTTTAAACCATCTTCTAACTGCTAAGTGATTGCAAGTGAAGGCAATTAATACATTTGATCAACTGGCGAAAGCGGCAATTTGAAAGCGATTGCATTTTCTGCCGGTCGATAAAAAAACAGTGGATTATTCATTCTATTCTTATTCCATTTTAACGAAAAATTGAAACTGAGATTTAACAGTCGAAATGCTAAGTGTATAGCCAACATTGTAAACAGCAGGCATGCCGGCTCTCAATGGGCTTGGCATAACCAATGCCAGTGGCAAAAGACCCTCTAGAGCAGTGGTCCCCAAACTGCAGTCCGTATACTGGATGTGGCCCTTAGCTGGCCTTTGACTAGAACTTGGGCACCTTTTCTTCTACTGACACCAACGATGGAGCGTTATTCCGTCCAGTGACACCAACAATAGGGCACTATGGATCCTATTGATACCAATGGTGGAGAACTTTTCCTTTCAATGAGATTGATAGAGCACTATTGATCATATTGCCACCAAGGATGGGATACTGTTCCTCTCACTGATACCAACAATGAGGCACTACTCCTTCCATTGACACCAACAATGAGGCACTATTCCTCCCACTGACACCTAAACTGGAGCACTATACCTCCGACTTAACACAATGATAATGACATTGATGGAGGACTATCGATCCTATTGACACCAAGGATGGGGCAATATTTTTCTGACTGATATCAGTGATAGGACAATATTCCTCCCACTGATACCAACGATGGAGCAGTATTTCTTCCAATGACACCAATGATGGGGCACCATGGATCCTATTGACATCAATAATGGAAAGCCTTTTCATCCAATGACCTTGATAGAGCACTGTTGATCCTATTGACACAAAGGATGGATCACCATTCCTCTCAAAGATACCAAGAATGGGGCACTATGCTTTTTGATACTGAACCTTAGTTGCAGGGTATCTATACTCTGTGCTCCCAGTAACAGTGCAGTATCTAATTGCTCAACCTGGTGTGTCAATGGGGCTAAGGTTGTTCTCAAAGTCCAGGCAGAAGAAAAGAGAACCCAATCTGGCAAGCATCTCCTTTAGGGGTAGTGCTATACCTATCCCTAACGCTAATCTTACTCCTAACACTAACCCTATCCCTAACACTAACCCTATTCCTAACACTAAGCATACCCTTAATTCTAACCCTATTCCTAGCACTAACCTTATCCCTAATTCTAACTCTATTCTGAACACTAAGTCTGTTCCTAATGCTAACTATTCCTAACACTATCTCTATCCCTATCTTTATCCTTAACTTACCCATTAAGGATTGCAGCTTCCGCAGCTGGACCTTGCGTAATCCCAATATCCCACAGATCTCCGTCTTGAGTGCCAACAATTTATCCTCCGGCAACCGACACTCCAAGGCGTCCGAGTCGAGGACTATTCCTAAGAAACTTAGCGTGGTAGTCGTGCCCTCTGTCTTGTCCGAAGCCAATGGATGACCGAACCTACCTGCAATGTGCTGCAACGTGGACAAGAGAATCGCACACACCTTAGAAGAAGGCGACTCCATGCAAAGGAAATCATCCAAATAATGGATGACGGAATTCACCCCCGATACATCCCGGACCACCCATTCAACAAAAGAACTGATCTTCTCGAACAGAGCGCAGGAAACTGAGCAACCCATAGGCCTCCCTCTATCTAGAATGTTAGCAGATTGGTCTGGCAGGAACGTCCTCTCATAAACCCATGCTGATTACCACTAATGATATTCTTCTTCTCAGTAAATCTTTGAATATAGTCCCTAATTATCCCCTCCAATAATTTACCCACTATTGATGTTAGGCTGACTGGCCTGTAATTCCCAGGAATTTGTCTCTGCCCTTTTTTGAATCTTGGTACCACGTTGGCTTTTCTCCAATCAGCTGGTACTAATCGTGTCATTATGCTGTCCATAAAGATCAGGAATAATGGCCTGGCTATAACTTGACTGAGTACTTTGAGGACACTCAGGTGTAAGCCGGTCCTGGTGATTTATTTGTGTTAGGTTTATTAATTCTTTCATTGACTCCGGCCTCTGTTAGCCACATGGGTATGTCATGTGTTGTGTCAACCAAGGATCTCAAAACTCAGTCGTTGTCAGTAAACCCTTCTTTTTCCAGCGTAAAAACTGTGGAGAAGAAGGCATTTAGTACAGTTGCCTTCTTTGTGTCATCTGTAACCATCTTCCCATCCCCATCTTTTAAGAGTGCAATGTGCTCCGATTTTGTCTTTTTACTGTTAATATATATAAAAAAAAATGTTGGGTTATTTATACTCTCTTCCGCTATGTGTCCCTCGTAATCCTTTTTTAGCCGCCTTAATTGCGATTTTACATTCCTTTTTGCATTCCTTGTAGTGATGGAATGCTGATGGTGACCCATCGTCTTTATATTTTTTAAAGGCCATAGTTTTCTCCTTGATGAGGCTAATGATAACCCTTAGGTCTGGTATGGATTATAAAGGGGAACCCCTACGCCGAAAAAACGGCGTGGGGCCCCCCCTAAAATCCATACCAGACCCCGATCCGAGCACGCAGCCTGGCCGGTCAGGAAAGGGGGTGGGGACGAGCGAGCGCCCCCCCTCCTGAACCGTACCAGGCCGCATGCCCTCAACATGGGGGGTGGGTGCTTTGGGGGAGGGGGGCGCCCTGCGCCCCCCCCCAAAGCACCTTGTCCCCATGTTGATGAGGACAAGGGCCTCTTCCCGACAACCCTGGCCGTTGGTTGTCGGGGTCTGCGGGCGGGGGCTTATCGGAATCTGGGAGCCCCCTTTAATAAGGGGGCCCCCAGATCCCGGCCCCCCACCCTATGTAAATGAGTATGGGGTACGCCCCCTAAAACGTCACAGTCCCAGCATGCCCAGGGACTGTGACATCATATGGGGGCGGGGTCTCCGCCTATATAAGTCACAACGCAGCCCTCAGAGACCAGTCCAGCCGGAGAGAGCGTCGTGTCAACATCTGGGGGAAGAGAAGAGAAGACAAGAAGACAAGAAGCCCAGAAGTCCGGAAGTCCGGACCTCCGCTGGCAATAGAGCTACATGAAGACAGTGGAGGGGCCGGCCGAAGACCTGGGACACCGGGAGAAGAGGCCGGAGAGCGGAGAAGAACCAACCGGACGCCGGGAGAAGATGAAGCGGAGGGACCCCCGAAGCCGGAAGAAGACCCCCGAAGCCGGAGGAAGATCCCCCCCCCCAGAGCTGTTTAATAAAATATTTTAAAAACCTGTGTAGTGTGTTTTATTACTTACACTTTTTTCCTAGGTAAATGGGTAGGGGTACCATGTACCCCATACTCATTTACATAGGGTGGGGGGCCGGGATCTGGGGGCCCCCTTATTAAAGGGGGCTCCCAGATTCCGATAAGCCCCCGCCCGCAGACCCCGACAACCAACGGCCAGGGTTGTCGGGAAGAGGCCCTTGTCCTCATCAACATGGGGACAAGGTGCTTTGGGGGGGGCGCAGGGCGCCCCCCTCCCCCAAAGCACCCACCCCCCATGTTGAGGGCATGCGGCCTGGTACGGTTCAGGAGGGGGGGGCGCTCGCTCGTCCCCACCCCCTTTCCTGACCGGCCAGGCTGCGTGCTCGGATCGGGGTCTGGTATGGATTTTAGGGGGGGGCCCACGCCGTTTTTTCGGCGTAGGGGTTCCCCTTTATAATCCATACCAGACCTAAGGGCCTGGGATGCCCCGCGACGGGGCTCGCAAGGTGTCAATCTCGCCGATAAAAGCGGCAAGATTGACATCCTTTTCTAGTCCCGTCGCACCTGAGTCACGTTCAAAATGAACGGACTTGGCCGTGTGTGGGCAAGTCCGTTCATTCTGAAAGTCCGCCGGAACTCCGGCGAAAGTCCGTCGGAAAGACGGGCGGACTTAGCCCGCCGGAAAGTCCCGGCGTGTGTGGGCAAGTCCGTCCGTTTTAAAGTCCGGCGCACCTGGCGGACAAAGTCCGTCGGAAAGTGTGCCGGACCAAGTAGGATAGAAAGTCCGACCGTGTGTACGCGGCATAACTCTACTCCTAACACTAACCCTATCCCTATTGGTAACCCTATTCCTAACACTAACCCTTTCTCTCATGCTAACCCCTTTCCTAACACTAACCCTATCCCTAATGCTAACCTTATTCCTAACACTAAGTCTGTTCCTAATGCTAACTATTCCTAACACTACCCCTAATGCTAACCCTATTCTTAACACTAACCCTATCGCTAACACTAACCCTATCCCAAATTGGTAACCCTATTCTTAACACTAACCATATTCCAAACACTAACCCTATCCCTAATGCCATTGCTAACCCTATTCTTAACACTAACCCTATTCCTAACACTAACCCTATCCCTAATGCTAACCTTATTCCTAACACTAACCCTTTCTCTAATGCTAACCCCATTCCTAACACTAACCCTATCCCTAATATAAACCTTATTCCTAACACTAACCATATCGCTTATGCTCACCCTATGCCTAATACTAACCCTACCCCTAATACTAACCCTATCCCTAATGCTAACCCTATTCCTAACACTAACCCTATCCCTAATGCTAACCCTATCCCTAATACTAGCCCTATCCCTAATACTAACCCTATGCCTAACACTAACCCTATCCCTAATGCTAACCCTATCCCTAACGCTAACCGATATCCCTAATGCTAACCTTTTTATTAACACTAACACTATCCCTATTGCTAACCCCATTCCTAACACTAACCCTATTCCTAATGCTAACCCTATTCCTAACACTAACCCTAACAATAACCCTACCTCTAATGGTAACTCTATTGCTAACTCTAACCCTACCCCTAATGCCTACCCTATTCCTAACACTAACTAAATTCCTAATGGTAAATTGCTAACCCTACTTCTAAAACTAACCCTTACCCTAATGCTAACCCTATTTCTAACACTAATCCTATCCTAATGCTAATCCTATTCTTAACACTAACCCTTTCTCTAACGCTAACTCTATTCCTAAGACTAACCCTATCCCAAATTGGTAACCCTATTCCTAACACTAACCATATTCCTAACACTAACCCTAGCCCTATTGCCATTGCCAACCCTATTCTTAATACTAACCCTATCCCTAATGCTAACCTTATTCCTAACACTAACCCTTTCTCTAATGCTAACCCCATTCCTAACACTAACCCTATTCCTAATGCTAACCCTATTCCTAACACTAACCCTAACAAAAACCCTATCTCTAATGGTAACCCTATTGCTAACTCTAACCCTACCCCTAATGTCTACTCTATTCCTAACACTAACCAAATTCCTAATGGTAACCCTATTGCTAACCCTATTCCTAACACTAACCTTTACCCTAATGCTAACCCTATTTCTAACACTAACCCTATCCTAATGCTAATCCCATTCTTAACACTAACCTTTTCTCTAATGCTAACCATATTCCTAACACTAACCCTATCCCAAATTGGTAACCCTATTCCTAACACTAACCATATTCCTAACACTAACCCTATCCCTAATGCCATTGCTAACCCTATTCCTAACACTAACCCTATCCCTAATGCTAACCCTATTCCCAACACTAACCCTGTCCCTAATGTAAACCTTATTCCTAACACTAACCATATCTCCTATGCTCACCCTATGCCTAACACTAACCCTATCCCTAATGCTAACCCTATTCCTAACTAACCCTTTCTTTAACACTAACCCTATCCCTAATGCTAACCCTATCCCTAACGCTAACCCTATCCCTAATGCTAACCCTGTCCCTAAGGCTAACCCTGTCCCTAATGCTAACCATATTCCTAACACTAACCCTAACAATAACCCTACCTCTAATGGTAACCCTATTGCTAACTCTAAATCTACCCCTAATGCCTTCCCTATTCCTAACACTAACCAAACTCCTAATGGTAACCCTATTCCTAACACTAACCCTTACCCTAATGCTAACCATATTCCTAACACTAACCATATCCCAAGTTGGTAAACCTATTCCTAACACTAAACCTTACCCTAATGCTAACCCTATTTCTAACACTAACCCTATCCCTAACACTAACAATATTCCTAACACTAACCCTATCCCTAATGCCATTGCTAACCCTATTCCTAACACTAACCCTATCACTAACACTAAAGCTATTCCTAACATTAACCCTATCCCTAATGCTAACCTTATTCCTAACACTAACCCTTTCTCTAATGCTAATCCCATTCCTAACACTAACCCTATTCCTAATGTAAACCTTATTCCTAACACTAACCCTATCTCTAATACTAACCTTATCCCTAATGCTAACCCTATCCTTAACACTAACCCTATCCCTAATGCTAACCCTATTCCTAACACTAACCCTATCCGTAATGCTAACCCTATCCCTAATGCTAACCTTTTTATTAACACTAACCCTATCCTTATTGCTAACCCTATTCCTAACACTAACCCTATTCCTAACACTAACCCTATTCCTAATGCCAACCCTATTCCTAACACTAACCCTAACAGTAATCCTACCTCTATTGGTAACCCTATTGATAACTCTAACCCTAACCCTAATGCCTCCCCTATTCCTAACACTAACCAAATTCCTAATGGTAACCCTATTGCTAACCCTATTCCTAACACTAACCCTTACCCTAATGCTAACCCTATTTCTAACACTAACCCTATCCTAATGCTAATCCTATTCTTAACACTAACCCTTTCTCTAATGCTAACTCTATTCCTAACACTAACCCTACACCTAATGCTAACTTTGACTTGAACCTCAACAATAACCTTAACACTTCTTTATGGCCAAATTAGGACCAACAAGCCATAACCAAGGATCTCACAGCTCTGAGTGCCGTATCACTTGGCTTAACTAAAAGCAAATTTTGACAAAATTTTTGGAAAACCAAAAACAGGTAACTGGCCACAAAATCAACACAGATTATCAGCACCAATTTTTTCCTTCAATAATTGGAAAAACAGGATTCTGATATAAAAACCACCCGACTCGTATCTAGTTATTAATCAAACAGCGGCCATCTCTCCGCCTTGTAATCAGCCGCCATGTCACGAAAAAAAAAAACAACATTACTTTCTACGACTTTCGCCAAAACCCGAGAAGTCTTACTTGCCAATAAATACTTTCCAGCGCTCTCCCTTTGTGGGTCGACAGTTAATTCAATTTATATAACGCCAGGCGGAAAATAATTTCCTCGCTAATCTCATGGAATAAAAAAAGGATTTTTACTGCTTACACTTATATCTCGGGGAGCTTATTCCGGAATTGAATTTATGTTCGTCGGGAAAGAAAAAAAAAAAAAAAGCGGGCCCGTAAGTTTAATTTCTCACGTCTGTGCGCGCTCGGCTGCGAGTTCCTGCATAATGATCAGCAAAGGATGGCGACGCGGCATGGCGGCGGGAGGAGGCGAGGCGGCGTTCTAATCTGGCGGGAGGATTTGACGGTTTGTTTACTGTTTGCTGAAAGGGTCACCGAACGTAAACGAGGAGATGGTTTTTGGAAAGGAGGATTTAATAACATCCGCGGATAAATATTTGAACATTGCGCAAGATCGTTAGAACCGGAGATATCTATAATGAAGGTTGCGGATGGGGAAAGATGTTTTCCAAACACAAAGCCGGCTTCCTGTCCCGTAATCCCCCCCCCCCCCGAGTAATACTACCAGATGTAACTTCTGAGCCACCACGCCCGATGGTTACTGTCAGACGTCACCGATCGGCAAGTAGATGAGCTTCAAAGCCTAGACAGCAGATCCCACCCGAAATATCGGGTATATATTACAGGAGTGACATCACTATTCCCCAGATATAAGATATATTATACAAGAGTGACATTACCGCTCTCCAGATATAAGATATATTATACAAGAGTGACATCACCGCTCTCCAGATATAAGATATATTATACAGGAGTGACATCACCGCTCTCCAGATATAAGATATATTATACAGGAGTGACATCACCGCTCTCCAGATATAAGATATATTATACAGGAGTGACATCACCGCTCTCCAGATATAAGATATATTATACAGGAGTGACATCACCGCTCTCCAGATATAAGATATATTATACAGGAGTGACATCACTGCTCTACAGATATAAGATATATTATACAGGAGTGACATCACCGCTCTCCAGATATCAGATATATTATACAGGAGTGACATCGCCGCTCTCCAGATATAAATTATATTTGATGGTTACGTAGCATCTAAAGGAAAGTTCTAAGTATGTAGAAGTTAGGACGTGGGTGCGTCCATGCATACGCGCGCTTTATCAGACACCTAAGTGCGCACAGACATGGCAGACGCATGTATTTATATCTGTGTGTGGGCTCCGAGGACCGGCCTAATCCTTCTTCCTGTAAAGTTGCTATTTGTATAACGTGTCATTTTCCACCTTCCAGTCTCAAAATGGAAATCCAGCCGCGAGATGATTTATAACGTGGTTTATCGGAGAAGGTAAAATAGGTGCTTCCTTCAGCTCGCCATCCTGCGTCTTCCTCCTCACATGAAAAGTTCAGGGTATTTATTTTCTGTCTTTTCTTCCATCATTCACCATTTTTGCTCTCAAGCGACACAGAAGAATACTTGATTGCGAAATCGCTGCGCAACGTGCGTCGCATTACCGCGGCAGACTGAGAGTTAGCTTGTGTCTTGTCCTTGCCTGTGTTCCATTAATTACGTTTATTTATAATATTACTTGGGGGGTAATCTGCGTCTCCTCCCTGGAGGGTAATCTGCGTCTCCTCCTTGGGGGGTAATCTGCGTCTCCTCCTTGGAGGGTAATCTGTGTCTCCTCCCTGGGGGGGTAATCTGCGTCTCCATCCTGGGGGTAATCTGTGTCTCCTCCCTGGAGGGTAATCTGTGTCTCCTCCCTGGGAGGGTAATCTGTGTCTCCTCCCTGGGAGGGTAATCTGTGTCTCCTCCCTGGGGGGTAATCTGTGTCTCCTCCCTGAGGGTAATCTGCGTCTCCTCCCTGGGGGGTAATCTGCGTCTCCTCCCTGGGGGGTAATCTGTGTCTCCTCCCTGGGGGGTAATCTGTGTCTCCTCCCTGGGGGGTAATCTGTGTCCTTCCTGGAGGGTAATCTGTGTCTCCTCCCTGGGGGGGGGGTAATCTGTCTCCTCCCTGGGGGGTAATCTGTCTCCTTCCTGGAGGGTAATCTGTCTCCTTCCTGGAGGGTAATCTGTGTCTCCTCCCTGGGGGGTAATCTGTCTCCTCCCTGGGAGGGTAATCTGTGTCTCCTCCCTGGGGGTAATCTGTGTCTCCTCCCTAGGGGGTAATCTGCGTCTCCTCCCTGGAGGGTAATCTGTGTCTCCTCCCTGGGGGGTAATCTGTGTCTCCTCCCTAGGGGGTAATCTGTGTCTCCTCCCTGGGGGGTAATCTGTGTCTCCTCCCTGGGGGGTAATCTGTGTCTCCTCCCTGGGGGGTAATCTGTGTCTCCTCCCTGGGGGTAATCTGTGTCTCCTCCCTGGGGGGTAATCTGTGTCTCCTCCCTGGGGGGTAATCTGCGTCGCCTCTCTGGGGGTAATCTGCGTCTCCTGTTTTTTCTTTTTTGTTCTTTCCTTTTTCTTTTTTTTATCTTTTTCTTTTTTTTTTTTTACATTTTACATTTTTCTTTTTTTGTTCATTTTTTTTTCCTCTCTTCTTTTTTTTCTTTCTTTTTCTATGTCTTTTTCTGTTCTTTTTCTTCTCATTTTTTGTGTTTCTTTTCTTTGTCCTTTTCCTTTCTCTTCTCTTCTCTTCCCTTCCATTTTTCCTTCTTTCCATTCTTCTTTCATTAACTATTAATTTTCCTATTTCTTTCCCTTCATTCCTCCCTTTTTACCTCCCCCACCCCTACTTTCCTTCCTTCCTCCATCATCCTCCCTTCTCATTTCTTTTCTTACCTCCCTATTTTCTCTACTTCTTCCTTATTACCTCCTCTACCCTCTCCCTTATTTACTCCCCTGCCCTCCATTTTCTTTCTTCCTTCCTTCCTTCCTTCCTTCCTTCCTTCCTTCCTTCCTTCCTTCCTTTCCTTTTCTCCTTCTCTCTCTCTTTCCTTTCTTTCTCTTCCTTCAGTTCTCTTCGTTTTTTGTGTGTGTTTCTTTTCTTTTCTGTTTTCTTTTTCCTTTTTGTGCATTACTTTTTTTTTTTTGTTTCTTTTTCTTGTGTTTTGTTATCTTTTTTTTTTTTTTTGTTTCTTTTCGTTTTCCTTATTCATGTCCTTTCTTTTTGTTTAGTTTTTTTCCCCTTTTTTCATTTCTTTGTTTGTCAGTCATTCTCTCCTCTCCTCTCTTCTTCCTATGAGCAGCATCGGGACAAGGTCCTTCAGCACCGAAGACAAGAAAGCTGATCTGTGACAGGGAGGAAGAATAAATGGCTGCATAACATTTCTAAGATGTGGGTATCCAAGTTCTCCTGTCCTACATTCTGCGCAGGACGCTGCGGATCTCTCTCAACGAACGTTTTCTGGCCGAACTCCTACCAAGGCACCCTAGGCCTACAGGAGTATCATTTAGAATAAGTTCATTTCTCTTCAGTGACCAATTTTTTTTTTTTATTTAAATACCGGGGACATCTTCTTGGACAGTAAATTTTAACACAAAGGTGAAGTATCCCTTTAAGAGCAGAGATCAATCAGCAGCAAGGTCAGACAAAGTGCTCCAGTTGTGGCCAATTAAGCCGCACTACCTACTTACCACGAAGCAGTCATTAACCGCTCTTAGGGCTCGATCATACATATGGCTTTACTGCCGCCCCCTCTGGAAAACGATCCGCGGTGGATCGATATGTCACTTCCTCACCGCCTGCGTTAACTCTCAAAAATGCTGACCCACCGCACCTATTCATTTAAATGGGTTGCAGTTGGTGGCAGTACCGCCTGCCGAATGGGACATGCTGTATAATTTTTGCCGCCAAAGATCGATTCAAGGTATCACCACAGGATGGCGCTATGGATACCAAAAATGGTCTAAAAATATGTGCCATGTCCCTTAAACTGGAGATAATGGCGCAACTTGGGTACAATACTGAGCAGATGGGCAGTAAAATCACAGCTCGACCGCTTGCTTTTACTACCCCCTAGTGTGAATGAGCTCCAAGTGATTATTTATTACAGGCATTTATCAAGGAGCTAACAATCCAAGGTCCATATTTACATTCTAGGGCCAATTAGACATGAGCACTGCCGAAAAATTAGTTTGTTTTCGTTTCATTTGTCTTTTTTTTTTCCCGCTTTTTGGGTCATTCTTTATGATCACAATTCCTAAATTCGAAAAAAAATCGGAAATTCGGAAATTCGAAAAAAAAAAAATCGGAAATTCGAAAAAAAAAATCGGAAATTCGAAAACCCGAAAATTCGAAAATCTGAAATAATAACTAATAATAACTTAACTATTACTAATAAATTATAGGTATTGGAATTTCCTTTCAAATGTTGCGGTTAGTGAAGGTAATGAATACGAATTTATCCGAAATAACGAATGCCGCATCTAAACAAATGGAACGGAACAAATTAATATTATATAATAATAAAACATTTTTATTATTATTATTGTAATGTATTATTATTAATTCGTTACGTTCCATTCGTTTAGATGCGGCATTCGCTATTTCGGATAATTCGTTACTTCGGATAAATTCGTACTCGTTACGTTCACTAACAGCAAAATTTGAAAGGAAATTCCAATACCTAGCATTTAATAGCTAGTAATAGTTAAGTTATTATTAGACATTATTTCAGATTTTTGAACTTTCGGGTTTTCGAAATTTCCGAGTTTCCGTATTTTTTTTCGAATTTATGATTTATCTCGAATTTACAAATTTATGATTTTTTTTCGAATTTACGTTTTTTTTTTTTTAATTTACAATTTTTTTCGAATATACAAATTTTTTCGAATTTACTATTTTTTTTCGAATTTATGAATATTCAGAAAAGTTCAAACAATGGGTTTTCGTTGATTTGGTTATTTCCGAATGAACACATTTGTCAAATAACAAATTCAGAACGAAACGCACATGTCTAGGGCCAATTCACCTACCAGTATATCCTTACAAGCACAGAGAGAACCTACAAACTCCATGTAGGATTTGAACCAAGGATCTCGGTGCTGCAGGAGAGATGTGCTACCCACTGAGCCACTGTATTGTTTGCCTAGCAAAGCATTAGCATAGTGGGTGGTAGAAGCTATTCTTATGCCTTTTCGCCGCCCCCCCCCCCCCCCCCCCCCCGGGGCCATCCTGCATCCAGAACAGCTGATTTTCAGCTCACACACAGTCCCATGTTATAGAACTCTTTTCTGCTCCATAGAAGCCATGGTGTTTGTGCTGCACTGATGACGGCCGGCAAGCATGGAACAGCTGCATGCAGTTTAGAATAAAAGGCTGTATAGTATAAGGCTTTGGGCAGAAAAAAAGAGTGATACACAGTACATGTACAATACACCCCACTCCACTTCTGGGGTGGGGGGCCTAATACTTACCTGAGCCCTATCGCGCCCTCCCTAATACTTACCTGAGCCCCATTGTGCCCCCCCAATACTTACCTGAGCCCCATCGTGCCCCCCCCAATACTTACCTGAGCTCTATCGCCCCCCCCCTAATACTTACCTGAGCTCCATCATGCCCTCCCTAATACTTACCTGAGCCCCATCGTGCCCCCCCTAATACTTACCTGAGCTCCATCGCGCCCCCCCTAATACTTAACTGAGTTCCATCGCACCCCCCCTAATACTTAACTGAGTTCTATCGCACCCCCCCTAATACTTACCTGAGCTCCATCACGCCCCCTAATACTTACCTGAGCCCCATCGCACCCTCTAATACTTACCTGAGCCCCACCGCGCCCCCCTAATACTTACGTGAGCCCCATCTCTCCCCCCCAATACTTACCTGAGCCCCATTGTGCCCCCTAATACTTACCTGAGCCCCATCTCGCCCCCCTAATACTTACCTGAGCTCCATCGCTCCCCCCCCCAAATACTTACCTGAGTCCCATCACGCCCCCTAAAACTTACTTGTGCCCCCTAATAATTACCTGAGCCCCATTGCGCCCTCCCTAATACTTACCTGAGCCCCATCGCGCCCCCTAAATACTTATCTGAGCACCATCGCGCCCCCCCCTAATACTTACCTGAGCTCCATCGCTCCCCCCCAAATACTTACCTGAGCCCCATCGCTCCCCCCCAATACTTACCTGAGCCCAAGTGCGCCCCCTAATACTTACCTGAGCCCCATTGTGCCCTCCCTAATACTTACCTGAGCCCCATCGTGCCCTCCTAATACTTACCTGAGCTTCATCGCTCCCCCCAATACTTACCTGAGCTCCATCGCTCCCCCCAATACTTGCCTGAGCCACATCGCACCCCCCTAATACTTACCTGAGCCCCATCGCGCCCCCTAATACTTATCTGAGCACCATCGCACCCTCCCTTATACATCCCTGAGCTCCATCGCTTCCCCCCAATACTTACCTGAGCCCCATTGTGTCACCCCATACTTACCTGAGCCCCATGGCGCCCTCCCTAATACTTACCTGAGGCCCCATCACACCGCCCCCAATACTTACCTGAGCCCCATCGCACCCTCCAAATACTTATCCGAGCTCTATTGTGCCCCCTAATACTTACCTGAGCTCCATCGCTCCCCCCCAATACTTACCTGAGCCCCATCGTGCCCTCCCTAATACTTACCTGAGCTCCATCGCTCCCCCCCAATACTTACCTGAGCCCCATCGTGCCCTCCCTAGAGGGGAGCTGTCCATATCAGCAGAGAGCTGAATTGCCCGATGTAATAGCTTGCATTAGAACTTCCAGTGTTCCCGGGGCTCACGTCACATAGCTCCACCTTCTGGCCCGGTGCCTTTGATAGACAGAACGCCGATCCAATGCGGGACATGTGACGTCATCAAAGGCGTCGGGCCAAGAGGTGGGGCTATGTGACGATGAGCCCCGGGAAGACAGGAAATTCAAATGAAAGCTATTACAGCGGGCAATCCCGCTCTCTGCTGATCCGGGTGGCTTGCCTCTTCCTCTGCATAGGTGGGGCTGTATGGGGCACAGGCAGACCAGGCTGTATTGGGCACAGGTCACGCTGTATTGGGCACAGGTCACGCTGCATTGGGCACAGGTCACGCTGCATTGACACTAGGGCAGCTGTGGGGGGGGGGCTCTTTGCAGGGGGGCCCCATACAACATTTTGCTATGGGGCCCTGCCATTTCTAGTGACGCCCCTCTTCTTGAGAATCCCTCTATGGTAAGCACTTTGTTCACTTTCTCATTCCACATCCTTGCAGATTGTTTAAGACCGTAGATGCTCTTCTGAAGTTTACACACAAGGTTGTCTCCTTCCTCAAACCCTGGTGGTTGCTCCATCTAGATATCTTCCTTAATGTCTCCATATAGGAAAGCAGTTTTAACATCTAGGTGTTTGACTTGCATGGCCTTCCCAGTTGCTACCCTAAGAAGCGCTCTGAAGGTGGAGTGTTTTACAACGGGAGCAAATGTTTCATCGTAATTTTCAACCAAATTTCTGGGGGTAACCCTTGGCAACTAGTCTGGCTTTGTATTCGTGGCTTTTCCCTTCTTCGTCTGACTTTACTTTGAATGTCCACTTACTTCCTATAGTTTTGTGGTTAGGAGGGAGCTCTGTGAGTGTCCAGGTTTTATTTTCTTGAAGTGATATTAATTGTTCTTCTGCTGCCTTTCTCCATTTATTGGCTTCAGGTTTTGGCAGTTTTTCTATGTCTTCCCAGGATTTTGGTTCAAGTACACTGCGTGTTTTGACAGTGTATGATAGCTTGAGGGGTGGTATCCCCTTTATAGTCCAAGTGGATCTTCTGACTTCAGGCAGTTCAGCAGGATCTGGTTGGGAACGTGGTTTAGGCATTGTGATTTCCACCTCTTGTTCTGAATCCTCCCAGGTTTGCTTTGGTCGACCTTTTCTTCTGGTTTGCTTGGAATACTCACTTCACAGCTTTCAGGGATTGGTGTTTCTGGTGATGGGCTCTCATCGAAATAAACACTATGGCTTATTGTCACTTTGTCAGTCTTTGGGTGTAGGATTCTGTAACCCTCAGTTTGCTCACTGTAGCCTACTAGAATGTCCTCTATGGCTCTGTTCTCCAGCTTGGATCGCTTTTTACTAGGAATATAGGTACCCTGTTTCCCCGAAAATAAGACCTAGCGTGATTGTCGGTGATGGCTGCAATATAAGCCCTACCTCACAAATAAGCCCTAGTTAAAGTCCTTGTAGGTCTTATTTTCAGGGTAGGGCTTATTTTTGGGGAAACAGGGTAGGGCTTATTTGGGGGGTAGGGCTTATATTGCAGCCATCACCGACAATCACACTAGGTCTTATTTTCGGGGAAACAGGGTATATGCTTTACATCTAAACACTCTGATGTGCCCTATGCTAGGCTTTGATCCATGCCACATTTCGAATGTAGTACTTTTAATGGCTCTTGAGGGTAGTCTGTTCTGTAGGTAGGTTGCTGTCATGACTGCTTCTCCCCAGTACTTGTGATGTAGGTTGACATCCGACAACATGCATTTGACCATTTCTATAAGAGTACAATTTTTCCTTTCTGCTACACCGGTTTGTTCAGGAATGTATGGTGTGGTTGGTGTACCATTCCTTGTCTCTTCAGATATGAGGCCACTTCTTTGCTTATGTATTCTCCCCCATTGTCAGTTCGTATTATTCCTGGTTTGTGTTGGAATTTGTTGCTAGACATGGCAATGAACTCATGAAGTTTCTCTGATGTTTCATTCTTGTGTTTCACCAGATAAGTGGTTGTGTACCTGGAATAATCATCAATGAAAGTCAGTAGATATCTGTTCCCACGTGACGTGGGAGTTTTCATTGGACGGCATACATCTCTGTGTATGAGCTGCAGGGAGTGGGTGTTTTTTTCTTTGAGACGCCTTTGGAAGGGGAGCACGTGTGGCTTTTGCTTCAATACAGCACTTGCATTTCATGAGCACTTTGCTAGGCCCTATTGTCAAAACTTCTGATAAACCTCTCTTTATGATGTCCTGTATAGCTTCTGGACCTCTGTGTCCCAGCCGCCTGTGCCCCATAAGTGAATACATTTGTTGTGTAGATCATTAGAGACTATATTGGCTTGCTGGTTTGTGGTGATGAGTCTGTATAGGTCAGGGGTCTCCAAACTTTCTAAACAAAGGGCCAATTTATTGTCCTTCAGACTTTTGGGGGACCGGACTATGACCAGTGGTAGCGGAAATTTTCCTGGCATCAGTGGAAGTAAACATCCCCCATTTGGTTTTTGGGGAAGGAGCAGTGCCCTATCATTAGAAGGAATAGAGCCCCATTATTGGTGTCAGTGGGAGATATTGTGCTTCATTGTTGGGGTCAGTTGGCAGAATAGTGTCTCATATCAGTGGGAGGATTAGTGTCCCAAGGGCCGGATAAAGGGAGGCATAGGGCCGCATTTGGCCCCAGGGCCGCAGTTTGGAGACCACTGGTATAGGTGATCATCCAGTTTTCCTTTTGCGAGGCATTGCTTATTGTTATGAATTGTGCATTCATCATCCTGGAACTTAACTGTGAGTCTGTTGTTTGCAAGACTCTTCCCTGATAGAAGGCTACCTTCTAGTTCTGGAACATACAGCACTCTCTTTACAAGAATACTGTGTTTGCCTTGTGGTGTAATGCAGTTCAGGAAGCCCTTTACCTTCTGCAGTGATGCTTTTCCCGTTTGCTAGGAAAACTTTGTCTTTTGCACTGTAATCAATGTTTCTGAAGAAGGTCTCATCGCTAGTCATGTGGCTTGTCGCACCTGAGTCTATGCACAAGCCACGTGGCTTGTCGCTTTGTGTCACTTTAAAGGTGCCACTTCATGACGTGTTTGCAGTTTCCTTTGTGGCTGCTTTGACTCTCTTTTGTGAATAGCTTGGCTTTCTAGATAGAACAGTCCTTTTTTAAGTGACCGGTCCTTTTACAGCGAAAGCAGGCTCTACTTTCTTTGTTGTGCTTTGTGCCTTTGTACATCCTAAGAGCTTTGGCATCACGGTGCATATTTTCTTTCCTTCTGTCATATTCATTAATTATTTTTGCCATATTCCAGTGTCAGCTTAGGGTTGCCACCTCATCCCTTTAAAACCAAACACATATTAATTACACAGGTTCTGTGGCCAATTAAGGTGGTAATTAACTCAGTTGGTGCCTTATCTGCATTAAAATTATCCTCAGAACCTGTGTAATTATTATGTGTTTGGGTTTAAAGGAATGAGATGGCAACCCTATATCAGCTCCTGCTCTGGTCTGGTTTCAAAAGTGTTAATAAGAGCAGTATATGTCTCTGGAAGGCTGCAGAGGAACAGGGCAACAATATGGTTATCTTTGATGTCCTCTCCGATGGCACATAGCTGTTCTACGATTTCCAGCAAAGCTTTCACTTGGACACACATTTGCTGGCCTTCTTCTAGTCTCATCTTTTTTCTTAGCAGAAACAGCTTACCATTGAGACTTGAATGCTTATGCAGTTTCTGTAATGAAGTCCACATACCTTTGGCCGATTTCTCTGTTCTTATGTGGAAAAGCTGGTCATCTTCCACTAATTAGCTTATAGTTGCTTTTGCCTGCCTATCCTTCTTGTCCCAGGCCTCCGTCTCTTCATTTGTGGGTCTGTCTGTATTCAGCACTTGCCACAAGTCATCCTTGCTAAGAAGCATTTGTAGTTTAAACTTCCACAGCTGGTAATTGTCATTGTTCACCTTTGCTATTGCAAACTTCAAATCAGAACCACTTGCCATCTTCCAGTAACTTGTATTGAGTACTCACTGTACTCCCTGTGTTGCAGAGTTCTCTTTCCAGTGCCTGGGTGCTACTGGGTACCTGCTGGGTGCCTGGGGTATCCTCTCCAATGCCTCGGCCCATAACCTGTTGTTAGAGTATTGAAATAATGCACTGGAAGCTTCTTGCATGCAGCAATACACTTTACATTCATGGAGGATTGCAATGCATGTCTTTACAGCATGAGAAACATGAACAGGAAGCAGAGAATACATACACTGAGAAAGATAACACTTCCTCAGATTGCAATACCATAGATACACACTACAGTGCCACCTGCTGGATCGATAGGTATAATGCATACAGTATATAGATCACAGTATAGAAAGCTATCTGCTGTTGTTCTTCCAACAGGCATGATGTGATCAAGCTGGTCCAGTAGATAAGGCAATCATTTATTACTGGTTGTGCTCCCATTGAATATATTTTCTTCACTGCCTGTCTCAGTGACCACACAGGAAGGGAAGGAATATTTCCCTAATAGTTACAGAAACTCAAAAATAGGAACCCAATGGAGGATCTCTTTGTCTCAAGAACTAATGGATGAGTATCTGCCTGGGTTCAAAACCAACTCCTGGTAGGACTGGAAAAGTTGGTATGGTGTATTTAAAGTGGTTGCAAACAAAAAGAAAAAAACCCTGTAAGACAAAGGCATAATGAGCTAGTATGCATGTTGGAGAAATGGCACAAGCGAGCCGTTTCTTTAGTGCGCATGTGCCGATGACGTCTATGGTAAATATCTCCTATACCGTGCAGGTTTAGGAGATATTTACGGTACCTACAGGTAAGCCTTATTATAGGCTTACCTGTAGGTACAAGTGGTATAACAAGGTTTACAACCACTTTAGGGACATTTTTTTTTACTACCTGTGCTTCCATTGGAAAGATTTTCTTCACTTCCTGTCTTGTAGACCACACTAATAGCTACAGATCTCCAAAAAGAACCCAATGGAGGTCCTAACTCTTCAACTCAAGATCCAATGGATGAATATCTTTATGAGTCCAAACCATACACCTGGTAGGACTGGAAAGGTTGTATTGTGTGACCAGGATGACCCAGTGTTTAGGGGAACATTCTATTACCATCTTGTTGAACTCAAGATCCAATGGATGAATACCTTTATGAGTCCCAAACCATACTACTGGTAGGACTGGAATGGTTGGTATTATGTGACCAGGATGACCCAGTATTTAGGGGAACATTCTATTACCATCTTGTTGAACTCAAGATCCAATGGATGAATACCTTTATGAGTCCCAAACCATACTCCTGGTAGGACTGGAAAGTTTGGTATTATGTGACCAGGATGACCCAGTGTTTAGGGGAACATTCTATTACCATCTTGTTGAACTCAAGATCCAAAAGATGACTATCTGTGTAGGTTCAAACCAAGCTTCTGGTAGGACTGCAAAGCTTGGCCTGATATTACCAACACCAGGGTGGCCCAGTGGTTAAGCAATTTTTTTGTTACTATCTGAGCCCCCATTGGAGAAATTTTCTTCACTTCCTGTCTCGGCGACCACACAGGAAGAGAAGGAATATCTCCCTAATAATTAGAGGAACTCCAAAAAGAACGTAATGGAGGTTCCAGCCCTTCCCCAATCTGTCCAAAACTTAAAAAAAAAAAAGTTTGACTGGAGTTGCGCTTTAATGTCTCCATTTTTTAGTGTGTAATCGGCGGCGGATTTGGCGAAGGACGGGTTAATGCGGACAGGCTCGTTCTCCGGCGTGACATGCGGCCCCCTTTGCAGTAAATTCATATATTGTTGCAGAGAGCAAACACTGAAGGGAATTGTGGGGAGAGCTGCAGTAATTGAACAGCTGTGTCACTGTGCAGCTCGCTCAGCTTCTCTCCAGGCCGGGAGATGAGAAGGATGGAGGGGGGGTGTCAGGATTTCTTGGATGAGGGGCCGGCTGGGAAGTGGCGGCTGTTTACCAGCAAACAATGGATTTAACAGAACGCAGTGGATGACACCTACACAGGACAGCGCCAACCCCAATACCCTACCAAGAGGCGCCGTGTACAGCACTGTGGCATATGTCAGTGCAATATAAATGTATAATAATAATAGTGTGTGACTGTGGGAGGACATTAGAGTGTAAGCTCCTCTGGTGAGCGGCTCAGTGTTCCTTGTACAGTATTATGGTATATGTCAGAGCTATATAAATGTATAATAATAATTATAATAGACTGTTCAGGGGCATTAAAGTGTAAGCTCCACTGGTGAGCGGCTCAGTGTTCCTTGTACAGCATTGTGGTATTTATCAGAGCTATATAAATGTATAATAATAATAATAATAGACTGTGGGGGGGACATTGGAGTGTAAGCTCCTCTGGTGCAGAGACTGATATGGTGGGCGGTGTTCTCCGTACAGCACTGCGATATACTGTATGTCAGAGCTATATCAATGTATAACAATAATAGTGTGTGACTGTGGGAGGACATTAGAGCGTAAGCTCCTCTGGCGAATGAATTAGTGTTCTCTGTACAGCACTGCAGTATATGTCAGAGGTATATAAATGTATAATAATAATAGTGTGTGACTATGGGGGGGGGTCATTAGAGTGTAAGCTCCTCTGGCGAATGGATTAGTGTTCACTGTACAGCACTGCGGTATATGTCAGAGCTATAGAAATGTATAATAATAGTGT
Source organism: Lithobates septentrionalis (assembly GCA_037952835.1). Classification (NCBI taxonomy): domain Eukaryota; kingdom Metazoa; phylum Chordata; class Amphibia; order Anura; family Ranidae; genus Lithobates; species Lithobates septentrionalis. The sequence continues at coordinate 168,311 of JBBDGP010004334.1, read as the reverse complement.
GTGACTGTGGGAAGACATTAGAGTGTAAGCTCTTCTGGTGAATGGTTCGGTACTGCAGTATATGTTGTTTCTAGAAATGTATAATGATAATAGTGATTGACCAGATGTGCTTTGGGCTTCCACCTTCTCACCCCCGCGCCCATGACGGTCCTCACAGTTCATCGCCCCACTATTGGGCGCACGCGCCGTAGACCGCCAGCACCGCGGTCCCTTTCGATAACACGAGACGTGAGCAGACGGAACACAAGAGCCATCCAAACATCACTGCGCACGTTACTGACAAACACCGAGGGAACACAATGCGAAATGGGATTTTGGTGGAATCTGGAGCCGGCGGGCCCCGCTCGCGGCGCGGCGCTGAGTGTGCGCGCAGATGTTTATTACTTTCTATTTATAGGACTTCTCCCTAAATCCATAAACGAGCGGGAGAAATTACATGCAGGCATCCTTATTATCTTGCCAGTGATAAAAAAAAGAAAGTGATTGGGAAGGAGGGGAGGAACGGAAGATCGCACAAGTACAGTACAGAATACATGACTGTGTATTGCAAAGATAAAGAGAACCTGTCACCGGCACTGCTCTATTGAAGTCAATGGGAATTTGCTGACTTGCACTTGTCGTGAGTTTGCAATGCAGGAAAACAACTCCCGTCTACAACACATGATGCCTCAATTAGGTGGCGGAAGATTACCCCTCTATTCTTATTCTGATGACAGCCCAAGTTTTTGGGGATCCCCCCCCCCCCATTTTATATCTGACCTCCCCCCAACCTTCCCTCCATTCTTGCACAGTTGTACCGGCTCCTCTCCTGGACTGCAATAGTTTTACTCAGATTTCACTGCACACTGTGAGCTTCTCACAATGTGCATTAGAAGCTGCAGCAAGGCACATTGAGTCTGGCTGGAGGATGTCCCTTATGAGGGGTTCCCACCATCCCTGTGCTGAGTTCCTGGGTCTGTACACCTGCTGTGCTCATTATGAGGGGTTCCCACCATCCCTGTGCTGAATTCCCGGGTCTGTACACCTGCTGTGCCCATTATGAGGGGTTCCCACCATCCCTGTGCTGAGTTCCCGGGTCTCTACACCTGCTGTGCCCATTATGAGGGGTTCCCACCATCCCTGTGCTGAGTTCCCGGGTCTGTACACCTGCTGTGCCCATTATGAGGGGTTCCCACGATCCCTGTGCTGAGTTCCTGGGTCTGTACACCTGCTGTGCCCATTATGAGGGGTTCCCACCATCCCTGTGCTGGGTTCCCGGGTCTGTACACCTGCTGTGCCCATTATGAGAGGTTCCCACCATCCCTGCTGGGAATATTATATAATTAAGAATGTCATAGGAGAAGCTGAAATAAATAAAAGTGGAAAAAGAACAAAGTTGGGAATTAAGATTTCACTTTTGGGTGGACTGTTACTGTTTGCAAAGCAAGCAAACCAAGGCCACCATGAAGAGGACATGAAGAGGACAGGTGTATGGCTGCCGTGGAGGAGCACTGTGCGTCCTACATAAATAATGCATGATGGCTGACCCAGCGAAAGTCACCCCCTCCCCCGGGAGTAGACTGCAATGTATAGAATTTCTGATGATCCCTCCTGTATACAGTATCTCACAACTGCAATTAATGAGACCGACCACCCGTGTCATCTGCAACGGCGGGGAGACACATCACCTAAATATTATCATATATATTTAATATGAGTGCAAATGTGACAAGTACGACATGAGAAGAGTCACAGTGTCCTCATCTATAGGAAGAGCCCAGGAATCTCCAACATTCCCATTATTCTGTATGTATGGACTCTGCACAGTACTACTTCTCTTGTCCTGTATGCCGGGTGTAATTCTCGGTATCTGTCCTTATTCTGTATGTATGGACTCTGCACAGTACTACTTCTCTTGTCCTGTATGTCGGGTGTAATTCTCTGTATCTGTTCTTATTCTGTATGTATGGAGATTTTTATTTGTAAAAAACAAACAAGATACATAATAACAAACTAACTGACTGAAAAGAACATAAATACAACAATTACTGACATGTTGTTTAGGTCAAAAACTTAGCAGTTAAAGGGCATCAATAGTAATAAATGTGACAATAAGACTCCTTTCCATAAATCTATACTTCTCCAACATTCCATTATAAGTCAGAATCGGAGTCACTCTGCTGACTACCAGTTTCCATATCAGATTCTGCGGATCCAGGATCAGGGGGCGGACGCCTTTTAGTGGGCGGGTCATCCTCTGAGCCAATCACATACTCCTTTTCCACACATTTTAATTCCTGCTCCAGTTCCTGGGCCTCCAGAGAATAGGAGCCCACATCCGAATCTGATAAGGCTTCATACCTATTGGTGGAAAGTGCCGTACCCACTTCTGGTGCCCCTTTCACTTTTTTAGCTGACTTCTGCACTAATGTCCAGTCACTTTCGGGTTTACGGGTAGATTTATCTTTTTTCCTATTCCTCCTCTTCTGACCAGTGATCTTCACAGAGACAGGAACTGGAACAGAAGAGGAGTGTGGGACCGGCTGCTCCTCAGCCTGCTGAACACTGTCCATCCGCCCGGGAGTAGTCTCCTGGACCTCCTGGACCACCTCCTCCCTAGTCAATACAGCCCCATTCATTAAGGCTTCCTCCTCTAGTTGTTATGCTGCAGCCAACAATTCATTGTCTGCAGATTCCCCATCCTTATTATGGAAGGCCTCCGGGCAATCCCTATGGAAATGGCCAAGCCCACCACATAGATTGCACTTAACCTTCTCACAGGTAGAACTGATGTGGCCAACCTCCCCACAAAGATTACACTTCAGGATCGTACAAACATTCGCCACATGGCCAGATTTACCACATTTATAACATAACCTGGGCTGACCTGCATAGAAGCAAACTCCTCTCTCCCGCCCAATGAAAAAAGAGTTTGGTAGGTGATGGGTAACATTGTTACTTTGCCTCAACTTAACAAGAACCCTCCAACCACCCGTCCAGATCCCATCACTGTCTTTAGTTTTTGTCAACTCAGAAACCATTTCACAATGTCTTCTAAGCCAGATGACAACATCCTGGGGGGGCACAGTCCTGGGGGGGCACAGTCCTGGGGGAGCACAGTCCTGGGGGGGCACAGACTCATTCCAGAACATGATGGTAACATTTGCTGTGTCAGGTTTGGAGATGGGAATAAAGATGAAATTCCTCCAACCCTCTTTGTCCCGCAAACCACTGAAACTGGCCCAGAACCTGTCTAAGTCAGACATGAGCTTAAAGCTGACATCATAACCTTGTCTGTCAGGGAGATTGATGACTGCCAGTATGTCTGCAGGAGCAAACCCCATCTGATGACACAGCAACTCCCTTACTACAAACCTCCGATCAGGGAGCTCCTCTCTGGAACCCCTATGCTTCAATCTCACCACATTCCTTCTCTTAAAGGCCTGACCAGTATAACTGTTACTGGTGGAAAAAGAAGGGGCCCCACGGCTCCAGGCATTCCGAGGAGGGACGTTACCAGATGGACCAGCATTCCCTTGCGGAGCAGGTGGTGGATCCACCAAAGGGGGGAAGTCCTGAGAGTTATTCTGAACTGACTCCTCCATCGCTACATTCTCAGAGCCCTCAGACTGCTGAAGACCCCATTCAGATATACCAGCATTGATAACATCAGAAACATTCACATCAATATTAGTGACATCATCACTGCACCTCATATCATCATTACTAGCAGCATCATTACTAGTTACCCCAGTGTTACTCCCCCCATGAACACCAGTCACCCCAGCATGGCTCCCCCCATGAACACCAGTCACCCCAGCATGGCTCCCACCATGAACACCAGTCACCCCAGCATGGCTCCCACCATGAACACCAGTCACCCCAGCATGGCTCCCACCATGAACACCAGTCACCCCAGCATGGCTCCCACCATGAACACCAGTCACCCCAGCATGGCTCCCCCCATGAACACCAGTCACCCCAGCATGGCTCCCACCATGAACACCAGTCACCCCAGCATGGCTCCCACCATGAACACCAGTCACCCCAGCATGGCTCCCACCATGAACACCAGTCACCCCAGCATGGCTCCCACCATGAACACCAGTCACCCCAGCATGGCTCCCACCATGAACACCAGTCACCCCAGCATGGCTCCCACCATGAACACCAGTCACCCCAGCATGGCTCCCACCATGAACACCAGTCACCCCAGCATGGCTCCCACCATGAACACCAGTCACCCCAGCATGGCTCCCACCATGAACACCAGTCACCCCAGCATGGCTCCCACCATGAACACCAGTCACCCCAGCATGGCTCCCACCATGAACACCAGTCACCCCAGCATGGCTCCCACCATGAACACCAGTCACCCCAGCATGGCTCCCACCATGAACACCAGTCACCCCAGCATGGCTCCCACCAGGAGTACTAGTGGCAGCAGCACTGTTCTCACAATCCATGTGCTGGGAGTCCACCATGTCACTCCTCTGAGTCTCCTGTACTGTAAATGTCTGCTGGGTTATACTGATGTTCCCACCACCCTCCAGAGCTGGAAGTCCAGCAGGAGGATCTGCTCCAACCTCACTGTCCTCCAGAGGCTGCACAGTCTTCCCTTCAGGAGACACATGTGGTGGCTGCGTGCGTTGGACCGAATCCCCAGAGTCTGACTCTGTAGAAGACTCAATCCTTCCACTCAATCCCGCCTCAAATCGATCATGATTGTGGTACACCTCCGCCACTGGTCCCAGTTCTTCCAGAACAGCATCAATGTCCTTTGACACGCCGGCCAGTTCAATGCCCAGGGAGTTCAGTTTGCTGTCATATAAAATTTCCTTCTTGGGGTTGGCAGCTTTAAGTCGATAAACACATTCAATCTGCTTCTGGATCCTAGTCTTGGTTTTTCTCAGGGACGCCATTCTTTTTACAAGGAAAGGAATCTTGTCAGCCAGGTGCAGCGCAGGTTCAGACTTTAACACTTTCTGCTTTGCGGCCGCAGGACGCTTGAAATCCTGATCCACCTTCCTATTACCAGTGCTGGTCTGAGGGTCTCTGCTGGGTGTAGATGGTTTCACTGGGACGGATTGTGGAAAATTATTACCACCCTCCTCTTTATTCTGCTGCAGCTTGGAGCGCGATGAACGTCCCTGGCTGCTACCCACCATTACACACTGTTGTAAGTTCTCTTTAATGGTTTTCTGTTCTAAGGAAGTTCTGGTGTATTTGCGAGGAGTACTGGGAGAAACCGATGTCTCTGCTCCACTCTGAGCTCTATGAGCTGCACTCTGCTGAGCTTGCTGTGGTTGTAATGGCTGACTGGATTGGATCACGCTTCCAGAACTTGGACTGTACTGGGTGGTATTAGTAAGTTGCTGGACTGAATGAGCCCCACTCTGAGGGGTTTGCATTGACTGTAATGACTGGCTGGATTGAGTTGCACTTCCAGAGTTTGGACTGTGCTGAGCGATAATAACATGTCTCTGAACAGACTGAGCTGCACTGTGCTGGGCTTGCAATGGCTGGCTGGATTGGATCACACTTCCAGAACTTGAACTGTACTGGGTGTCATATTCCTGGACTGAATGAGCCCCACTCTGAGGGGTTCTTTGAGTTGGACTTCCAGAGTTTGGACTGTGCTGAGCGATAATAACATGTCTCTGAACAGACTGAGCTGCACTGTGCTGGGCTTGCTGGGCCTGCAATGGCTGGCTGGACTGAGAACTCTTTTGCTGAATAACATCACCAGACTTCCTCTTATCAGTATTATCGGTACTTTTCATACAAACATTTCCATGTCTACTTACAGTCTCTGCAGATTGCTTCCCATTCCCAGAACTCCGTCCTCCGGCTTCACCACCAACCACAGCTTCACCTGACAGTCCTTGTGTAGGCCGGAAAGCCTGGGACTCTCCTGAGAGAGATCCCCGCCCAGGGGAGCCCAACCCTGGGCTTGTACCAGACATCAGAGGAGCTCAGCACCACACAGACTTCAGCTGCTCCACAAGCAGCCACACCCTCTGCACAGTACTACTTCTCTTGTCCTGTATGCCGGGTGTAATTCTCAGTATCTGTTCTTATTCTGTATGTATGGACTCTGCACAGTACTACTTCTCTTGTTATGTATGTCGGGTGTAATTCTCGGTATCTGTTCTTATTCTGTATGTATGGACTCTGCACAGTACTACTTCTCTTGTCCTGGATGTCGGGTGTAATTCTCTGTATCTGTTCTTATTCTCTATGTATGGAATCTTTTTCAGTAATTCCTTCCATGGAGATGTTCATTCAGTTCCTGGCTGTTCAGTATCTGGTTATTACATTCAGTTTCTCATTTTTCCATTCTCTGGATAATGTCACAGTTCTCTGATTCCTGTCCGGATTTTATTTCCGGAGTCTTTCTTTAGGTCTTCCAGAAATTCCAGCCATTTCCCATCATAATTCTCCTTAAAGTGTTACTAAACCAACAACAGTAAAATCAGTCTTTATATGCCGTAAAGCATGCTTGTTATACTCACTGTGGAACCTAAGGGGTTAATCCTCTGACTTGTGTAAATAGGCTGTTTGATCCTGTCTTCTCTGATCCTCCTCTTCTTCCACTGTCCCCAATCTATCTGCTGATACTACAGAGGGTATGGGGACACACTGCACATGCTCAGTTTCGTGTGTATTGCTAGATTATTATTATTTTATTGGGAGAGTGCATGTGTTCAGCACAGGGCCAATCAGCACTGTCCAAACAGAGGGTCAGGGGTCCTGCAGCCTGATAGGAGAATTGGGGGAGAATGAACATTCCTCCTACAAGCTTTAACTAGGCACTGATAGAAGTCACAAGACTGCTATATACTGCTGATGAGAAAAGGTATTTAGCAGTTTATATTTACTAAAATAATTGCATTTCCATGTTCTGTGTACTGTGGGAGACCAGATATAGTGAATGCAGGCTCCTGGGGAGACCAGATATAGTGAATGCAGGCTCCTGGGGAGACCAGATATAGTGAATGCAGAGTCCTGGGGAGACCAGATATAGTGAATGTAGAGTCCTGGGGAGACTAGATATAGTAAATGCAGAGTCCTGGGGAGACCAGATATAGTGAATGCAGAATCCTGGGGAGACCAGATATAGTGAATGCAGAGTCCTGGGGAGACCAGATATAGTGAATGCAGAGTCCTGGGGAGACCAGATATAGTGAATGCAGAGTCCTGGGGAGACCAGATATAGTGAATGCAGGGTACTGGGGAGATCAGATCTAGTGAATGCAGAGTCCTGGGGAGACCAGATATAGTGAATGCAGGGTCCTGGGGAGACCAGATATAGTGAATGCAGGGTCCTGGGGAAGACCAGATATAGTGAATGCAGGGTCCTGGGGAGACCAGATATAGTGAATGCAGGCTCCTGGGGAGACCAGATATAGTGAATGCAGAGTCCTGGGGAGACCAGATATAGTGAATGTAGGCTCCTGAGACCAGATATAGTGAATGCAGGCTCCTGGGGAGACCAGATATAGTGAATGCAGGGTCCCGGGTTTAGTAACACTTTAAACTTCCATATAAATCCATTAGTTATTAATTGAAAACTTTTGTGATAAAGAAAATTACTGTTTGCATTTCCGTTAATCTTTGTGCTCCAAGCCACACGGCACCCAGTGACCTTTTATTTATTCCAATTAAACTGTACAGCTTGGTCACTGCCCCACCCCAATATCCCACCCATCTGATTGGACAATAAAGGCATCACCCTGCTCTCTCCTTCTCTCAGTATCCAATTGGCTCCTACAATTACCTTTCCCTCTCTCACGGGTGTATTTAAAAATATTCCCTTTGCAATTCGCCCAATGAATGTGCATGTACATTTCTTCGGTGCAAATGGAGTAAAACAAAAAACAAAAAAACAATATTATTTGTATTCTGCTGGTTAAATGTTTTTCATTGATTTAAAACAGAAAATACAGCATTTGGCCACCAGATGGAGCTGCGTATCATAGAAATGTCATGCTAAGCTCCATCTAGTGGCCAAATGCAGTATTTTCCATTTGAAAATCCATCCAGCAATAAGAAATAACCTAAACAAATGCACATTTTACTTTTACTGGGCAAATTGTTTTGCACATTTTTGTCATGCTAAGCTCCATCTATATATATATATATATATATATATATATATATATATACATATACACACACACACACACACACAGTATATATATATATATAGTATCTCACAAAAGTGAGTACACCCCTCACATTTTTGTAAATATTTTATTTTTTCTTTTCTTTTCATGTGACAACACTGAAGAAATGACTTTTGTCTACAATGTAAAGTAGTGAGTGTACAGCTTGTATAACAGTGTAAATTTGCTGTCCACTTAAAATAACTCAACACACAGCCATTAATGTCTAAACCACTGGCAACAAAAGTGAGTACACCCCTAAGTGAAAATGTCCAAATTGGGCCCAATTAGCCATTTTCCCTCCCCGGTGTCATGTGACTCATTAGTGTTACAAGGTCTCAGGTGTGAATGGGGAGCAGGTGTGTTCAATTTGGTGTTATCGCTCTCACTCTCTCATACTGGTCACTGGAAGTTCAACATGGCACCTCATGGCAAAGAACTCTCTGAGGATCTGGAAAAAAAAGAATTGTTGCTCTACATAAAGATGGCCTAGGCTATAAGAAGATTGCCGAGACCCTGAAACTGAGCTGCAGCACGGTGGCCAAGACCATACAGCGGTATAACAGGACAGGTTCCACTCAGAACAGGCCTCGCCATGGTCCACCAAAGAAGTTGAGGTCACGTTCTCAGCGTTATATCCAGAGGTTGTCTTTGGGAAATAGACATATGAGTGCTGCCAGCATTGCTGCAGAGGTTGAAGGGGTGGGGGGTCAGCCTGTCAGTGCTCAGACCATACGCCACACACTGCATCAAATTGGTCTACATGGCTGTCATCCCAGAAGGAAGCCTCTTCTAAAGATGATGCACAAGAAAGCCCACAAACAGTTTGCTGAAGACAAGCAGACTAAGGACATGGATTACTGGAACCATGTCCTGTGGTCTGATGAGACCAAGATAAACTTATTTGGTTCAGATGGTGACAAGCGTGTGTGGGGGCAACCAGGTGAGGAGTACAAAGACAAGTGTGTCTTGCCTACAGTCAAGCATGGTGGTGGGAGTGTCATGGTCTGGGGCTGCATGAGTGCTGCCGGCACTGGGGAGCTACAGATCATTGAGGGAACCATGAATGCCAACATGTACTGTGACATACTGTAGCAGAGCATGATCCCCTCCCTTCAGAGACTGGGCCGCAGGGCAGTATTCCAACATGATAACGACCCCAAATACACCTCCAAGACGACCACTGCCTTGCTAAAGAAGCTGAGGGTAAAGGTGATGGACTGGCCAAGCATGTCTCCAGACCTAAACCCTATTGATCATCTGTGGGACATCCTCAAACGGAAGGTGGAGGAGCGCAAGGTCTCTAACATCCACCAGCTCTGTGATGTCGTCATGGAGGAGTGGAAGAGGACTCCAGTGGTAACCTGTGAAGCTCTGGTGAACTCCATGCCTAAGAGGGTTAAGGCACTGCTGGAAAATAATGGTGGCCACACAAAATATTGACACTTTGGGCCCAATTTGGACATTTTCAATTAGGGGTGTACTCACTTTTGTGAGATACTGTGTGTATATAGATATTTATTTATTTGTTTATTTATTATTATTTTTTATTTAAGAAATCCAGTTTAATGTTTTCTACTTTGCTGAAATGTTCCAGTTTTGACTCAATTTTAATGGCAAAAAAAATGTACCAAATAAAACTCTAATTTTACTACAATGGACGTTTCAATAATTTCCGTGATTTTCAGATTTTTCTGCCACTTAGAATGTTCTTTCTCTCTGTACATTTCTCTCCGGCGTGGAATGTACAGGTGTGTTGCATTGTGTGTACACACCTCCGAGCCCCGGACACGTCTATGCACGACCGATGAACTTTCCATGAAGGTGGCGTGCGTGCCGCAGTGGATGGCGCTCGGATCTCTCCTATGTTTGCTCAATCCGATCGTGCCGGTTCTTGTCTGGGTCTCCTCGATGGAGTCACAACTTACAGATCACTTTCTTATCAGTTGGATTGATGTGAATCTTTAGAAGTGGCGATAGGGAAGGGGGGCCGTGGTGGGGTTTACCCCATCAGCCAATCACAAGAGATTTTATCGCCTTTACAAGCAACCTTGGAAAGGATTAATATTATAGGTGGAGTCTAGTGGGGTGTGTCACCCCTTTGTATTAGTGCACCCCTTACTCCAAGATAGAGCACCCCATGTCTGTGATAGAGAGCTCCTTCTCATGTGATAGAGCATCCCTTACCCCAAGATAGAGTACCCCATGTCTGTGATAGAGAGCTCTTTCTAGGATAGATGTGATAGAGAATCCCTTACCCTGTGCTGGAGCACCCCTCTTTGTGTGGGAGCACCCCACTCCCCCAGGATAGAGCACCCCTTCTCCATGTGATAGATTACACCTTTACCCTGTGATAGAGCACCCCTTCTGTAATAGAGTCCCCCCATCTGTTGTAGAGCACCCCTTTCTTTATGATAGTCCCCCCCCCACCCCTTCCCATTTGTTGTAGAGCACCCTTTTCCTCTTTCTTTGCTAGAGCACTTCTCTATGTGGGAGCACCCCACTCTGTAATAACGCACCCCTTCCCCTGTGATAGAGCACCCCTTCCCCTGTGATAGAGCACCCCTTCCCCTGTGATAGAGCACCCCTTCCCCTGTGATAGAGCACCCCTTCCCCTGTAATAGAGCACCCCTTCCCCCAGTGATAGAGCGCCCCTTCCCCCTGTGATAGAGAACCCCTTCTCCTGTAATAGAGCACCCCTTCCCCCAGTGATAGAGCACCCTTTCCCCCAGTGATAGAGCGCCCCTTCCCCCTCTGATAGAGCACCCCTTCCCCCTGTGATAGAGCACCTCTTCCCCCCGTGTTAGAGCACCCCTTCCCCCTGTAATAGAGCACCCCTTCCCCTGTGATAGAAAACCCCTTCCCCCTGTGATAGAGCACCCCTTTCCACTGTGATAGAGAACCCCTTCCCCTATAATAGAGCACCCCTTCCCCCTGTGATAGAGCACCCCTTCCCCTGTGATAGAGCACCCCTTCCCCCTGTGATAGAGAACCCCTTCCCCCTGTGATAGAGCACCCCTTTCCACTGTGATAGAGAACCCCTTCCCCTATAATAGAGCACCCCTTCCCCCTGTGATAGAGAACCCCTTCCCCTGTGATAGAGAACCCCTTCCCCTATGTTAGAGCACCCCTTCCCCCTGTGATAGAGAACCCCTAACCCCTGTGATAGAGCACCCCTTCTTCCTGAGATAGAGAACCCCTTCCCCCTGTGATAGAGCACCCCTTCTTCCTGAGATAGAGAACCCCTTCCCCCTGTGATAGAGAACCCCTTCCCCCTGTGATAGAGCACCCCTTCCCCCTGTGATAGAGAACCCCTTCCCCCCGTGATAGAGCACCCCTTCCCCTGTGATAGAGAACCCCTTCCCCCTGTGATAGAGCACCCCTTCCCCCTGTGATAGAGCACCCCTTCCCCCTGTGATAGAGAACCCCTTCCCCCTGTGATAGAGCACCCCTTTCCACCGTGATAGAGAACCCCTTCCCCTATAATAGAGCACCCCTTTCCCCTGTGATAGAGAACCCCTTCCCCTATGATAGAGCACCCCTTCCCATTGTGATAGAGAACCCCTTCCCCCTGTGATAGAGCACCCCTTTCCCCTCTGATAGAGTGCCCCTTCTCCCTGAGATAGAGAACCCCTTCCCCCTGTGATAGAGAACCCCTTCCCCCTGTGATAGAGCACCCCTTTCCACCGTGATAGAGAACCCCTTCCCCTATAATAGAGCACCCCCTTCCCCTGTAATAGAGCACCCCTTTCCCCTATGATAGAGCACCCCTTCCCATTGTGATAGAGAACCCCTTCTCCCTGTGATAGAGAACCCCTTCCCCCTGTGATAGAGAACCCCTTCCCCCTGTGATAGAGAACCCCTTCCCCCTGTGATAGAGCACCCCTTTCCACTGTGATAGAGAACCCCTTCCCCTATAATAGAGCACCCCTTCCCCCTGTGATAGAGACCCCTTCCCCTGTGATAGAGCACCCCTTCCCCTGTGATAGAGCACCCCTTCCCCTGTGATAGAGCACCCCTTCCCCTGTGATAGAGCACCCCTTCCCCTGTAATAAAGCACCCCTTCCCCCAGTGATAGAGCGCCCCTTCCCCCTGTGATAGAGAACCCCTTCTCCTGTAATAGAGCACCCCTTCCCCCAGTGATAGAGCACCCTTTCCCCCAGTGATAGAGCGCCCCTTCCCCCTCTGATAGAGCACCCCTTCCCCCTGTGATAGAGCACCTCTTCCCCCCGTGATAGAGCACCCCTTCCCCTGTGATAGAAAACCCCTTCCCCCTGTGATAGAGCACCCCTTTCCACTGTGATAGAGAACCCCTTCCCCTATAATAGAGCACCCCTTCCCCCTGTGATAGAGCACCCCTTCCCCCTGTGATAGAGCACCCCTTCCCCCTGTGATAGAGAACCCCTTCCCCCTGTGATAGAGCACCCCTTTCCACTGTGATAGAGAACCCCTTCCCCTATAATAGAGCACCCCTTTCCCCCTGTGATAGAGAACCCCTTCCCCTGTGATAGAGAACCCCTTCCCCTATGTTTGAGCACCCCTTCCCCCTGTGATAGAGAACCCCTTCCCCCTGTGATAGAGCACCCCTTCTTCCTGAGATAGAGAACCCCTTCCCCCTGTGATAGAGCACCCCTTCTTCCTGAGATAGAGAACCCCTTCCCCCTGTGATAGAGAACCCCTTCCCCCTGTGATAGAGCACCCCTTCCCCCTGTGATAGAGAACCCCTTCCCCCCGTGATAGAGCACCCCTTCCCCTGTGATAGAGAACCCCTTCCCCCTGTGATAGAGCACCCCTTCCCCCTGTGATAGAGCACCCCTTCCCCCTGTGATAGAGCACCCCTTCCCCTGTGATAGAGAACCCCTTCCCCTTGTGATAGAGAACCCCTTCCCCCTGTGATAGAGCACCCCTTTCCACCGTGATAGAGAACCCCTTCCCCTATAATAGAGCACCCCTTTCCCCTGTGATAGAGCACCCCTTCCCCTGTGATAGAGCACCCCTTCCCCTGTGATAGAGAACCCCTTCCCCTTGTGATAGAGAACCCCTTCCCCCTGTGATAGAGCACCCCTTTCCACCGTGATAGAGAACCCCTTCCCCTATGATAGAGCACCCCTTCCCATTGTGATAGAGAACCCCTTCTCCCTGTGATAGAGAACCCCTTCCCCCTGTGATAGAGAACCCCTTCCCCCTGTGATAGAGAACCCCTTCCCCCTGTGATAGAGCACCCCTTTCCACTGTGATAGAGAACCCCTTCCCCTATAATAGAGCACCCCTTCCCCCTGTGATAGAGACCCCTTCCCCTGTGATAGAGAACCTCTTCCCCCTCTGATAGAGTGCCCCTTCTCCCTCTGATAGAGAACCCCTTCTCCCTGTGATAGAGCACCCCTTCCCCTATAATAGAGCACCCCTTCCCCCTGTGATAGAGCACCCCTTCCCCCTGTGATAGAGCACCCCTTCCCCTGTGATAGAGCACCCCTTCCCCCAGTGATAGAGCACCCCTTCCCCTGTGATAGAGCACCCCTTCCCCCTGTGATAGAGCACCCCTTCCCCTGTGATAGAGCACCCCTTCCCCCTGTGATAGAGCACCTCTTCCCTGTAATAGAGAACCCCTTCCCCATGTAATAAAAAACCCTTCCCCTGTGATAGAGAGGAATAGGGCACTATTCCTCCCACTGATACCAATGATGGGGCACTATTCCTTCCACTGATACCAATGATGGGGCACTAATCCCCCCACAGATACCAATGATGGGGCACTATTCCTTCCACTGATACCAATGATGGGGCACTATTCCTCCCATTGATACCAATAATGGGGCACTATTCCTCCCACTGATACCAATGATAGGGGCATTATTCCTCCTACTGATACCAATAATGGGGCACTATTCCTAGGTCAGAGAACCTTGCCTTTTTTTTTTTAAATTCTAAGGAACGTTCTAACCCTCAAAAATGTATTTACTAAAAACAAAGTGTTAGGTAGTAAAGGGGAACATAATGATGGATCACCGGTGTAGCGGGCACGGCACCAAACCTTCCTCTTCTCCATAAACTTTAGAACATCTCACCAAGTTTGGAAAGACCTCTACAAAACCGTCTTGGCGATCACGCAAACTTTCCGCCCATACAGAAGCAGATCCCTCGCCCCCCCCCCCTCCCGGCTCCATGTACAAAGACAGCAGCCCTTGTCATGCCAGTGACATGTTAATTACACAATCATGTCTCCGCATACGCCGCGTGTGACGGCTGATGCCTACAGATTTCTCATTAAACATTCCTGAAATGTATCCGCGCTCGGTGCCCGCCCACTCGCTCAAATTTATTAACCGGCTATTTTCGTGTCATTGAGGCTGATCCCTTTTATACGGCGAACGCGCCCGGGCAAATTCTTCTGCAGCTTTTAAGACTTTTTCTTTTAAAGCACCAGAAACTGCTTAAAACAGCCGCATTGACGCGAAAATTGGGTATCAAAAAATTCACGAATTCGAATGTACAACCCTTGCGCCTACGCAGAAAAATTGTTAACATTTACGGGAGGTAGCATTGCCCTCTATGTGAGCTGCCATTCTAAAAGAGAAGCCCTGCCCAAGGGTGACAACGCTGCTCTATATAGGCACTACAGCAAGTGAGTGTTGTCACCCTCGGACAGGAAGTGCATCATTGGCAGGATCAACAGGTGCAAATGAAGGTAAATAAAGCTTTTATTATCCCATTTACAAGGAGCAGATAAAAGGTCCAGAGTTCATTTAAAGTGTGCTATTTGCATTTGGAATCTGTTGCTGTCAACTCTCAATATGAGACCCAAAGAGCTGTCACTATCAGTGAAGCAAGCCATCATTAGGCTGAAAAAACAAAACAAACCCATCAGAGAGATAGCAAAAACATTAGGTGCGGCCAAATCAACTGTTTGGAACATCCTTAAAAAGAAAGAACGCACCGGGGAGCTCAGCAACACCAAAAGACCCGGAAGACCACGGAAAACAACTGTGGTGGATGACCGAAGAATTCTTTCCCTGGTGAAGAAAACACCCTTCACAACAGTTGGCCAGATCAAGAACACTCTCCAGGAGGTAGGTGTATGTGTGTCAAAGTCAACAATCAAGAGAAGACTTCACCAGAGTGAATACAGAGGGTTCACCACAAGATGTAAACCATTGGTGAGCCTCAAAAACAGGAAGGCCAGATTAGAGTCCAAACAACATCTAAAAAAGCCTTCACAGTTCTGGAACAACATCCTATGGACAGATGAGACCAAGATCAACTTGTACCAGAGTGATGGGAAGAGAAGAGTATGGAGAAGGAAAGGAACTGCTCATGATCCAAAGCATACCACCTCATCTGTGAAGCATGGTGGTGGTAGTGTCATGGCGTGGGCATGTATGGCTGCCAATGGAACTGGTTCTCTTGTATTTATTAATGACAAAAGCAGCAGGATGAATTCTGAAGTGTTTCGGGCAATATTATCTGCTCATATTCAGCAAAATGCTTCAGAACTCATTGGACGGCGCTTCACAGTGCAGATGGACAATGACCCGAAGCATACTGCGAAAGCAACCAAATAGATTTTTTAAGGGAAAGAAGTGGAATGTTATGTAATGGCCAAGTCAATCACCTGACCTGAATCCGATTGAGCATGCATTTCACTTGCTGAAGACAAAACTGAAGGGAAAATGCCCCAAGAACAAGCAGGAACTGAAGACAGTTGCAGTAGAGGCCTGGCAGAGCATCACCAGGGATGAAACCCAGCGTCTGGTGATGTCTATGTGTTCCAGACTTCAGGCTGTAATTGACTGCAAAGGATTTGCAACCAAGTATTAAAAAGTGAAAGTTTGATGGATGATTGTTAATCTGTCCCATTACTTCTGGTCCCTTAAAAAGTGGGAGGCACATATACAATTCCTACACCGTTCACCTGATTTGGATGTAAATACCCTCAAATTAAAGCTGAAAGTCTGCAGTTAAAGCACATCTTGTTCATTTCATTTCAAATCCATTGTGGTGGTGTATAGAGCCAAAAAGATTAGAATTGTGTCGATGTCCCAATATTTATGGACCTGACTGTACATTTGTATGGCGCCCCCCGGAGTCAATACTTTGTAGAACCGCCTTTATCTGCAATTACAGCTGCAAGTCTTTTTGGGGATGTCTCTACCAGCTTTGCACATCTAGAGAGGGACATTTCTGCCCATTCTTCTTTGCAAAATATCTCAAGCTCTGTCAGATTGGATGGAGAGCGTCTGTGAACAGCAATTTTCAAACCTTGCCACAGATTCTCAGCTGGATTTAGGTCTGGACTGTGACTGGGCCATTCTAACACATGAATATGCTTTGATCTAAACCATTCCATTGTATCTCTGGCTGTATGTTTCGGGTTGTTGTCCTGCTGGAAAGTGAACCTCCGCCCCAGTCTCAAGTCTTTTGTAGACTCTAATGCCCCGTACACATGGTCGGACATTGATCGGACATTCCGACAACAAAATCCTAGGATTTTTTCCGACGGATGTTGGCTCAAACTTGTCTTGCATACACACGGTCACACAAAGTTGTCGGAAAATCCAATTGTTCTGAACCCGGTGACGTAAAACACGTACGTCGGGACTATAAACGGGGCAGTAGCCAATAGCTTTCGTCTCTTTATTTATTCTGAGCATGCGTGGCACTTTGTCGGTCAGATTTGTGTACACACGATCGGAATTTCCGACAACGGAACAAAATCCGTTGTCGGAAAATTTTATATCCTGCTCTCAAACTTTGTGTGTCGGAAATTCCGATGGAAAATGTGTGATGGAGCCTACACACGGTCGGAATTTCCGACAACAAGGTTCTATCACACATTTTCCGTCGGAAAATCCGACCGTGTGTACAGGGCATAACAGGTTTTCTTCTAAGATTGCCCTGTATTTGTCTCCATCCATCTTCCCATCACCTCTGACCAGCTTCCCTGTCCCTGCTGAAGAAAAGCATCCCCACCACATGATGCTGCCACCACCATGTTTCACAGTGGGGATGGTGTGTTCAGGGAGATGTGCAGTGTTAGTTTTCCCCCACACATAGCGTTTTGTTTAAGGCCAAAAAGTTGAATTTTGGTCTCATCTGACCAGAGCACCTTCTTCCACATGTTTGTTGTGTCCCCCACATGGCTTCTCACAAACTGCAAACAGGACTTCTTATGACTTTCTTTCTCCAATGTCTTTCTTCTTGTCACTCTTCCATAAAGGCCAGATTTGTGGAGAACACGACTAATAGTTGTCCTGTGGACAGATTCTCCCACCTGAGCTGTGGATCTCTGCAGCTCCTCCAGAGTTACCATGGACCTCTTGGCTCTTCTCTGATGAATGTTCTCCTTGCCCGGCCGGTCAGTTTAGGTGGACGGCCATGTCTTGGTAGGTTTGCAGTTGTCCCATACTCTTTCTATTTTCGGATGATGGATTGAACAGAGCTCCGTGAGATGTTCAAAGCTTGGAAGATTTTTTATAACCTAACCCTGCTTTATACTTCTCCACAACTTTATCTCTGACCTGTCTGGCGTGTTCCTTGGCCTTCATGATGCTGTTTGTTCACTAAGGTTCTCTAACAAACCTCTGAGGGCTTCACAGAACAGCTGTATTTATACTGAGATTAAATTACACACAGGTGGACTCTATTTACTAATTAGGTGACTTCTGAAGGCAATTGGAAATTGGTTTTAGTTAGGGGTATCAGAGAATACAAATGTACCCCCACGCTTTTCACATATTTATTTGTAAAAAATTGTGAAAAACATTTTTCATTTTCCTTCCACTTCACAGTTATGTGTCACTTTGTGTTGGTCTATCACATAAAATCCCAATAAAATACATTTACGTTTTTGGTTGTAACATGACAAAATGTGGAAAATGTCAAGGGGTATGAATACTTTTTCAAGGCACTGTGCACTTAAAGTAGCCGTAAACCTCAGACATGAAATATGAACCCAGCATATCCCTCTATAGTGTGTACTTTAATTTAAAGCACTAAGTGTCATTTCTGTCTGCTGCCTCCTTCCTCTGCTATCAGCACAAGTTACTTCGGAAGTTTTCCTGACACCATGAGAAAAAGTGTGAATGGGGAGGGTGCTCTGGCACACAGCCTGTGATTGACAGCCTCAGCTCTGTTCTTGTGTGCTGTGTGAAAGGGGGTGTGTCCCTTCCCTCCAATCAGCTCCCAAAGCTCTCCTCGCTGAACTCTGCAGAGTGTAATTCAGCTCTCTGCCCTCTTTTTTTCTGACCTCTCAGACAAGCATTTTAATTCAGCACTTTGAAAGGATGTAGAGAAGAGAAGACTGCAGACAAACACTGGATAGGACAGTGTTCTCTCTTTTTTAGGCTATCAACATGTTTCAGGCCCTGGGTCTCATGTCTACAAGCGTCCAATAGGAAAGCTGATACAGAGAGCTGTAAAAAGCCTGAGCTCGGTAAATTGTGGTCGGGCACCAGGAATCGTTTCCTGAGGGATTATTCAGGCTCGTCTTTTGTCCTGCGGTGACTTGCCTATACTTGTCGGAAAAGAACAAATAAAACCCACTCAAAGGATTCCGAAAAATAGTAAGAATAGAAACCTGTTTATTCTTCTCACAGAGGAGGATTCTGCTCAGTGTGGTGCGGAGGTCAGTCGCCCTCCCCACCCGGGACTGAAAAACTTCTCAGCACACAGATGGAAGGTGAGAGCCTGAAATAGGAGCAAAAGCTGAATTCAGGATACTGTGATACCTTCATTCAGTTAGAGACAGAGAGAGTGTTAGCTTTTCAGATAGGATTAGTATCAAGGTTACAGGGAGGATTAGTGTTAGGGTTTTAAGGACAGTGAGTGTTGGGGTTATATGGAGGGTTAGTGTTGAGATTACAGGCAGGATTAGTGTTAGGGTTACAGGGAGGGTTAGAGTTGGGGTTACAAGCAGGGTTAGTGTTGGGGTTACAGGGAGGATTAGTGTTGGGGTTACAGGGAGGATTAGTGTTAGGGTTACAGGGAGGATTAGTGTTGGGGTTACAGGCAGGGTTAGTGTTGGGATACAGAAGAGATTAGTTTTAGGGTTACAGGGAGGGTTAGTGTTGAGATTACAGGCAGGATTAGTGTTGAGGTTACAGGCAGGGTTAGTGCCCCTGGAGGACGTCAGTTTTGATGAAACGCGTAGGGAGGAGCAACGTGCTGACGTCACCGCGTTCACGCAGCTCCCGGAGTTACGGACTGCATTGGAGAGCCAGCCAGCTTGTTTTTTTATGCTTTATGTATTCTACCTAACTGTAAGTGCAATACTATTTACTTATTAAATCACCACAAAGATTTTACACTATGGAAGCCTTTACTTCTTTATGGTAATCGTGTGGCATCATGTACCTTTGAGTGGTGTTATCCAGGGAGACGGTGAGACCATTGCAGAGTTTACCAAAGGCCCGGGCTGGGTATTAAGCCGACATTTATTTGTTAATGATTCAGGAGTCTAGCGCAAATTAATGAAAGGGTTAGTGTGAGGGTTACAGGCAGGATTAGTGTTGGGGTTACAGGGAGGGTTAATGTTACAGGGAGAGTTATTGTTAGGGTTACAGGCAGGGATAGTGTTGGGGTTACAGGGAGGGTTAATGTTACAGGGAGAGTTATTGTTAGGGTTACAGGCAGGGATAGTGTTGGGGTTACAGGGAGGGTTAGAGTTGGGGTTACAGGGAGGGTCAGTGTTAGGGTTACAGGGAGGGTTAGAGTTGGGGTTGCAGGGAGGGTTAGTGTTATAGGGAGAGTTAGTGTTAGGGTTGCAGGCAAGGTTAGTGTTAGGGTTACAGGCAGGGTTAGTGTTGGGTTACAGAAGAGGTTAATGTTAGGGTTACAGGGAGAGTTAGTGTTGAGGTTACAGGCAAGGTTAGTATTGGGGGTCATAAGGATGGCCAGTGTAGTGTTACAAGGAGGGTTAGTTTTAAGGTTATAGGGATAGCCAGTGTTAGAGTTACATGAAGGGTTAGTGTTAGGGTTACAGGGAGGGTTAATGTTACAGGGAGAGTTAGTGTTAGGGTTACTAGGAGGTTTAGTGTTGAGGTTACAGAAGAGGTTAGTGTTAGGGTTACAGGGAGAGTTAGTGTTGGGGTTACAGGAAGTGTTAGTATTGGGGGTCATAAGGATGGCCAGTGTAGTGTTACAGGGAGGGTTAGTTTTAAGGTTATAGCGATAGTGTTAGGGTTACATGAAGGGTTAGTGTTAGGGTTACAGGGAGGGTATTTGGGTTACAAGAAGGGTTAGTGTTAGGATTATAGGGATGGCCAGTGTAATATTTACAGGCGGTAAGTGTTGGGGTTATAGGGAGGGCCAGTGTTAGGGCTACAGGGAGGGTTAGTGTTGGGGTGGTTATAGGAAGGGTTAGTATGGGGGTCATAGGGATGGCCAGTGTAGGGTTACAAGGAGGATTATTTTTAAGGTTATAGGAATATCCAGTCTTAGGATTACAGGGAGGGTTAGTGTTAGGGTTACATGGAGGGTTGGTGATAGGGTTATAGGGATGGCCAGTTAGGGTTACAGGGAAGGTTAGTGTTAGGGTTACATGGAGGGTTGGTGATAGGGTTATAGGGATGGCCAGTTAGGGTTACAGGGAGGGTTAGTGTTAGGGTTACAGGGAGGGTTAGTGTTAGGGTTACAGGGAGGGTTAGTGTTAGGGTTACAGGGATGGTTAGTGTTGGAGTTACAGGAAGGAATGTGGTTAAGGTTGCAGGGTGAGTTAGTGTTAGGGAACCAGGTAAAATTAGGGTTACAGGGTGGGTTGGTGTTAGGGTTTTGGAAAAGGTTACTGTTAGAGTAGAGAAAGGTTTGGTGTTATGGTTATAGAAAGGTTTGGTGTTAGGGTGTTAGAAAGGGTTAGTGTTATGGGGAGGGTGAGTATTAGGGAAAAATTTGGAGTTCACAAAAAACTCCTATGTGACAGTGATGGGTGCCGATTGGCCTATCCTCAAGCAGCGGTGCTCCCACAAGGGACAGAGGAGAGTCCAATAAATATTGGCAATATTGGCATTCAAGTGAATCTGGAGCTTCGCCCTGCATGGACAACACACTGGTTCACTTTTAGAGCTGTGTTAATACCCTTTTAATTTATTTGCTTCTTATCGGAAGTCACCCCGCGGCTATTATGCCACAAACGCGCCACGCAGTGACCACGCAGCTACTCTAACTAATATAACTTTTCTCTAACTAAAAGCCGGCCTTAGCCGTCACACTTTAGCTTGTGATTATCAAACTTATAATTAATTTGCTTTTTATCGGAGGTCAACCGGCGGTCAGTCCACCTCGAGCGCGCCACGCAGTGACCGAACCACTAACCATATAAATGTTTAAAATCTGAAAATCGGCCTTAGCAGTCACGGTTTTGTTAGGAATTAATAATCTTTTAATTATTCTGCTGTTGGCTACAAGTTAAAGAGTTTTAATTAAAATATAGAGGCCAAGGAAATTTAGCTCTTGTAGGGAACAGTATTCGAATACCATTAATATTTGGGTAGTTAATTAGTAGCGCACAGAGTTTTTCCCATAAGATTTGGTGGGGATTTTTTTCTTTTTCTGTTTTTTTAACCCAGAGATTTGAGAATCAACTTTGTATCCTAAACAGGGCCTAGTGGCCTGTGCACTACCAGGACAAGTTAATCTGGTGCCCAGGGCAAGGCTGCAGAACTGCACCCCCTCCACAGTGGTTAATGCATGCCGTAGATTGGGTGGGTTTACTGTACTTTGTCTATTCTCGGCCCACTTGCTCTACTGTGCCCAGGGCAGCTGTCCCCCCTGCCCAGGCCTTGCTCCGCCCCTGGATCTGCAAACACTGGCGAAGCTTGATCCCTTTCTGTAGGTCCTGCAAAGGGCTGACCATGCATAGTGCTAAAAGTCTAAACCCATTTTGCTCTTATCTTGTGGTAGTGACATCACCGCCAGCTTTAACAACCTTAAAACACAACTGTACAAATCCCAGAAGAGTCGTCTCGGGTTGGGGTCATGTCAAAGGCCATCCTTGACAATGGCCCTACAGGTAGAAAACACATCTGAGGGTATAAATGGAATGCTGGAGCACCTGCCTGTGAATCATGATGGGAAATTTTAAATAAAAGAGGACCTAACGTGGAAAGCTGAAGAGCAGTTAGACTCAAGATGAGCACCAGAGGAACCCAAGTGAAATTGAGGAAGATGTGTCAGTAGAATAGTCCCTTGAGGAACAAGACTCTTCTTGAAAGAGTTTGGTCAGGGTCAGGCCTAAGGTCATATCCAGGAGAAGACATTGCCCTGTGTGTGCTTGGCCATGGCCCAACATGTACAGTAGAAAAAAAAGTTGAGGGTACAAAAAGCACATACCTGTGAACCATGAAGGAAAATCTGGAGCAAGGAAGGACCTAGCAGGAGGACTAGAAGAGCAATCATACTCAAGACGGGCACCAGAGGAATCCAAACAGAACTTAGGGAGATACATTATGTCAGTAAAATAAGCCATCTACCCTGTTTCCCTGAAAATAAGACCTAGCGTGATTGTCGGTGATAGCTGCAATATAGCCCTACCCCCCAAAAAAGCCCTAGTTAAAGTCCTTGTAGGTCTTCTTTTCAGGGTAGGGCTTATTTTCGGGGAAACAGGATAGGACTTATTTGGGGGTTAGGGCTTATATTGCAGCCATCACTGACAACCACGCTAGGTCTTATTTTCGGGGAAACAGGGTAGGAACAAAATTGTTTTTAAAACAGTTTGGTCAGATGCAGCGCTAAGTTCATATCCAGGTGGAGACAGTGCAGAATGGTGAAGTTAGGGACTGCAGCCTAAGTTCAATGCCAGAAGTAAAATAAGAAGCAATTCAAAAGGGGTCAGGGCAGGTGGGGTTCAAGCAAGGTTTGGACAAGCGAGGTCAAGCAACGTTCAATCACAAGCTAGCAAAACTCTATGAAGGGAATTTTGATGGCGTAACAAGTTCCTAAAACAAAAAGGAAGTTGATCTAATTAGGATGTGCTGGATGTGCTTGGCCATGGCCCTACAGGTGGAAAACACACCCGAGGGTATAGTTAGAACTAGGGATGAGCCGAACACCCCCCCGGTTCGGTTCGCACCAGAACCCGCGAACGGACCGAAAGTTCGCACGAACGTTAGAACCCCATTGACGTCTATGGGACTCGAACGTTCGAAATCAAAAGTGCTCATTTTAAAGGCTAATTTGCATGGTATTGTCCTAAAAAGGGTTTGGGGACCCGGGTCCTACCCCAGGGGACATGTATCAATGCAAAAAAAACTTTTAAAAACGGCCGTTTTTTCAGGAGCAGTGATTTTAATGATGCTTAAAGTAAAAAAAAAAAAAAGTGAAATATTCCTTTAAATATCGTACCTGGGGGGTGTCTATAGTATGCCTGTAAAGTGACGCGTGTTTCCCATGTTTAGAACAGTCCCTGCACCAAATGTCATTTTTAAAGGAAAAAATCTCATTTAAAACTGCTTGCGGGTTTAATGTCATGTCGGGTCATGGCAATATGGATGAAAATCAGTGAGATAAACGGCATGGGTACCCCCCCAGTCCATTACCAGGCCCTTTGGGTCCTGTATGGATATTAAGGGGAACCCCGCACCCAAATTAAAATAAGGAAAGGCCCTATATACTCTGAACAGCAGTATACAGGCGGTGCAAACAAGACAGGGACTGTAGGTTTGTTGTTAAGTAGAATCTCTTTGTAATTTTGAAGGGGTACATTTTTAACGTGTTTAGCTCCAGCCAAAAAATCTTTTTTAAGCTTTTTGGAAAACATAGGGAAGGGTTATCACCCCTGTGACATTTGTTTTGCTGTCTTTCCTCCTCTTCAGAAGATTTCACCTCACTTTTTGTCCCAATGAAAAATGTTTTTTGAAAATTTGGGTTTTTTTGTGGAACAAGGATTGGAAAGCATCAGTGGAAAGGAGAAATTGTTTTCCCATATTAACTCTTACAGGAGAGAATTTCCCTTCCTAGGGGTAGATTTCATCTCACTTCCTGTTGTCTCCTTCCGTTTGCAAGTAGGAGTCGTTTGTAAGTTAGATGTTTGAAAGTAGGGTCCTGCCCTATATACTCAGCAGAAATTTGGGCCTTAGGTGTTGCTGTGGCCACAACACTGTAAGCCCTCACAGGGCCCTGCTGTGAAATATTAGATCAAGAATTGTAATTACATGCCCCTGTTGAACAGGAGCTGAAAAATTAGGCCTTAGGCACTGGTGCTGGTGCCACAACACTGCAACCCCTCACAGACACTCTAGTTGGAACGCAGGAACGAGCCCTGCTGCAAAGTATTGCTTCAAAAATTGTAATTACACGCCCCTGTTAGACAGGGGCAGAAAAATTGGGCCTTAGGCACTGGTGCTGGTGCCACAACACTGCAACCCCTCACAGACACTCTAGTTGGAACGCAGGAACGAGCCCTGCTGCAAAGTATTGCTTCAAAAATTGTAATTACACGCCCCTGTTAGACAGGGGCAGAAAAATTGGGCCTTAGGCACTGGTGCTGGTGCCACAACACTGCAACCCCTCACAGACACTCTAGTTGGAACGCAGGAACGAGCCCTGCTGCAAAGTATTGCATCAAAAATTGTAATTACACGCCCCTGTTAGACAGGGGCAGAAAAATTGGGCCTTAGGCACTGGTGCTGGTGCCACAACACTGCAACCCCTCACAGACACTCTAGTTGGAATGCAGGAACGAGCCCTGCTGCAAAGTATTACATCAAAAATTGTAATTACACGCCCCTGTTAGACAGGGGCAGAAAAATTGGGCCTTAGGCACTGGTGCTGGTGCCACAACACTGCAACCCCTCACAGACACTCTAGTTGGAATGCAGGAACGAGCCCTGCTGCAAAGTATTACATCAAAAATTGTAATTACACGCCCCTGTTAAAGAGGGGCTGAAAAATTGTGCCTTAGGCACTGGTGGTGGCGCCCAGAACCAAAAATGTTCTTACAAGCTATCAGCGTGATGATTGAGGAGGAAGAGGATAATTACTCAGGGATAGTCACTCAGCATCAGCATAGGCAGTCTTTGAAGGGATCTGAGATTTCAAAAAAAATTATTCGGTTACATCAGCATCAGGTGCTTGGTAGCTGGTGGTGATCCAAGACTGATTCATTTTTATGAAGGTCAGCCGATCGACCGAGTCGGTGGACAGACGCACCCTGTGATCGGTTACCACGCCTCCAGCAGCACTGAATGTGCGTTCCGAAAGAACGCTGGATGCAGGACAGGCCAGTAGCTCAATTGCATACTGTGCAAGCTCTGGCCAGTGATCCATCCTCAAGACCCAGTAACCCAGAGGATTTTCGGTGGGAAAGGTGTCCAAGTCTGATCTTGCCCCTAGGTATTCCTGCACCATGTAAAACAGACGCTGGCGATGGTTGCTGGAACCGATCATACCTTGGGGCTGTGGACCAAAAAATTGTCTGAACGCATCGGTCAGACGGCCACCTTCTCCACCGCTCCTTCTTTGACTGACCGAAGCCTCAGCAACACGTTGTCCAGAAACAGGAGTTTGTAACCTCCCAGTCTCTGGGAACGCGTTGCACAGACCTTTCTGCAAGGCCTCCCGAAGATGTTTCATCCTCTGCTCCCTCTGCGATGGCAAGATAAGGTCCGCAACCTTACCCTTGTAACGTGGATCAAGGAGGGTTGCCAGCCAGTATTGGTCCTTCTCCTTGATACCACGAATACGAGGATCCTTACGCAGGCTTTGCAGGATCAGGGAGGCCATGCAGCGTAGGTTTGCTGAGGCATTCCGTCCGGAGTCCTCTGGGTCACTAAGGACAACAACGTCCGCAGCCACCTCCTCCCAGCCACGTACAAGTCCATGTGTTCCTTGGGACTGATCCCTTAAAGACTGCTGCTGATGCTGAGTGCCAGGCTCCACCTCCATACTGACACAATCTTCCTCCTCCTCCTCCTCCTCCTCCTCCTCTTCCTGTGTGATCGGCGGGCACGCAGGAACACTGTCTGGATAAAGGGGGCCTTGAGAGCTAAGGAAGTCCTCCTCTTCCTGCCTCTGTTCTGCCTCAAGTGCCCTGTCCATTATTCCACGCAGCGTGTGCTCCAACAGGTGGACAAGGGGGACAGTGTCACTGATGCATGCACTGTCAGCGCTCACCATCCTCGTGGCCTCCTCGAATGGTGACAGGACAGTGCATCCATCCCTGATCATGGCCCACTGGCATGGGGAAAAAAAACCAAGCTCCCCTGACCCTGTCCTGGTGCCATAGTCGCACAGGTACTCATTGATGGCCCTCTGCTGCGTGTGCAGCCGCTGCAGCATGGCCAACGTTGAGTTCCACCTGGTGGGCATGTCACAGATTAGGCGGTTCTTGGGCAGGTTAAACTCCTTTTGGAGGTCCGTCAGCCGAGCACTGGCATTATATGACCGGCGGAAATGCACACAGACTTTCCTGGCCTGCCTCAGGACATCCTGTAAGCCCGGGTACCTGCCCAAGAACCTCTGCACCACCAAGTTAAGGACGTGAGCCAAACAGGGCACATGGGTCAGTTGTCCCTGTCGGAGGGCAGAGAGGAGGTTGGTGCCATTGTCGCAAACCACCATTCCTGCCTTAAGTTGGCGTGGCGTCAACCACCTCTGAACCTGCCCCTGCAGAGCTGACAGAACCTCTGCCCCAGTGTGGCTCCTGTCCCCCAAGCACACCAGCTCAAGCACCGCATGGCATCTTTTGGCCTGCGTACTTGCGTAGCCCCTTGAACGCCTACGGAGCACCGCTGGTTCCGAGGAAGAGGCCATGGAGGAAGAAGAAGAGGAGGGGGTGGAGGAGAGAGGTGTGTCACAATCAGCATTTTGGAGGCGTGGTGGCGGAACAACCTCCAACACTACTGCACCTTGTCCTGCATCCTTCCCAGCTGCCAGCAGAGTCACCCAATGCGCCGTGAAA
Source organism: Lithobates septentrionalis (assembly GCA_037952835.1). Lineage (NCBI taxonomy): Eukaryota > Metazoa > Chordata > Amphibia > Anura > Ranidae > Lithobates > Lithobates septentrionalis. The sequence continues at coordinate 141,275 of JBBDGP010004334.1, read as the reverse complement.
CTTAGGTAACGTCCCTGTCCATGCCTGCTGGACCATGAGTCAGCGGTAATATGCACCTTACCGCTGACCGCCCTGTCCAGCGAGGCATGGACATTGCCTTCCACATGCCGGTAGAGAGCCGGAATCGCCTTCCGTGAGAAAAAGTGGCGTTTGGGTACCGGCCACTGAGGAACCGCACATTCCACAAACTCACGGAAGGGGGCAGAGTCTACCAACTGAAAAGGCAGCAGTTGAAGTGCTAGCAATTTTGCCAAGCTAGCATTCAACCGCTGGGCATGTGGATGGCTGGGAGCAAACTTCTTCCGGCGGTGCAGCAGCTGGGGCAGGGAAATTTGCCTGGTACAATCTGACGTCGGTGTACCAAAAGCAGATTGCCCACAAGTACTTGGCTGTGACACACCTAATTCTACACCTTCATTCCTCTCACTGCAGGTCTCAGAGAGGACTGAAGGTCTAGTGGGGTTGGAAATCTCAGCTGATGAGGAGCAAGGAGAGATCCTCTTTGTTCTTTGGTGTGGGTCTTTTAGATACGCTTGCCAACGAACTGCATGGCAGGTCAACATATGTCTGGTCAAGCATGTGGTACCCAAGCGGGAGATGTTTTGGCCACGCGAGATACGCTTGAGACATATGTTGCAAATAGCAGCGGTGCGATCTGATGCACTCGTCTCAAAAAAGGCCCACACCAAAGAACTTTTTGAATAACGCGCAGAGACTGCAGCGCCCTGCACATGTGGAGCTTTGGGGTGTGATGCAGTCAATGTGCTGCCCTTTGGCTGGCCCCTGGAGGGCATCCTGCCTCGTTGGTGATGTGCCGCCTCCTCCTCCTCCTCCTCCTCCTCTCTCCTATCAGGCACCCACGTTGAGTCAGTGACCTCATCATCCCCTCCCTCCTCATCACTGGAGCAAACCTGGCAGTATGCTGCAGCAGGGGGAGCATGACTGCCAGATTGCTGTCCTTCTTGGGCACCCCCTCTGTCCGTGCTCATGTTACTGCCTTCATCTAGCTCAGTATCATCATCAGAGCCTTCCAAACGCTGGGCATCCTCCTGGAGCATGTACCCAACACTGTGGTCAAACAGTTCGAGGGAATCCTCAGGAGGACATGGTGGAGCTAGGGAAGGAGTCACTGATGACATTGAGCTGAGGGAAGAGGCCGCTGCTTTGCCAGACAAAGCACCCTGGGCATGGGTGAGAGAGGATGAGGAGGATGAGGACGGCTTGGTCATCCACTCGACCAAGTCTTCCGCATGTTGCGGCTCAACACGGCCAGCTGCCGAAAAAAAGGCCAAGCGTGTCCCATGGCCACGTGCTGATGAGGATGCACCGTCTCCACGACCAGCACTAGACACAGAGCCTGCTTGCCCTCTCTTATTGGCTTGTGACTGTCTGCCTCTCCTTCTTGGCCTTCCAGACATACTAATGGCCTGTAGCTGCACTAAGCTGGGATAGAACACCTGTAATTTTCTTCAGGTAGCTTTATATACTGTAACCAGACAAGCCTGCCTGTCAGTAGGAAGATAACAGGAACGGATCTAGCTGAACACTGTGAGCAGGACGCACTGCACTAAATGTAAATAGCAGGAACGGATCTAGCTGAACACTGTGAGCAGGACGCACTGCACTAAATGTAAATAGCAGGAACGGATCTAGCTGAACACTGTGAGCAGGACGCACTGACTGCACTAAATGTAAATAGCAGGAACGGATCTAGCTGAACACTGTGAGCAGGACGCACTGCACTAAATGTAAATAGCAGGAACGGATCTAGCTGAACACTGTGAGCAGGACGCACTGACTGCACTAAATGTAAATAGCAGGAACGGATCTAGCTGAACACTGTGAGCAGGACGCACTGCACTAAATGTAAATAGCAGGAACGGATCTAGCTGAACACTGTGAGCAGGACGCACTGCACTAAATGTAAATAGCAGGAACAGATCTAGCTGAACACTGTGAGCAGGACGCACTGCACTAAATGTAAATAGCAGGAACGGATCTAGCTGAACACTGTGAGCAGGACACACTGCACTAAATGTAAATAGCAGGAACGGATCTAGCTGAACACTGTGAGCAGGACGCACTGCACTAAATGTAAATAGCAGGAACGGGTCTAGCTGAACACTGTGAGCAGGACGCACTGACTGCACTAAATGTAAATAGCAGGAACGGATCTAGCTGAACACTGTGAGCAGGACGCACTGCACTAAATGTAAATAGCAGGAACGGATCTAGCTGAACACTGTGAGCAGGACGCACTGACTGCACTAAATGTAAATAGCAGGAACAGATCTAGCTGAACACTGTGAGCAGGACGCACTGCACTAAATGTAAATAGCCGGAACAGATCTAGCTGAACACTGTGAGCAGGACGCACTGCACTAAATGTAAATAGCAGGAACGGATCTAGCTGAACACTGTGAGCAGGACGCACTGACTGCACTAAATGTAAATAGCAGGAACGGATCTAGCTGAACACTGTGAGCAGGACGCACTGCACTAAATGTAAATAGCAGGAACGGATCTAGCTGAACACTGTGAGCAGGACGCACTGACTGCACTAAATGTAAATAGCAGGAACAGATCTAGCTGAACACTGTGAGCAGGACGCACTGACTGCACTAAATGTAAATAGCAGGAACAGATCTAGCTGAACACTGTGAGCAGGACGCACTGCACTAAATGTAAATAGCAGGAACGGATCTAGCTGAACACTGTGAGCAGGACGCACTGCACCAAATGTAAATAGTCTAGATAGAAGATAACAGGAACGGATCTAGCTAAACTGAATACAGTGTATATATATATATGCAACACCAGGGATGCATATATATACACAATACACTGTAAGTGCAGCTAACTGACTGACTGTTCTGCCTAATCTATCTAACTCAAATCAAATGACACTGTCTGTCTCTCTCTCTATCTCTCAGCACACCGGAACACACACTACACAGGGCCGCCGTGCAGGCGGCCTTATATAGTGTGGAGCGTGTACTAAATCCCCTGAGCCATAATTGGCCAAAGCCACCCTGGCTTTGGCCAATTACAGCTCTCTCTACTGACGGCGCTGTGATTGGCCAAGCATGCGGGTCATAGTGCATGCTTGGCCAATCATCAGCCAGCAATGCACTGCGATGCCGCAGTGAATTATGGGCCGTGACGCGCCACACGAATTTGGCGCGAACGGCCCATATCGTTCGCAATTCGACGGACGGTCGAACAGCAGATGTTCAAGTCGAACATGGGTTCGACTCGAACACGAAGCTCATCCCTAGTTAGAACACTGGAGCACATGCCGTAAACCACAAAGGAGAATCTGGAGTGAAGGAGGACCTAGCAGGGAAAGTCAAAGAGCAGCTAGACTCAAGATGAGCACCGAAGGAAACCAAAGGAATTAAGGGGGGCAAGTCAGTAGGATAAGCCATTGAAGGTTAAGACTCCTCTTCAAAAAGTTTGGTTGGGTTCAGCCCTAGGGTCATATCCAGGTGAAGTCAGTGCTGAACAGTGAGATAGAAATGTAGTTAGGGAGTGTAGCCAACGTTCAATGCCAGAGCTAAAACAGGAAGCAATTCATAAGTAAGACAGAAGTCCAGGGCAACCAGGGTTCAAGCGAGATTTGGACAAGTGAGGTCAACAACTTCAGTCAAACGTCACTGATGAGCTTCCAAAACTCTATAGATGGAATTTTGATAGTGTCACAAGTTGCCCACCTGAGGGTATATGGAATGCTGGCACACATGCTGTGAACCATGAAGGAGAATCTGGAGTGAAGAAAGTGAAGAAAGACCTAGCAGTGGAAGCTGAAGAGTAGTTTGACTCAAGATGAGCACCAGGGGAACCCAAAAGGAATTGGGGGGGGGGGGGGGGCATTTTAGTAGGATAAGAATTTGGGGACTGAGACTCCTATTAATAAAGTTTGGTCAGGGTCAGCCCTAGGGTCATATCCAGGATGAGACAGTGTTGAACAGTAAGACAGAAATGTAGTTATGGAAATGTAGTTAGGGAGTGTAGTTCTATGCCAGAGGTAAAACAGGAAGCAATTCATAGGAAAGAAAGAAGACCAGGGAAGTCGGGGTTCAAGCAAGGTTCGGACAAGCAAGGTCAGCAACTTCAGTCAACTTCCACTCATGAGGTACCAAAACTCTACGAAGGGCATTTTGATAGTACCAAAGACTTCCTATAAAAAGGAAGCTGTGCCAATGAGGGCATGTGCTGGATGTGCTTGGCCATGACCCTACAGGTAGAAAACACACCTGAAGGTAGAAATGGTTCGCTAAAGGAAGTGCCTGTGAACCACGAAGGAGAACTAGAGTGAAGGAGGACCTAGCACTGGAAGAGCAGTTAGACTCCAGAGGAGCGCCATAGTAACCCAAAAGTAATTGAGGGAGATGTGCCAGTAGGATAAGACATCGAGGACCAAGACTCCTTTTGGAAGAGTTTGGTCTCCCACTTTTTTCAACAATCCTGTGAATGTTTTTTTTTTTTGGAAACCTGGAGCTGCTGCTCCTCAAGTCTGTCCATGAATCAGAGCCTGGCCTATAATATTCAGCTGCTTGCAGTAGCTGAGCTCTCTTTTATTATAATATTTTCTGCTGCCTTTATGCTGATTCTATTACTTGATAAGCGCTGAGGAGGGCGGCTGGATCAATGAACTGAGAAACGCCATTTCAGCGCGGCATCCATGCTCATCGCTGTCCTTTGATGGAGGAGGGAACGGCATCTCTCGTCAGCCTGTCATCGGTAATCGGGTCGCGTTCTATGACACAAACAAAAACTATTAACTCAAAAAACAAATAAATTCACAGTGGTGATGCATAGAGCGACCACACTCACCATCCAATTCTACGCACCCTACAATCCTATCATTCGATACCTTGAAATGATTGATATTCTGATGAAGATTGAAACATGATTGCCTTTCTTTCTGTTTCTATAGCCTTGTTTTTCAAGGTCAAACTAGAACAGAAGAAATGAGGCAAAAAAAATGTCTGACTGTTTGTTATTTCCATTGTTTAAGGAGGAGAACAACATTAAAATTCAAGCGGGTCCCGTCAGTAAAATTATTTTCCAGCAGAAGTCCAAATCTCATGTTTGTGTACAGTATATCTAACATATATCAGCAATTTCCTGATCAGAGTGCCCCTTTAAATCAGGTGCCCCATCAGAGCCCCCCTACATCAGGTGCCAAGTCAGAGCCCCCCTTACATCAGGTGCCCAGTCAGAGCCCCCCTTACATCAGGTGCCCAGTTAGAGTAACCCTTACATCAGGTGTCCCCACAGAGCCCCCCCCCCATACATCAGGTGCTCCACCAGAGCCCCCTTACATTAGGTGCCCCACTAGAGCCCCCTTACATCAGATGCCCCCACCATAGTCCCCCATACATCAGATGCCCCACCAGAGTTCACCTTACACCAGATGTCCCCACCAGAGCCCCCCCATGCATCAGGTGCCCCACCAGAGCTCCCTTACATCAGGTGCCACACCAGAGCCCCCCTACATCAGATGTCCCCACCAGAGTCTCCCTTGCATCAGGTGCCCCACCAGAGCCCCCCTTACATCAGATGCCCCTACCATAGTCCCCCATACATCAGGTGCCCCCACCAGATGCCCTAGGTGCCCCATTAGAGTCCTCCTTACATCAGGTGCCCCATCAGAGTTCCCCATATATCAGGTACCCCAACAGAGTCGCCCTTACATCAGGTGTCCCCACCAGAGTCCCCCTTACATCAGGGGTCCCCACCAGAGTCCACCTTATATCAGGTGCCTCAGCATAGTTCCTTCTTACATCAGATGTCCCCATCAAGTGCTCCATAAAAGCCCCACTAACATTAAATATCCCCATCAGAGTCCCGCTTAACATCTGGTGTTCCCATCAGGGTCAGACTTACAGGGTCAGGCAAAAATATGAATGCAATCTACTGACTAGGGGGAGAATCTCTGGGGGAATCTAGGATGGAAAAGGACCTGGGGGTCCTAGTAGATGATAGGCTCAGCAATGGCATGCAATGCAAAGCTGCTACTAACAAAGCAAACAGAATATTGACATGCATTAAAAAGGGGATAAACTCCAGAGATAAAACGATAATTCTCCCACTCTACAAGACTCTGGTCCGGCCGCACCTGGAGTATGCCGTCCAGTTCTGGGCACCAGTCCTCAGGAAGGATGTACTTGAAATGGAGCAAGTACAAAGAAGGGCAACAAAGCTAATAAAGGGTCTGGAGGATGTTAGTTATGAGGAAAGGTTGCGAGCACTGAACTTATTCTCTCTGGAGAAGAGACGCTTGAGAGGGGATATGATTTCAATATACTGATACCGTACTGGTGACCCTACAATAGGGAGAAAACTTTTTCGCGGAAGGGAGTTTAACAAGACTCGTAGCCACTCATTAAAATGAGAAGAAAAGAGGTTTAACCTTAAACTACGTAGAGGGTTCTTTACTGTAAGAGCGGCAAGAATATGGAATTCCCTTCCACAGGCGGTGGTCTCAGCGGGGAGCATCGATAGTTTCAGGAAACTATTAGATAAGCACCTGAACGACCGCAACATACAGGGATATACAAGGTAATACTGACATATAATCACACACATAGGTTGGACTTGATGGACTTGTGTCTTTTTTCAACCTCACCTACTATGTAACTATGTAACCTACATCTGGTGTTCCCATTAGAGTCTCCTTTACATCGAGTGTCCCCATCAGAGTCCCACTTATGTCAGATTCCCTCTTATATCAGAGTCCCCCCTTACATCAGTCCCTATCAAAGTCTTTCCTTACATCAGAGACCTCTTACATTGGGTGTCCTCCCTTTTAAATCAAGCATCTACCCTAACACCAGGTGTCCCTATCACTGTGCCCCTTTACAGCGTGAGGTCATCCAGTGCCCCCCTCCCCACCCGCACTGCAGCAAAATGTAGAGTTTAAAATCGGTGCACAAATATGGGGCTAAGAATGGCAAACGAAACAATATGTCCCTGCACTGGTGGTGTCACTGGAAGGAAAAAAGTCTCTACATCTGTGGTCTCACTGGAAGAAAATGTGTCTCTGTATTGGTGGTGTCACCCCACCCAGTCCATTACCAGGCCCTTTGGGTCTTGTATGGATATTAAGGGGAACCCCGCATCCAAATTAAAAAAAGGAAAGGCGTGGGGCCACCAGGCCCTATATATTCTGAACAGCAGTATACAGGCGGTGCAAACAAGACAGGGACTGTAGGTTTGTTGTTAAGTAGAATCTGTTTGTAATTTTGAACTGGTACATTTTTAAAGTGTAGCTCCAGCAAAAGAATCTATTTTTAAGCTTTTTGGAAAACATAGGGAAGGGTTATCACCCCTGTGACATTTGTTTTGCTGTCTGTGCTCCTCTTCAGAAGATTTCACCTCACTTTCTGTCCCAATGACAAATGTTTTTAGAAAATTTGGGGTTTTTAGTGAAACAAGGATTGGTGATAAAGCATCAGTGGAAAGGAGAAACATTTTTCCCATATTAACTCTTACAGGAGAGAATTTCCCTTCCTAGGGGTAGATTTCATCTCACTTCCTGTTGCCTCCTTCCGTTTGCAAGTAGGAGTCGTTTGTAAGTTGGATGCTTGAAAGTAGGGGCCTGCCCTATATACGCAGCAGAAATTTGGGCCTTAGGTGTTGTTGCGGCCACAACACTGTAAGCCCTCACAGGGCCCTGCTGTGAAATATCAAGAATTGTAATTACATGCCTCTGTTGAACAGAAGCAGAAAAATTGGGCCTTTGGTGATGGTGGTGGTGCTGGTGCCACAACACTGTAAGTCCTCACAGTTACTCTTGGTGGGCGCTAGAACGGGCCCTGCTGTGAAATATTAGATCAAGATTTGTAATTACATGTCCCTGTTGAACAGGGACAGAAAAATTGGGCCTTAGGCACTGGTGCTGGTGCCACAACACTGCAACCCCTCACAGATACTCTAGTTGGAGCGCAGGAACGAGCCCTGCTGTAAAGAATTGCATCAAAAATTGTAATTACACGCCCCTGTTAAACAGGGGCTGAAAAATTGGGCCTTAGGCACTGGTGGCGGCGCCCAGAAACAAAAATATTCGTACAAGCTATCAGCATGATCATTGAGGAGGAAGAGGATAGTCACTCAGCATAACAGGGTAGTCACTCAGCATCAGCATAGGCAGTTTTGAAGGGATCTGACATTTCAAAAAAATGTATTTGGTTACATCAGCATCAGATGCTTGGTATCTAGTGGTGATCCAAGAATGATTCATTTTTATGAAGGTCAGTTGATCGACTGAGTCGGTGGACAGGCGCACCCTGTGATCGCTTACAAAGCCTCCAGCAACACTGAAAGTGCGTTTCGAAAGAACGCTGGATGCAGGACAGGCCAGGACAGGCCAGTAGCTCAATTGCATACTCTGCATACTCTGGATTTTCGGTGGGAAAGGTGTCCAAGTCAGATCTTGCCACTAGGTATTCCTGCACCATGTAAAACAGACACTGGCAATGGTTGCTGGAACCAATCATACCTTGGGGCTGCGGACTAAAAAATTGTCTGAACGCATCGGTCAGACGGCCAGTTTCTCCACCACCCCTTCTTTGACTGACCGAAGCCTCGGCAACACGTTGTCCAGGAAGAGGAGTTTGTAACTTCCCAGTCTCTGGGAATGCGTTGCACAGACCTTTTTGCAAGGCCTCCCGAAGATGTTTCATCCTCTGCTCCCTCTGCGACGGCAAGATAAGGTCTGCAACCTTACTCTTGTAATGTGGATCAAGGAGGGTTGCCAGCCAGTAACGATCCCTCTCCTTGATACCACGAATACGAGGATCCTTCCGCGGGCTTTGCAGGAACAGGGAGACCATGCAGCGTAGGTTTGCTGAGGCATTCAGCCTGGAGTCCTCTGGGTCACTAAAGACGACATGATCCGCAGCCACCTCCTCCCAGCCACGTACAAGTCCATGGGTTTCTTGGGACTGTAAATGATCCCTTAAAGACTGCTGCTGATGCTGAGTGCCAGGCCCCACCTCCATGCTGACACAATCCTCCTCCTCCTCTTCCTGTGTGATTGGCCGGCACGCAGGAACACTGTCTGGATAAAGGGGGCCTTCAGAGCTAAGGAAATCCACCTCTTCCTGCCTCTGTTCTGCCTCAAGTGCCCTGTCCATTAATCCACGCAGAGTGTGCTCCAACAGGTGGACAAGGGGGACAGTGTCACTGATGCATGCACTGTCACTGCTCACCATCTTCGTGGCCTCCTCAAATGGTGACAGGACAGTGCATGCATCCCTAATCATGGCCCACTGGCGTGGGGAAAAAAAACAAGCTCCCCTGACCCTGTCCTGGTGCCATAGTCACACAGGTACTCATTGATGGCCCTCTGCATCGTGTGCAGCCGCTGCAGCATGGCCAACATTGAGTTCCACCTGGTGGGCATGTCACAGATTAGGCGGTTCTTGGGCAGGTTAAATTCCTTTTGGAGGTCTGCCAGCCGAGCACTGGCATTATATGACCGGCGGAAATGCACACAGACTTTCCTGGCCTGCCTCAGGACATCCTGTAAGCCCGGGTACCTGCCCAAGAACCTCTGCACCACCAAGTTAAGGACGTGAGCCAAACAGGGCACATGGGTCAGTTGTCCCTGTCGGAGGGCAGAGAGGAGGTTGGTGCCATTGTCGCAAACCACCATTCCTGCCTTAAGTTGGCGTGGTGTCAACCACCTCTGAACCTGCCCCTGCAGAGCTGACAGAATCTCTGCCCCAGTGTGGCTCCTGTCCCCCAAGCACACCAGCTCAAGCACCGCATGGCATCTTTTGGCCTGCGTACTTGCGTAGCCCCTTGAAGCCTATGGAGCACCGCTGGTTCCGAGGACAAAGCACAGGAAGAGGCCATGGAGGAAGAAGAAGAGGAGGGGGTGGAGGAGAGAGGTGTGTCAGAATCACCAGTAGTGGCATTTTGGAGGCGTGGTGGCGGAACAACCTCCAACACTACTGCACCTTGTCCTGCATCCTTCCCAGCTGCCAGCAGAGTCACCCAATGCGCCATGAAACTTAGGTAACGTCCCTGTCCATGCCTGCTGGACCATGAGTCAGCAGTAATATGCACCTTACCACCTTGTCCAGCGAGGCCAAGACATTGCCTTCCACATGCGGGTAGAGAGCCAGAATCGCCTTCCATGAGAAAAGGTGGTGTTTGGGAACCTGCCACTGAGGAACCGCACATTTCACAATCTCACGGAAGGGGGCAGAGTCTACCAACTGAAAAGGTAGCAGTTGAATTGCTAGCAATTTTGCCAAGCTAGCATTCAACCGCTGGGCAGGTGGATGGCTGGGAGCAAACTTCTTTCTGCGGTGCAGCAGCTGGGGCAGGGAAATTTGCCTGGTACAATCTGACGTCAGTGTACCGATAGCAGATAGCCCGCAAGTACTTGGCTGTGACACACTTAATTCTACACCTTCATTCCTCTCAGTGCAGGTCTCAGAGAGGACTGAAGGTATAGTGGGGTTGGAGATCCCAGCTGATCAGGAGCAAGGAGAGATCCTCTTTGTTCTTTGCTGTGGGTCTTTTGGGTACGCTTGCCAACGAACTGTATGGCAGGTCAACATATGTCTGGTCAAGCATGTGGTGCCCAAGCGGGAGATGTTTTGGCCACGTGAGATACGCTTGAGACATATGTTGCAAATAGCAGCGGTGCGATCTGATGCTCTCGTCTCAAAAAAGGCCCACACCAAAGCACTTTTGGAATAACATGCAGAGACAGCAGCGCCCTGCACATGCGGAGCTCTGCGGTATGATGCAGTCAGTGTGCTGCCCTTAGGCTGGCCCCTGGAGGGCATCCTGCCTCGTTGGTGATGTGCCTCCTCCTCCTCCTACTCTCTCCTATCAGGCACCCATGTGGAGTCAGTGACCTCATCATCCCCTCCCTCCTCATCACTGGAGCAAACCTGGCAGTATGCTGCAGCAGGGGGAACATGAATGCCAGATTGCTGTCCTTCTTGGGCACCCCCTCTGTCTGGGATCACATTAATGCCTTCCTCTAGCTGAGTACCATTATTGCAGCCTTCAAAACGCTGGGCATCCTCCTGGAGCATGTATCCAACACTGTGGTCAAACAGTTTGGGGGACTCTTCAGGAGGACATGGTGGGGATAGGGAAGGAGTCACTGATGCCATTGAGCCGAGGGAAGAGGCCTCGTTGGCAGCTGCTTTGCCAGACAAAGTACCCTGAGCCTGGGTGAGAAAGGATGAGGAGGATGAGGACGGCTTGGTCATCCACTCGACCAAGTCTTCTGCATGTTGCGGCTCAACATGGCCAGCTTCCGAAAAAAAGGCCAAGCGTGTCCCACAGCCACGTGCTGATGAGGATGCACCGTGTCCACGACCAGCACTGTTGTCTCTAGACACAGAGCCTGCTTGCCCTCTTTTATTGGCTTGTGACTGTCTGCCTCTCCTTGTTGGCCTTCCAGACATACTATTGGCCTGCAGTGAGATGTAGCTGCACAAAACTGGGATGTATGTATATACCGATTATACTGCACCTAGCAGAATCAACTGCCTGCCTGTAGTATTATTAATATGAGAACACCTGCACTTGTCTTCAGGTAGCTATACTGTAGGTGCAACTGTGCAGGATACACAGTACAGTAACTGGAAATACGTCAAGAGCCCACACAAGCACCTGGCTTCAGGTAGCTATACTGTAGGTGCAACTGTGCAGGGTGCACAAGTACAGTAACTGGAAATACATCAAGAGCCTACACAAGCACCTTGCTTCAGGTAGCTATACTGTAGGTGCAACTGTGCAGGGTACACAGTACAGTAACTGAAAATACGTCAAGAGCCTACACAAGCACCTGGCTTCAGGTAGCTATACTGTAGGTGCAACTATGCAGGGTACACAAGTACAGTAACTGGAAATACGTCAAGAGCCTACACAAGCACCTGGCTTCAGGTAGCTATACTGTAGGTGCAACTGTGCAGGGTACACAAGTACAGTAACTGGAAATACGTCAAGAGCCTACACAAGCACCTGGCTTCAGGTAGCTATACTGTAGGTGCAACTGTGCAGGGTACACAAGTACAGTAACTGGAAATACGTCAAGAGCCTACACAAGCACCTGGCTTCTGGTAGCTATACTGTAGGTGCAACTGTGCAGGGTACACAGTACACTAACAGGAAATACTGTAAAAACACCTGCCTGCCTGTCAGTATATCAGGAAGAGAAGAACAGGATCTAGCTAAACTGAATACAGTGTGTATATATATATATATATATATATATATATATATATATATATATATATATATATACACACACACAACACCTGGGATGCATATATATATATATACACAATACACTGTAAGTGCAGCTAACTGACTCGACCTGCCTACTCTATCTAACTTAAATCAAATGACACTGTCTCTCTCTGTCTATCTATCTCTCTCCACTGCAACACATTACACAAGGCCACCACGGAGGCGGCCTTATATAGTGTGGGGCGTGTACTAAACCCCCTGAGCCATAATTGGCCAAAGCCTCCTTGGCTTTAGCCAATTACGGCTCTCTATACCCACAGCGCTGTTATTGGCCAAGCATGCAGGTCATAGAGCATTCTTGGCCAATCATCAGCCAGCAATGCACTGCAATACTGCAGTGAATTATGGGCCGTGACGCGACACTCGAATTTGGCGCAAACGGCCCATATCGTTCGTAATTCGGCGAACGACCAAACACATGATGTTCGAGTCGAACATGCATTCGACTCGAACACGGAGCTCATCCCTAATGGTGTCACTGGAAGGAAAAAAGTCTCTACATTGGTGGTGTCACTGGAAGGAAAAGTGTCCCTGTATTGATGGTGTCACTGGAAGGAAAAAATGTCCCTGGGTTGGTGGTGTCACTGGAAGGAAAAAATGTCCCATTGTTAGTGGTGTCACTGGAAGGAAAAAAGTCTCTACATCGGTGGTGTCACTGGAAAAGGAAAAGTTTCCCTGTATTGGTGGTGTCACTAAAAAGAAAAAATGTCCCTGAGTTGGTGGTGTCACTGGAAGGAAAATTGTCCCTGTATTGGTGTTGTCACTGGAAGGAAAAAAGTCTTTACATCGGTGATGTCACTGGAAGGAAAAGTGTCCCTGTATTGGTGGTGTCAACAAGGAAAAGTGTCCCATTGTTAGTGGTGTCAGTTTGGAGAGGGATTTGGAGTCCATATACTGTACCATAAAAAGACGCGATTATTATTATTGTGCGATTATTGCACACTGCACTACAAGAGAGTGCAGTCGAAGGAATGTGTTAAAGTGCAGGTCGATCACTGAGACGCGCTGTGATGGCGGTCTAATCCTGAGGCCCCCCCCGACTGCTTTATCACAATTTTCACACTGCACAGGTAATGCGCATCTTTAATTCGCTAAATTCTAACCGCCGTTCCTCCGGCGTGTTTTCATTGCTCTCTGAAGCGCCGTTCTATTTCTGGCGCGGGAACGAACGTCTCTCATAATAAGTGAGAGCAATTAAAATGGAGGCACACTGTGCCGTACGGGACTCTCGGCGCTCCATAATTGATCTCCTAGTAGAGAATATTAGGCCGGTAATAGAAATTGCTTGAATATGACTCTCCGACAGTCAGCAAAAGACGAGTTTCACGCGTTTCATCCCCACGGCCGCCGCTGTCAATATTTCCCCGAAATCTTCCACAATCGCCCTATTGGCCTGTCCCAAGCGGGTCCCTCGCTGACTTTTTACAAGATTGTGCTTCGCCGCTCTGGTAACAGCGCCAATCCCAGACTTTCACTGTTCTGACATTTCATTATTCATATAGGGAGGACATTCGCCATCTAGGGGCCAACTTTATATCAGGCAGTAAAACCAGCATCCTGCTTAACAGCTGCCATCCATTTGTGGTCTGTCAGCTTTATACCAGAGAGTGTGAGTAACCCATTGATGAGTGGCCTTTCTGCTTTATACCATGGTGTGCAGTCTTTAATCTAATAATCTGTGGTTTCTCAATTATATACCAGGGGGTGTGGTCTTTAATTCACCAATGTGCGGTCTTTAATCAACTGATGTGCGGTCTTTAATCCACCGATGTGCGGTCTTTAATCCACCGATGTGCGGTCTTCAATCCACCGATGTGCGGTCTTTAACCCACTGATGTGCGGTCTTTAACCCACTGATGTGCGGTCTTTAACCCACTGATGTGCGGTCTTTAATACACTGATGTTAGGTCTTTTATCCACTGATGTGCGGTCTTTTATCCACTGACGTGTGGTCTTTAATCCACTGATGTGCGGTCTTTAATCCACTGACGTGTGGTCTTTAATCCACTGATGTGTGGTCTTTAATCCACTGATGTGTGGTCTTTAATTCACCAATGTGCTGTCTTTAATCAACTGATGTGCGGTCTTTAATCCACCGATGTGTGGTCTTTAATCCACCAATGTGCGGTCTTTAATTCACCAATGTGCGGTCTTTAATTTACCGATGTGCGGTCTTTAACCCACTGATGTGCGGTCTTTAATACACTGATGTTCGGTCTTTAATCCACTGATGTGCGGTCTTTAATCCACTGATGCGTGGTCTTTAATCCACTGATGTGCGGTCTTTAATCCACCGATGCGTGGTCTTTAATACACTGATGTTCGGTCTTTTATCCACTGATGTGCGGTCTTTTATCCACTGACGTGTGGTCTTTAATCCACTGATGTGCGGTCTTTAATCCACTGATGTGCGGTCTTTAATCCACTGACGTGTGGTCTTTAATCCACCGATGTGCGGTCTTTAATACACTGATGTTCGGTTTTTTATCCACTGATGTGCGGTCTTTTATCCACTGACGTGTGGTCTTTAATCCACTGATGTGCCGTGTTTAATCCACTGATGTGTGGTCTTTAATTCACCAATGTGCGGTCTTTAATACACTGATGTGCGGTCTTTTATCCACTGACGTGTGCTCTTTATTCCACTGATGTGCGGTCTTTAATTCACCAATGTGCGGTCTTTAATCCACCGATGTGCGGTCTTTAATACACTGATGTTCGGTCTTTTATCCACTGATGTGCGGTCTTTATTCCACTGTTGTGCGGTCTTTATTCCACTGTTGTGCGGTCTTTATTCCACTGATGTGCGGTCTTTATTCCACTGATGTGCGGTCTTTAATACACTGATGTTCGGTCTTTTATCCACTGATGTGCGGTCTTTATTCCACTGTTGTGCGGTCTTTATTCCACTGTTGTGCGGTCTTTATTCCACTGATGTGCGGTCTTTATTCCACTGATGTGTGGTCTTTAATCCACTCATGTGCGGTCTTTAATCCACTCATGTGCGGTCTTTTGGCTTTATACCAATGTGTGCAGTCTTTAATCCACTGATGTACATCTTTCAGTTTTTTGCCAGGGTGTTCAGTCATTAGTCCACTGATTTAGTGGATTAGTCCTCTAATGTGTGATCCTTTAGGTTTTGTGCAGTCTTTAATCCACTAATGTGTGGTCTCTTGGTTTTATACTGGGATGTTCAGTCTTTAATCCACTGATTTGTTGCCTTTAGGTTTTATACTAGGGTGTGTGGTCTTTAATCCACTAATGGCTGTTTTTTTTTGGTTATATACTAAGGTGTTTAGTCTTTAGTCCATTGGTGTGTGGTCTTTAGGTTTTTTTTTACTAAGGTGTGTGGTCTTTAGTCCACTAATGTGTGTTTTTTTTTTGCTTTTATACTAGGATGTTCAGTCTTTAATCCACTGATTTGTTATCTTTAGTTTTCATACTAGGGTGTGTGACTTTAGTCCACTCTGATATGTGGTCTTTAGATCTGATACTAAGGTGTGCAGTCTTCAATCCACTAATTTGTGGTCTTTTGCTTTTTATACCAGGATATGCGATCTTTAATCCTCTGAATGTGTGGTCTTTTGGTTTTATACTAAAGTGTGCAGTCTTTAGTCCACTGGTGTGTGGTCTTTAGTTTTTTTTTTTTTTTACTAGGCTGTGTGGCCTTTAGTCCACTGATTTATGGTCTTTTGGCTTTATACTGGGATGTTCAGTCTTTAATCCCCTGATGTGTGGTCTTTAGGTTGTATCCAGGGTGTGCGGTCTTTAATCCACTAATGTGTGGTCTTTTGATTTTATACTAGGTTGTTCAGTCTTTAATCCACTGACTTGTTGTCTTTAGGTTTTATACTAGGGTGTGCGGTCTTTAATCCCCTGATGTGAGGTCTTTAGGTTTTACACTAAGGTGTTTAGTCTTTAGTCCACTGGTGTGTGGTCTTTTTTTTTTTTTACTAGACTGTGTGGTCTTTAGTCCACTAATGTGTGGTCTTTTGGTTTTATACTGGGATTTTCAGTCTTTAATCCACTGATTTGTTGTCATTAGGTTTTATACTAGGATGCGCGGTCTTTATTCCACGGGTGTGTGTGTATGGAAACTTTGATCTGCTGATACAATATCTCACAAAAGTGAGTACACCCCTCACATTTTTGTAAATATTTTATTCTATCTTTTTATGTGACAACACTGAAGAAATGACACTTGTCTACAATGTAAAGTAGTGAGTGTACAGCTTGTATAACAGTGTAAATTTGCTGTCCCCTCAAAATAACTCAACACACAGCCATTAATGTCTAAACCGCTGGCAACAAAAGTGAGTACACCCCTAAGTGAAAGTGTCCAAATTGGGCCCAATTAGCCATTTTCCCTCCCCGGTGTCATGTGACTCATTAGTGTTACAAGGTCTCAGGTGTGACTGGGGAGCAGGTGTGTTAAATTTGGTGTTATCGCTCTCACTCTCTCATACTGGTCACTGGAAGTTCAACATGGCACCTCATGGCAAAGAACTCTCTGAGGATCTGAAAAAAAGAATTGTTGCTCTGCATAAAGATGGCCTAGGCTATACGAAGATTGTCAAGACCCTGAAACTGAGCTGCAGCACGGTGGCCAAGACCATACAGCGGTATAACAGGACAGGATCCACTCAGAACAGGCCACGCCATGGTCGACCAAAGAAGTTGAGGTCACGTGCTCAGCGTCATATCCAGAGGTTGTCTTTGGGAAATAGACGTATGAGTGCTGCCAGCATTGCTGCAGAGGTTGAAGGGGTGGGGGGTCAGCCTGTCAGTGCTCAGACCATACGCCGCACACTGCATCAAATTGGTCTGCATGGCTGTCGTCCCAGAAGGAAGCCTCTTCTAAAGATGATGCACAAGAAAGCCCGCAAACAGTTTGCTGAAGACAAGCAGACTAAGGACATGGATTACTGGAACCATGTCCTGTGGTCTGATGAGACCAAGATAAACTTATTTGGTTCAGATGGTGTCTAACGTGTGTGGCGGCAACCAGGTGAGGAGGACAAAGACAAGTGTGTCTTGCCTACAGTCAAGCATGGTGGTGGGAGTGTCATGATCTGGGGCTGCATGAGTGCTGCCGGCACTGGGGAGCTACAGATCATTGAGGGAACCATGAATGCCAACATGTACTGTGACATACTGAAGCAGAGCATGATCCCATCCCTTCAGAGACTGGGCCGCAGGGCAGTATTCCAACATGATAACGACTCCAAACACACCTCCAAGATGACCACTGCCTTGCTAAAGAAGCTGAGAGAAAAGGTGATGGACTGGCCAAGCATGTCTCCAGACCTAAACCCTATTGAGCATCTGTGGGGCATCCTCAACAGAAGGTGGAGGAGCACAAGGTCTCCAACATCCATCAGCTCTGTGATGTCGTCATGGAGGAGGGGAAGAGGACTCCGGTGACAACCTGTGAAGCTCTGGTGACCTCCATGCCCAAGAGGGTTAAGGCAGTGCTGAAAAATAATGGTGGCCACACAAAATATTGACACTTTGGGCCCAATTTGGACATTTTCACTTAGGGGTGTACTCACTTTTAGACATTAATGGCTGTGTTGAGTTATTTTGAGGGGACAGCAAATTTACACTGTTATACAAGCTGTACACTCACTACTTTACATTGTAGACAAGTGTCATTTCTTCAGTGTTGTCACATGAAAAGATAGAAGAAAATATTTACAAAAATGTGAGGGGTGTACTCACTTTTGTGAGATACTGTATGTGGCCTTTAATCTAATAATATTTAGTTTTTCATTTTTTTTTACCAATCTGTGCAGTCTGTAATCCACTGATGTGTGGTCTTGGGATTTTAATGCCGGGGTGTGTGGGTTTTTTTTTTTTTTATTATTCCCCCGATGTGTGGTCTTTTGGTTCCATACCAGGCTGTGCGGTCTTTAATCCTTTGACATTCACGCCTCCTGTTGCAGAATTTGATTGGCCCTACAAGTTCATGAGCCGGCGAGTAATTCCCTCATTGTGTGTGCCAAATCTTATTACCGTACCATCCGCCACATCTGGGCATAGCTAATGGCTCCTAATTCTCCCCCCGCCACTCACAGCCGAGAGATTCACCGGCCCACCACCAGAGATCTGCGCATTTCAATCAGCGGCCTGCCTGGTCCCCACCGCCGGCTCAGCCGGGAGTAGGTCACGCTCCGCGCAGGAATTATGTCATAATTAATGGGACCATTTCTTACAAAGGTCAAAGTCGAAATTTCTTTGCCCTTTTTTCCAGGTCCAAAATGTACATCTGCGTACAGTGGCTCGGAATTTATCTCCAGAGCCTCAGTTTGGTTTTTATTCTGTTGAGTCCCTCATTTCCTGTGTTGTCACCAAGACAGGAAGTACATAAATAAATAAAAAAAGGGGGAGGAGCACAGATGCACCATGGGGAAAAGTTGGGTTTTGATTGATTTTCCTTTTTTTAATGGAGATGTCTTCACTTCCTTGTGTGGTCACCAGAACAGGAAGTGAGGGCCAATTTTCCCCAACAGGGACGCCAACGGTAATAAAATTCCAAATGACGAATTCTTTCCCGCTAAAGCCAGAACAAAAAAGTAGAATTTTCCCAAATCTGTGTAATCTGTCGGCAAGCTTTATAAACCGGCTCTGTACACACAGAATGTTGTAGAGTAATTAGCAGCTGTCAAATCCGGTAAATGTGAATAATGACTTCTCTTCTAGCAATAGGGAAGAATTTGTCGCCTCGTACCCGACACCTCCCTCCGCCTGTTCTCACCCGCTAATGCCAGCGATGGAGCAGATTACACCTCGCAGATCAATGGAAATGTGCGTTCAATCCTGGGGGGAGGGGCTATTCTTACTGGAGTCAGAGCCATGGAGGGGTTCCGCCGGAGAACTAGAACATGGGAGGAAGGAAGGAAAGGAAAAGGAAGAAAAGAAAGAAGGAAAAGCAAGGGAAGGAAGGTAAGGGAAAGGGGAGGAAAGGGAAATAAGAGAAAAGGAGGAAAGGAAGAAGTGCGGATGAAAGGGAAAGAAGGAAAGAAGGGGAAAGGAAAATGGAAAAGAAAGGGAGGAAAGAAAGAAAGGAAAAGGAAAGGAGGGAAGGAAAAGGAAATGAAAGGAAAGGGAAATGAAAGGAAAGAAGGAAGGGAAGGAATGAAGGAAAGGGAAATGGAAGAAAAAGGAAAGGAAGAAAGGAAAGGGAAAAGTAAAAAAAGAAAAGAAGGAAGAAAGGAAAAGCAAAGGAAAGAAAGAAGAAAGGAAGGAAAAAGAAAGGAAGGAAGAAAAGAAAAGGAAGGAAGGAAAAGAAAAGGAAGGAGGGTAGGGGAAAGGGGAGGAAAGGGAAATAAAACAAAAGGAGGAAAGGAAGAAAGTGAAAAGGAAGGAAGGAAGGAAGGAAAGGAAAGGAATGAAGGAAGGAAGGGGAAAGGATAAAAGAAAAGAAAGGAAGGAAAGAAGGAAGGAAAAGAAGGAGGGAAGGAAAAGGAAATGAAAGGAAAGGAGCAAAGGAAAGGAAGGAAGTGGGAAGAAAGGATGGGGGAAAAACGAAGGAAGGAAGAGGGAAGGGAAAAAAGGAAGGTAGAAAGGAAAGAAGGAAAAGGAAAGGGAAGGAAAGAAAAGGAAAAGAAAAGGAAAGGATTGACAAGGAAAAGAGAAAGGAATGGAAAGAATGAAGGAAAGGAAGGAAGTGAGAAAGAAAGGGAAGGGAAAGAAGGAAGGAAGGAAGAGGGAAGGGAAATAAAGAAGGAAAAAAAGGAAGGAAAGAAAAAAAAGAAGGGAGGGGAAGAACAAAAGAAGGGAAAGAAAGATGTAAGGAAAAGAGAAGGAAAGTAAGGAAGGAAAGGGTGGAGGAAGAAAGTAAGGAAAAGGGAAAGAAAAGGAAGTTAAGGTAGGGGACTATGAGAGGTGATAGGAGGGTATTAGAGTGAGGGTAAAGGAAAGAAGGAAAGCAGGAAGGAAATAAAGGAAGTGAAGGAAGGATGGGGGGGAAATAAAGAAGGAAAAAAGGAAGATAGGAAGGAAGGAAGGAAGGAAGGAAGGAAGGAAGGAAGGAAGGAAGGAAGGAAAGAAAAAAGGAAGAAGAGGGGAAGAACGAAAGGGAGGAGAGAAATCTGTGAACAAGAGAGAAGGAAAGGAAGGAAGGAAGGAAGTTAAGGTAGGGGACTGTGAGAGGTGATATGAAGATATTAGAGTAAGAGGAAGGAAAGAAAGAAGGCGGGAGAACTGCCCTAATTTTCTGTTCCAAAAGCAGTGGTTACAGGACAGGAAGTGAGGGTAAATCTCTCTTTTGGGGACACAGATAGTGCAGGAAAGGAGTAGAGGTATTTATTACTATCTAAAAATAAAAAGTCTTACCAGCAGTTCTACTTTTTATCGCCCTCCTGACATTTCACCAGAGTGGAATTTTGATTAAAATGGGAACAATCGATTCAGAAAACTCTGCAGGAATGTCAGCTGGGAGACGTCATGTGGAAATATGATGATGTGGGGATGAGGAATGAATGGGGCTCTCATTGGATGGTGCACACACTCTGGGAACAATGGACGGACCCTGGTGGGTCCTCAGTAAGAGTGGGCGCCGGGCCCTGTGATCAGAGCCCTCCTTTGTTGCG
Organism: Lithobates septentrionalis; assembly: GCA_037952835.1. Lineage (NCBI taxonomy): Eukaryota > Metazoa > Chordata > Amphibia > Anura > Ranidae > Lithobates > Lithobates septentrionalis. The sequence continues at coordinate 120,390 of JBBDGP010004334.1, read as the reverse complement.
CAGAAATCTGCAGAAGGTAGGCACATTATTCTGCCTGTAGGCTGATCAGCTAACTCTATTCAAGGTGGTGCACAAGAATGTAGAACTTTCTGGAAATTCAAGATTTCTGAATATGTTACATTGTCGATGAGGCAGAAAAAAAAGCCACATGCCGAGTTGCCCACTGCTTTCAGCTTCTCTCAGATCTGACATGTGGTTGATATCGCTTCAAAGAGAAAAGAATCCTTCCAGAAGAACACAAAGAAAGATGGATCAATTCCTTGGAACCAAATATTCCCAGACCAGTAATTAGAGAGTTTATTATTTATTTGTAAGGAAATTGTCTGCTCCTACTTATAATTCTGTTATTGATTTTGTCGTTGGTTTTGCCATTATCTCATAAATCCACTAAGAATTTCACAGATTAAGTGCTCTTACTGTAAAGAACCTCTCATGGTAAAAGTCCCTTTTTGCTACATATCTATACCTGTTACCTGTATGCCAACTGTCCCAGATTAGCCAGGTCAGTGCAGTATTTTGGACCTTAGTCTCAATGATGATGTGTCCCGGGCCATGTCCTTGGATAACAGTTTCCCCCTTAATTGACTTACTGCACATGCACAGTAAATCAATAAGGCCTCCTGTACATGGGCGTGAAAAATGCACAGCACGGGGATGGTGGGAACCCCTCATAATGGTCACAGCAGGTGTACAGACCCGGGAACCCAGCACAGGGATGGGAACCCCTCATAATGGGCACAGCAGGTGTACAGACCCGGGAACTCAGCACAGGGATGGTGGGAACCCCTCATAATGGGCACAGCAGGTGTACAGACCCGGGAACTCAGCACAGGGATGGGAACCCCTCATAATGGGCACAGCAGGTGTACAGACCCAGGAACTCAGCACAGGGATGGGAACCCCTCATAATGGGCATAGCAGGTGTACAGACCCGGGAACTCAGCACAGGGATGGTGGGAACCCCTCATAATGGGCACAGTAGGTGTACAGACCCAGGAACTCAGCACAGGGATGGTGGGAATCCCTCATAATGGGCACAGCAGATGTACAGACCCGGGAACTCAGTACAGGGATGGTGGGACCCCCTCATAATGGGCACAGCAGATGTACGGACCCAGGAACTCAGCACAGGGATGGTGGGAATCCCTCATAATGGGCACAGCAGATGTACAGACCCAGGAACTCAGCTCAGGGATGGTGGGAACCCCTCATAATGGGCACAGCAGGTTTACAGACCTGAGAACTCAGCACAGGAATGGTGGTGACATGGAAATTGATTAGTGGTTCCAAATTAATATTAACTACTGCAGTAGGGAACAGACACAAAATATACACTCTTTATCTTTCCAAATAACTGTTCTGCTTTATTATGACGCAATTGAAGGTTTTTATACACATGATTACGTAGGTATCATAATAATATTACAATTGTACATTTATGGTAACAAGGGGCGTAACATAGGCAGGCAAATTCTAATCAGAACTGGAAAGAATGCAAAGGTACTGAAAACATTATTAGTGCCGTGTTCTGTGGAACTCTGCAGCTCCTCCAGGGTTACCTTAGGTCTCTGTGCTGCCTCTCTGATTAATGCCCTCCTTGCCCGGTCCGTGAGTTTTGGTGTGCGGCCGTCTCTTGGCAGGTTTGCTGTTGTGCCATGTTCTTTCCATTTGGTTATGATAGATTTGATGGTGCTCCTAGGGATCATCAAAGATTTGGATATTTTTTTATAACCTAACCCCGACTTGTACTTCTCAACAACATTGTCCCTTACTTGTTTGGAGAGTTCCTTGGTCTTCATGGCAGTGTTTGGTTAGTGGTGCCTCTTGCTTAGGTGTTGCAGCCTCTGGGGCCTTTCAGAAAGGTGTGTCTATGTAATGACAGATCACGTGACACTTAGATTGCACCCAGGTGGACATCATTTCACTAATTATGTGACTTCTGAAGGTAATTGGTTGCACCAGAGCTTTTTATGGGTTTCGTAACAAATGAGACGAATACATACGCACATGCCAATTATCAGTTTTTTATTTCTGAAAAATAGTTTTATGTATTTCTTTTTCTAATTTTACTTCACCAACTTAGACTATTGTGTTCTGATCCATCACATATCATTCAGATTAAAAAAAACATTGAACCAAAGGCTGTAATGTAACAAAATAGGTAAAAAGCCAAGGGGGGGGGGGGGTGAATACTCTTGCAAGGCACTGTATATATCCCTTACAATTAAAGTATTTGAATAAATAGTACCCTAGAATGTGATTCAAAGAGGGAAACAAATCAAACACGTAGATTTCGTTAATTTAGTAATTTTTGCAGTGTCTGATGTGGATCCAGGTGACTTTTCCTTCAAGTTTTTCACAACTGTACATGAAATAGACGCTGTATTGAGTCTCCAAACATTTCCTTATATATATATATATAATGTCTCTTAACAATCCACAAGTCACCTGGCTTTAGTTGTAGATCCTTCCAAACTTTTAGGATCTGGAATTGGGGAGAAAACACATAAATGAGTTTGTCAAAAACCTTAAAAGTTCAGCAACGTTCTCTCTGTGAGATCGAATGGAGGGCTTCAGCTGCTGAGACAAAATATAAGCAAGTAAGTAACACACTCCTAAACCAAATCCCATAGGGAGAGAGTCCAACATCCCCCTTAGGGGCTTGATAAAATATAAGAAAACATTCAGGCAAAAGTTTTCTAGTTTCTTACTCTAATTTTCTGCTACATTGTAGACAGTAGGGGGTGCAAAATAAAACCTCAAAACGTCTAGTAAGGACTCCCCTATAAAAATGATTTCCTCTGTTACTCTCTGTAGATTTTGCACTCTGTACTTACAAATTACTTCTGATAACACTTTTTACTGTGGCCTTTGCAGTAGCATTTGCCACTGGACATCCAGAAAACATGTCCAATCAGAAAAAAATCCATACTCATAAGATCCTGACTTGGGCATCTGGATATATCTTTTTGTAATCTCTGGAAGGGATGTTCAGCTTTTGGTAGCACCTTTGGTAACAGGTAAAAGAAGAAGTGGTATGTTATAAAAACAACTGTGGTGAACCCTGGCTCTATCCCAGCCTTTTTCAACCAGGGTGCCCAGGCACCCTGGGGTGCCTTCAGGTTTCTTCAGGGGTGCCCTGGCAAAATGCCTAAAATTTGCCCAAAAATGTATACAAGTCAGCAGGTGGATCAAGCCTGCTTTTTCGTTACACAAAGCCACGGGTTTTTATTGTGCACTATTTGAACCTTCCAGCTACCGGTGTCTTAACAACCAGTGATGTCATCAGTGGAACTCCGCACAGGGATGGTGGGAACCCCTTTTTAATATAGAGGTGTACAAGAGGGTGGGGAGGGCTCTGAGTATACCCTTGCTCCCCCATATGAGTAATGCAGAGTGGGTGTATGGGGCATTCCAGACTCGTCGGGCTTATGATTTGGAAACACTTTTTTTAGTTAGTCTAGTAGTCCGTTATTTCACGTGGAGTGCACGGTGTCAGGTATCCTTACGGAGTAAAATCCTCCCTGTGGAAGTGGTGGTGCAGGACATTCTGGGTGAGGTTGGGAAGATTCGGGGTCTTGAGAAAGACAGGTGGCGGCAGGAGGCCTGGATAAGGGTGTGGAGGAATATCAGGACTCTGTAGCTGCTGCCTGTTGATCTCGGGGTGTGCGGCTTTTCTTTGTATTCTTGTTTCACTCCCCTAGATTTTCAAGATGAAATATATTTTTGATAAAAGGCTACATGCATGGTGACGGTGATGTTCCTTAGTCTGGCTCTCCTGTAGGGATTGTGTTGTGCGCAATTTGGTTTGTACCATTTATTATGTTCTTGTTTTGTATAATCATATTCAATTATTTTGTAAATATGTTTTATTTATTTATTATGGTTTTATTGTATATAAGTTGTTGTTTGTAAGATTTTTCAATAAACAACATTAACCCCTCATAATGGACACAGCAGGTGTACAGACCCAGAAACTCAGCACCGGGATGGTGGGAACCCCTCATAATGGGCACAGCGGGTGTACAGACCAGAGAACTCAGCACAGGATTGGTAGGAACCCCTCATAATGGGCCCAGCAGGTGTACAGACCCAGGAACTCAGCACAAGGATGGTGGGAACCCCTCATAATGGGCACAGCGGGTGTACAGACCCAGGAACTCAGCACAGGGATGGTGGGGACCCCTCATAATGGGCACAGCAGGTGTACAGACCCAGGAACTCAGCACAAGGATGGTGGGAACCCCTCATAATGGGCACAGCGGGTGTACAGACCCAGGAACTCAGCACAGGGATGGTGGGGACCCCTCATAATGGGCACAGCAGATGTACAGACCCAGGAACTCAGCACAAGGATGGTGGGAACCCCTCATAATGGGCCCAGCGGGTGTACAGACCCGGGAACTCAGCACAGGGATGGTGGGAACCCCTCATAATGGGCACAGCAGGTGTACAGACCCAGGAACTCAGCACAGGGATGGTGGGAACCCCTCATAATGGGCACAGCAGGTGTACAGACCCGGGAACTCAGCACAGGGATGGTGGGAACCCCTCATAATGGGCACAGCAGGTGTACAGACCCAGGAACTCAGCACAGGGATGGTGGGAACCCCTCATAATGGGCACAGCAGGTGTACAGACCCGGGAACTCAGCACAGGGATGGTGGGAACCCCTCATAATGGGCCCAGCAGGTGTACAGACCCAGGAACTCAGCACAAGGATGGTGGGAACCCCTCATAATGGGCCCAGCAGGTGTACAGACCCAGGAACTCAGCACAGGGATGGTGGGAACCCCTCATAATGGGCACAGCAGGTGTACAGACCCGGGAACTCAGCAAAGGGATGGTGGGAACCCCTCATGATGGGCACAGCGGGTGTACAGACCCGGGAACTCAGCACAGGGATGGTGGGAACCCCTCATAATGGGCACAGCGGGTGTACAGACCCGGGAACTCAGCACAGGGATGGTGGGAACCCCTCATTATGGGCACAGCAGGTGTTACAGACCCGGGAACTCAGCACAGGGATGGTGGGAACCCCTCATAATGGGCACAGCAGGTGTACAGACCTGGGAACTCAGCACAGGGATGGTGGGAACCCCTCATAATGGGCACAGCTGGTGTACAGACCTGAGAACTCAGCACAGGGATGGTGGGAACCCCTCATAATGGGCACAGCAGGTGTACAGACCTGGGAACTCAGCACAGGGATGGTGGGAACCCCTCATAATGGGCACAGCAGGTGAACAGACCCGGGAACTCAGCACAGGGATGGTGGGAACCCCTCATAATGGGCACAGCGAGTGTTTAGGCGGACAGATCCAATAATCCCTCTTTTTCTTTTATTTGACCTTCCTATGTTTATCCACATTTTTTGGTCCCCCGTGTTCATGTCATCTACACGATAACCGCGGTCATAATGATGACTTGTGTTAAGATCCAACCTGAGACGCCATCCTGGGTGATCCTGGCACTGGAAAAAGGAGAATTGGAGCATGCTGGCTGATTGCGCTGTGCCGCGGCGAAGTCTCTGCCTTGTCTACGGCTGTCAGATGTAACATGCCGGGGCACTGAAGTATTTAACACAGCAGCTTGCCAGGGAAAGGCACCTTGAGGAACAAAGCTGTGTCATCGGTGTTTGGAGCGCCGCAGCTACACGCTCAGTGGCAGGACACGGCGCCAAGAGAAGATTTTTAAAGGCTCTATATACAGTATATATACAGAGGGGAGAACAAGGATTTGATACACGCCCGATTTTGCAGGTTTCCCTACTTACAAAGCATGTAGAGGTCTGTAATTTTTATCAGCGGTACTCTTCAACTGTGAGAGACGGAATCTCAAATAGAAATCAAGAAACTCACATTGTATGATTTTTAAGTAATTAATTTGCATTTCATTGCATGGCATAAGCAGCCCCAAAGAATGATGTTTCCACCTCCATGCTTCACGGTTGGGATGGTGTTCTTGGGGTTGTACTCATCCTTCTTCTTCCTCCAAACCCGGCGAGTGGAGTTTAGACCAAAAAGCTCTATCATTGTCTCATCAGACCACATGACCTTCTCCCATTCCTCCTCTGGATCATCCAGATGGTCATTGGCAAAATTCAGAAGGGCCTGGATATTCGCTGGCTTGAGCGCGGGGACCTTGCGTGCGCTGCAGGATTTTAATCCATGGCGGCGTTGTGTGTTACTAATGGTTTTCCTTGAGACTGTGGTCCCAGCTCTCTTCAGATCATTGACCGGGTCCTGCTGTGTAGTTCTGGGCTGATCCCTCATCTTCCTCATGATCTTTGGGGTGCCATTAACAACGAATAGCACCGCAAGTGTGATAGCGCTTTTTTTTCATGTTTCGTAAACGCAAATTCTCGCTATTTTGCGCATGCTCACAAAACACTACAATGTGAATGCAGCCTCGGCCTAGGATCGCACCTGGCGTATTTTTTTTTTGCTTTTCATGGCGCGTTTTCATGTTACACGTATAGGCGAGCCCATTGATTTCCAACTATCTTTTTACGTTATTGAGCATTGAACTTCGCACGCTTTTCCATCTGTAATATGCGCTTTGATGCACAAAAAAAATGCACGCCTGCTTGTCGCGTTTGGGAGCGGCATTAACAATGAATGGCACCACAAGCACCACATGTGCAAAACATGCTCAAAAACGCGCACTTTTGCACGCGTTCACGGCACGCTCAGACGTGAATAAGCGGTTGTAAACTGTTAAAGTGGATCTGTTAAGTTGAGCATGCTCAGTAATGTGTCTGTGTATTGTATCACTTCCAGGAATTTTTTTTATTTATAATGGGCGGTGCTAAGATACTGCATTAGGGCCAACAGATGGAGCTGAAGAGCATAGGAAATACGTAGTTTAGTAACAAGATATATAACGTAATAGACATGAGCAGAAGGATTGTTGTTTCGATTTATTATTTAACCACCTCCCATCCACGCTATAGCCGACAGACGGCTACAGCCCAAGCCTAATTTGCCGGGTGGGTGTCCATAGACGTCCCCCCCCCCCCCGTGCACGAGCATGCTTGCGCGCCCCCTGCAGGGCGCGTGCGGTGTGCTCTGTGATCAGCAAGTCTATGAGACTGGGCTGATCACAGATCGGAGTATGGGGTCAATCCCGGCCCCTTACCACGTGATCAGCTGTCAGCCAATGACAGCTGATCATGTGATGTAAACAGAGCCGGTAATCAGCTATTTTTTCTCCTCGCGCTGACAGTGCCACCTATAAAATGTCATCAATCAGTGCCTCATCACCAGTGCTGCCTATCAATACCACCTACCAGTGCCCATTGGTGCCACCTACCAGTGCCCATCAGTGCCACCTACTAGTGCCCATCAGTGACATCTATCAGTGCCACCCATCAGTTCCACCAATCAGTGCCGTCTTATCAGTGCCTATCAGTGACATCTATCAGTGCCTCTCATCAGTGCCACCCATCAGGGCCCATCAGTGCCGTCTTATCAGCGCCATCTAATCAGTGCCACCCATCAGGGCCCATCAGTGCCGTCTTATCAGCGCCATCTAATCAGTGCCACCCATCAGGGCCCATCAGTGCCGTCTTATCAGCGCCATCTAATCAGTGCCACCCATCAGGGCCCATCAGTGCCGTCTTATCAGCGCCATCTAATCAGTGCCACCCATCAGGGCCCATCAGTGTCGCCTTATCTGTGCCTATCAGTGCAGCCTCATCAGTGAATATCAATGAAGGAGAAAAATTACCCATTTGCAAAATGTTATAACAAACTATGAAACATGTTTTTTTTTTTTTTTCAAAAATTTCTGTCTTTTTTGTTTGTTTAGAAAAAAATAAAGACCCCAGTGGTGATTAAATACCACCAAAAGAAAGCTCCATTTATGTGAAAAAAATGATAAAAATTTCATTTGAGTACAATGTAGCACGACCGCGCAATTGTCATTCAAAGTGTGACAGCGCTGAAAGTTGAAAATTGATCTGGGCAGGAGGGGGGTGAAAGTGCCCTGTAAGCAAGAGGTTAAATAATTTTGTTAAAGCGGAGTTCCAACCAAAAGTGCAACGTCCGCTCATCTGTCTCCTCCTCCCTCAAGGGGGGAGGAAACAAGTTTGGCACCTTTCCGGGGGGGGGGGGGGGGGACAGGATACCACGCCACGGCCCATGACGTCACCGCTCGGCTTCCTCCTCCTCCTCTCCCTGTCACCAGGCCAGTAGGAGAGAGGGGCGGAGTAGGGATCCTGGCATGAATCCGTAAGGCTACACTGCCGGGTTCCATTGGAAACAATTCGTTTAATTCGTTTTCGAAATTAGTTTTGTTTTGTTTATTTGTTTTTCAAGTTCAATTCTATTCTCCCGAATTCAGTTTGGCTGAATTCTGGAAATTCGAATCAAATTCAAATTTAGACTATTCGAATTTCAGAAGATGGTCACATTCCAGTGGAGTCCACCCAGATGTCTTAGAAAAGCAAATAAATATTCACTTTCCTAACACTGAACCACGTCTCCGCCAATCAGGTGCTCGGGTCTGTATCCCCGTCACCTGATTGGCTGAAAGGACGGGCGCTGCGATTGGACGCCTGTCAGGAAGAGGGGAGGAGGCGCTGTCACCCGCATGCCTGACTCGCCACCGAGATAGGGTAAGTGCCGGGCAGACGGCGAGCGGGGGGTGGGGGTGGGGGGGTCACAGTGGCACTATTTGATGGGCACAGCGGCAGCATTTGATTTTTTTTTTTCAGAATTTTTTTGATTGTTTGCGCCCCCTCCAAAAAATTTGAGCACCAGCCGCCACTGTCTTATTCTCTCTATTCTATTCTATTGTTTTTTTTTCTAGTCTATTCTAATCTATTCTTTTCATATTCAAATTTATTGTGTTTAAAATTTGAATTTAGGAAGACAGTTATATCCTGCTTTATTCTATTCTGTTTTTGCTATTCTATTCTATTGTTTTTTTCTATTCTATGTTAATCTATTCTATTTTGATTTTGAATTTATTCTATTCACAATTCAAATTTTGGAAGATGCTTATATTCTTACTATATTTTACTCTATTTTTTTATGTTCTATTCTTTTCTATTTTATTCTAATCTATTCTATTCAAATTCGATTTTATTCTATTCGAAATTTTAATTTTCGGAAGACAGTTATATTCTTTTTTATTTTATTCTGTTGTTTTTCCTATTCTATTCTATTTTAATCTATACTGTTTTGATCTTGAATGTATTCTATTCACAATTCAAATTTTGGAAGATGCTTATATTCTTACAATATTTTGTTCTATTTTTTGTATATTCTATTATTTTATGTTTTATTCTAATCTATTCTATTTGAATTCAAATGTATTCTATTTAAAATTTTACTTTTTGGAAAACAGTTATATTCTATTCTGTTGTTTTTCCTATTCTATTCTATTCTTTTCTATTGTTTTTTTTTCTATTCAATTTTAATCTACTCTATTTTAATTTTGAATTTATTCTATTCACAATTCAAATTTCAGAAGACACTTATATTCTTACTATATTCTATTCTATTTTAATTTTAAATTTATTCTATTCAAAATTCCAATTTTGGAAGATGCTTATATTCTTACTATATGTTATTCAATTTTTTTTTCAATTCTATTCTTTTCTATTTTCTTCTAATCTATTCTATTCGAATTTGAATTTATTCTATTCGAAGTTTTAATTTTCAGAACAAAGTTATATTCTATTTTATTCTATTCTGTTGTTTTTCCTATTCTAGTGTATTATTTTCTATTTTTTTCTATTCTAATCTATTCTGTTTTGATTTTGATTTTATTCTATTCACAATTCCAATTTTGGAAGATGCTTATATTCTTACTATATTTTATTCAATTTTTTTTCTATTCTTTTCTAATTTATTCTAATCTATTCTATTCAAATTTGAATTTATTCTATTCAAAGTTTTAATTTTCAGAACAGTTATATTCTATTTTATTCTATTCTGCTGTTTTTCATATGCTAGTCTATTCTTTTCTATTGTTTTGATATTCTATTATTTTCTGTTCTATTCTAATCTCTTCTGTTTTGATTTTGAATGTATTCTATTCACAATTCAAATTTTGGAAGATGCTTATATTTTTAATATATTTTATTCTATTTTTTTATATTCTATTCTTTTCTATTTTATTCGAATCTATTCTATTCAAATTCAAATTAATTCTATTCAAATATTTACTTTTTGGAAGACAATTATATTCTATTTTATTCTATTATTTTTTCCTATTCTATTCTATTATTTTCTATTCTATTCCATTTTTAATTCAAACTTATTCTATTTGAAATTCAAATTTAAGAAGACAGTAATATTCTATTTTATTCTATTTAATTGTTTTTTATTTCTATTCTTTTCTATCTATTTATTCTCTATTCTATTCTTTTATTTTATTTTCTAATCTGTCATATTCTTTTCTATTCTATTGCTCATAAACACACGTTCGCTCCATCCCACCTGCATGGTGTGAATAGAGCCGAAGCAATGGTAACCAATAGTTACATGTTTTTGCTGTTTCCCTCTAGCATCCTCTAGAATTGTTACTTTTGTTTGTATCTCTTGTTATTGTATTTCCTTTGCTCCTCTGCTCCATCTAGTGGCCATAAGCTGTAATTTTCAGACAACCTATCATAAAAATGATGATGTTTTAGCTTGTCTCTTTTACAGAGTTTTTGCGCGTTTTTATCATTGCCATGCTAAAGAAAATTCCCCAGTCTGGAGAAGTTTTCCCATTAGCAGTCTGCTGGTTCTTTAACTTTGAGCGCCCGCCTGCGTCCTTCTGCTGATGAGCCGACCATCCGTTGGCGTTCTCCGGGGGGGGGGGACAAAGGTCCATGCGCTAATATTATTTAATGTTCCCGGCCAGCTGTGGCATCATTCATTATCGCCCTGTCCAGACTTCCTAGCGCTCCGTATGTCAGATTACAGCGTTTAGGATTGATGCCAAGCTCGTCGCCTGGCGCTGCCATCTTCCCGGGTACGGCTTCCACCAACTCCAAGATTAATTACCCTCGGTGGTTGGAAGGAAGAGGGATCACCTTGAAGGGATGGCGGCGCTCCCACATCTGCCCGGCGTCTCTTGTGACCACTCATGGTGGGGGGGACGAAGTGGTGGCCGATACGGGACGGGTCAGGAGATGGACGGGCGGTGCGGGAGCTCCAGGAACTCTCTGGAGGGGCCCCGGCTCACCAGTAATTGATGGGAGTCATTAGCAGAGAGTACATAGAGGCTTCTACTCATGGAGGCTGCGCAGTGCAGGACATGATAGACCGAGGAGGACCATGCTGGACCTTCCCTCTAAAGAGACCCCAAAATCAGACGTCTGAGATCAGCAACTCCAGAGCAACTCTGCAATGTGACTTCACCAGGAAGAGTCTCCAGCTCCGCCCTCCGTCTTCTCCATCATAGTAACCCTCTTCTGGGAGGGGCCAAATACTGTCTGTGCTGGCCCAGCTCCTCCGCCCCTCCCCTTCTTACATAACCTTTAACTGAGCTGCCAGGGGAGGAATGAAGGGAATTACTATAGAGACTGCCGGGGAGCATCACATCCAAGATGGATCTATTTATCTATTGATTATCTGTTCATCCATTTATCTTCTAGCTATATTTCTATTGATTATCTATCTATCGATTATCTGTCCATCTATCTATCTAATGATGATCAATCTATTGATTATCTATCTTCTATTTATGTTACTATTGATTGTCTATCTACCATTCTTTTATCTATCTACCTATTGACCATCTATCTATCTAATCTATCTATTGATTATTAATCTATCTATATATCAATCTATTGATTCTCTATCTATATTTCTGTCTATCTATTATCTGTCCATCTATCTATTGATCACATATCTATCTACCGATTATCTGTTTATTTATTGATTATCTGTCCATCTATTTATCCTCTATCCATCTATTGATGATCTATCTATCTATCTATCTATCTATCTATCTATCTATCTATCTATCTGTCCATCTATCTATTGATTCTCTATCTATCTATTGAACACATATTGATCTATCTATCGATTATCTGTCTATTTATTTATTATCTGTCCATCTATCTATCTAATGATTCTCTATCTATCTATTGATGACCAATCAATCTATCTATTGATTAGCTTTCTATCACCCTCTTATCTATCTATTTATTGATTCTCTATCTATTGATTATCTATTTATTATATATCTACAGTATCTATCTATTGACCATCTATCTATCTATTGATTATTTATCTATCTATATATCAATCTATCTATCTATTTATTAGCTATCTATCGTCTATCTATATTTATATCTTTCTATCTGTTATCTGTCCATATATCTATTGATTCTCTCTCTATTGATCACATATGTATCTATTGATTATCTGTCTATTTATTATCTGTCCATCTATCTAATGATTCTCTATCTATTAATTATCTATCTTCTATCTAGATTTCTATTGATTATCTATCTATCGGTTATTTGTCCATCTATCTATTGATTCTCTATCTATCTATTGATTCTCTATCTATCTATTGATGATCTATCTATCTATCTATCTATTAATTATCTGTCCATCTATCTATCTATTGATTATCTATCTTCTATCTATATTTCTATTGATTATCTATCTACTACTGTATCTATTGATTATCTATTTACCTATCTTTCTATCTATCTATCTATCTATCTATCTGATTCTCTATCTATTTATTGATTATCTATCTTCTATCTAGATTTCTATTGATTATCTATCTATCTGTTATTTGTCCATCTAGCTATTGATCACATATCGATCTATTGATGATCTATCTATCTATCTATCTATCTATCTATCTATCTATCTATCTATCTATCTATCTATCTATCTATCTATCTATCTATCTATCTATCTATCTATCTATCTATCTATCTATCTATCTATCTCTGATTTCTCAGACATTAAGTGGCACTCGGCCTCCATGCCTCCCATGGATTGTTCCTGTCGGGGTGATGAAGTCAGAGGAGTTCAGACATCACACATGTTCCTCGGCTCCTCCTGTCTCTGTTTCATTCTGCTGTCCTCATATATCTTCACCATCAATCTCTTCTCACACATGTCAGAAATCTCTCATTGTATCCATCGCCAGGGCTGCGTGTCCTCGCCGTCCAGTGCGACAGCTGACACCTCCCCATCACACTCTGTGTGCAGCAATCACAATGATAAGTGGAAGGAGATGGGGGGTGATGGTGACACCTGGGACCGGACGCAGAAAACTCGTTATCACAATCCAAATATTAGATCAGCAGACGCTCGCAGTGTCAGGCCGCAGCTGCGAAGGCAAATAAAATCTCGGGATTTATAAGATGGGAGAAAGAAACACATAATCCAAAGTCATCATTTTTATAGAATCACGTCCAGCATCATCCAGACCTTTCCTGCCCAGCCTGACTGTCCGTGGCCCCGCCTCTTTCATTCATTAGATTTCAGTTCTTCCAATCATGGAGGGTCAGCATCATATATTGGAGTTATGTATGCAAATACAGCCTGCCTAGGAACACCCACTCCTCCAGACCCACACCCACCTATCAAGGCGTTTTGATATTTGCATAACTCCTCCCACTGCTTTGCATCAGGGCTGAGAGCTCTTGAGAGGAGTACTGAGGCCGGGGGCCGTGATGTTTTTTTAGGAAGCTATGTACAGGCCCCTCCCACTGGCCACGATCTGCCCGCATTGCATAGAGAAGCACAGAGACCCAGTGATGACATCACAGGGTCTAAAATACGGTATGTCATGAAAACTTTTTTTTTTTTACTGGGAGGAGCCAGAAAAAGCAAAACAAAGGGGGAGATTTAATAAAACTTAAGCATGCAAAATGTGGTGCAGCCACAATTGCAGCTTCCAACTGTTTTGGCAAAGCTTAAAAAGGATAAGTTCACCTTTGCACACTTTTTTTTTTCTAAATTTTTTATTTCTTTTTATATATTTTTTTGTATGCATTTTTATATTATAAGTCCAACAGTGTGGAGATCAGGGTGATGCTGGAGGTTGCAGACCTGTAGTTATCAATGTAATATACAATAATATAATGTAGCGGCACTTCCGTTTCATTTACAATATTGTCCTGGATATGGACAGACTCATTAGTAGAGGATTATTTTATTACTGAATGTCATTATGAGCCTTACTGGGGGGGGGGGGGGGGATAATGACAGGTTCGCATTATGGGACAGACGCCCCCCCCCCCCCCCCCCCCCCCGGTTCCTATGAGCGGTCAGCATTTTATCTTCCTGCATAGACAATTCAGGCCATCACCTGCCAAGAGGACGTTCGTCCTGCCAGAGCGAGAGCCGGACGCGCGCCGGCAGGGTTGCTGCAACACAAGGTGCGCAGTTTGTGGCCTCTGTGCCAGCCGCCATCAGGAAACCAGACGCAACAGGAAGCGGCAGAGCGGCGTGGATTTTATGCTGAGTCGGCTTCTCGCTGTCTTGCTGCGGCCCCAGAAATTCAGACTGAGGGCTGGTAACCCCTTCTGGCCTGGAGCGATGGTCACCGCTGAACGGTCGGCCTAAGGATTTGACAATTTCCCATACTGTAGGTATATATATATATATTTATATTAAAAAGGCAAATAAAAGTCCATAACCAGCGGCGGCTGGTGCTCAAAATTTTTTGGGGGGGGCGCAAACAAACTAAAAAATTCTGAAAAAAACCCCATCAATTGCAGCCACTGTGCCTCATAAAATGCAGCCACTGTGCCTCATAAAATGCAGCCACTGTCCCATCAATTGCCACCACTGTGCCCATCAAACGCAGCCACTGTGCCCATCAAACGCAGCCACTGTGCCTCATAAAATGCAGCCACTGTCTCATCAATTGCCACCACTGTGCCATCAAACGCAGCCACTGTGCCCATCAAACGCAGCCACTGTGCCTCATAAAATGCAGCCACTGTGCCCATCAATTGCCACCACTGTGCCCATCAAACGCAGCCACTGTGCCCATCAATTGCCACCCCTGTGCCCATCAAACGCAGCCACTGTGCCTCATTAAATGCAGTCACTGTGCCCATCAATTGCCACCACTGTGCCCATCAAACGCAGCCACTGTGTCTCATAAAATGCAGCCACTGTGCCCATCAATTGCCACCACTGTGCCCATCAAACACAGCCACTGTGCCTCATAAAATGCAGCCACTGTGCCCATCAATTGCCACCACTATGCCCATCAAACGCAGCCACTTTGCTCATCAATTGCCACCACTGTGCCCATCAAACGCAGCCACTGTGCCTCATAAAATGCAGCCACTGTGCCCATCAATTGCCACCACTGTGCAATCAAAGGCAGCCACTGTGCCCATCAATTGCCACCACTATGCCCATCAATTCCTGCCACTGTGCCCATCAAATGCTGCCAGTGTGCCCCCCCGCCGGCCCGCCGTCTGCACTCACCCTGTCTCAGTGGGTTAGCTCCTTGATGCTCCTCGAAGTCTTCTCCCGTCCTCTCTTCCCGTCCTCTGCTATGATTGGATGCCTGGCGTCCAATCATGGCGCCTGTCATTTCAGCCAAACAGGTGACGGGTAACAGATCCGAGCACCTGATTGGCGGAGAGGTTGTTTAGTGTTAGGAAAGTGAATACTCATTAGTTTTTCTAACACAGCTGAGTGACCTGCGAGCACCCAGCTTGGTGCTCGCAGGTCACCTTTTTTTGATGCCTATTAGAGCCCATGGCTCTAATCAGGTGCTTCAAAATGCCCCCCCCCTGCCACTGTAATTCAGGCGCCCGAAGAGGGGCCGGGCACCTGACTAGGGGGTGGCAGCGGCGGCCATAGATAGATTCATGCAATGCATGAATCTATCTAGAGAGGGGGCGGCGCCCGTGCTCCCTTATGGAAGCACCGCCACTGTCCATAACATAAAGGTTTCCCACGCAGGGGTTCTTCTCCAGCAAATACACACAACAGAAAATGCTAGCCCACCTGGCCCTCTTTAGCAGCACCTCTGCTCTTTATCCTGGTCACACAGACCAGAGGATTCTTCAATGTGGATGGCTTTACTTTATCACCCACAGCTCCGCTCTGGCCTTAGTCCTCAGGCCGTTTCACTGCCTCTTGCAGTCACACATGTTCTGGATGCCTCCTGCAGCCCCTCTGACTCCTGGAAACCTCCTGCCTCTCTTGGGGTGGAGCAGTCTCCAACTGGGAGCCATGAGGTCTTCCCATACCCTGTCAGGGCTGGGCTCAGCCCTTGCTTCCCTGAGCTGGCCGCTCAGCTGTCGGCTAATTGCCAGCTCCTATCTCTCCACAGTTACTCAGCTGTTGATGATATCCCGCTCGTCAGTCTTGCCTACTTAAGCCGTTCAGCCCAGAGGATCTCTGCCTTCGCCTTGGTCCACATCACAAGAAACATCTCCTGCGTTCCTGTTTAAAGACTTGCTTTGCTGACATCCCTTCTGGCTCCGGATCCTGCTTGCTGTTCTACTACATTGATCCCTGACTTCTGGCTTGGCTGACTATCCTTTCCGGTTACTGAACCTTGGCTATGTTTTGACTATGTTTGTATGATTTAACTGTACTTCTGTCTCGGTCTGATTTCATGGTTTCTGACATACCCTCATTATAAGAGCTGTGCTCACCTGAGCACACACTCCCTGCTGGTCATCTACAAAATCTGGACACAGGGTTGGAGATCCCTTCCCACCCAAGACACTATGGGATCTCCAAACTACAGAGCCCCATGCCGGAATACCAAAGCCTGGAGAAAACTGCAAAAGCAGTTTTCTCCAGTCCACATCTATGCTCAAGCAAATGTGCACACCTACTAATTTTACAGTCTCCTACTGTCACTATATATATATATATATATATATATATATATATATATATATATATATATATACACACACAGTGAGGTGAAAAAACTATTTTAACCCCCGGCTGATTTTGTACGTTTGCCCACTGACAAAGAAATGATCAGTCTATAATTTTAATGGTTGGTTTATTTTAACAGTGAAAGAATAACAAAAAAAGTATCCAGAAAAACGCATTTCAAAAAAGTTATATTTGATCCCCTATCAGTCAGCAAGATTTCTGGCTCCCAGGTGTCTTTTATTAGGTGCACTCCCTTAAAGGGAGTGCTCCTAATCTCAGCTTGTTACCTGTATAAAAGACACCTGTCCACACAGAAGTAATCAGTCAATCAGATTCCAATCTCTCCACCATGGCCAAGACCAAAGAGCTGTCCAAGGATGTCAGGGAGAAGATTGTAGACCTACACAAGGCTGGAATGGGCTACAAGACCATCGCCAAGCAGCTTGGTGAGAGGGTGACAACAGTTGGTGCGATCAATCTCCCTCGGTCTGGGGCTCCATGCAAGATCTCACCTGGTGGAGTTCCAATTAGATTTGCCACTTCATCCCTTTAAACCCAAACACATATTAATTACACAGGTTCTGTGGCTGATTCAAGTGGTAATTAGGGCTGGGAGATTTTCTTAAAAAAAAAAATCTTCGATTCTCTTAAAAAAAAACTCGATTCACGATTCGAATCGAGTTTTTTTTTTTTTTTTTGGAAACCGCGCCGGTCCCGAGGCACTGCGGGCATGAGCTTTTAGGCGAGGCCGCGGCTTCGGCCTAGTCCGCGGCGTCCGGCCTCGCGGACTAGGCCGAAGCCGCGGCCTCACCTAAAAACTCCTTGCCCGCAGCTCTTCAGGCCTGGCATGGTGTCCGCGCCGGTCCGGAGGCGCTGCGGGCATGAGTTTTTAGGCGAAGCCGCGGCCTCGCCTAAAAACTCATGCCCGCAACGCCTCGGGACCGGCGCGGTGAAAGAAAAAAAAACGATTTGCTTAAATTTTGAATCGATTTGACCTCTCAACTCGATTCAAGATTTAAATCGATTTTTTTCCCAGCCCTAGTGGTAATTAAACTCACTTAGTGCCTTACTTGCGTTCAATAAACCATAGAACCTGTGTAATTAATATGTGTTCGGGTTTAAAGGGACGAGGTGGCAAATCTAGTTCCAATGATCATGAGAACGGTGAGGAATCAGCCCAGAACTACACGGGAGAATCTTGTCAATGATCTCAGCTGGGACCATAGTCACCAAGAAGACAATTGATAACACACTACGCCATGAAGGACTGAAATCCTGCAGCGCCTGCAAGGTCCCCCTGCTCAAGAAATCACATGTACAGGTCCTTCTGAAGTTTGCTAATGAACATCTGAATGATTCAGAGGAGAACTGGAGGAAAGTGTTGTGGTCAGATGAGACCAAAGTCAAACTCTTTGGCATCAACTCAACTCGCCATGTTTGGAGGAGGATAACATCACCACATCAAAGGGACGATGGACGGGGCCATGTACCATCAAATCTTGGGTGAGAACCTCCTTCTCTCAGCCAGGGCATTGAAAATGGGCCATGGATGGGTATACCAGCATGGCGATGACCCAAAACACACGGCCAAGGCAACAGAGGTGTGGTTCAAGAAGAAGCACATTAAGGTCCTGGAGTAGCCCCACCAGTCTCCAGACCTTAATCCCATAGAAAACATGTGGAGAGAGCTGAAGGTTCGAGTTACCAAACGTCAGCCTGGAAACCTTAATGACTTGGAGAGGATCTGCAAAGAGGAGTGGGACAAAATCCCTCCTGAGCAGTGGCGGCTGGTGCTCAAAATATTTGGAGGGGCGCAAACAAACTGAAAAATACTGAACCCCCCCTTCCCCCCCATCAATTGCAGCCTCACTGTGCCCATCATATGCAGCCACTTGTGCCAATCAAATTCAGCCACTTGTGCCGATCATATGCAGCACTGTGCCCATCATATGCAGCCACTTGTGCCAATCAAATGCAGCCACTTGTGTCCGTCATATGCAGACACTTGTGCCTGTCAAATGCAGCCACTTGTGCCCATCATATGCAGCCACTTGTGCCAATCAAATTCAGCCACTTGTGCCAATCAAATGCAACTACTTGTGCCCATCATATGCAGCCACTGTGCCCATCATATGCAGCCACTTGTGCCAATCAAATTCAACCACTTGTGCCAATCAAATGCAACTACTTGTGCCCATCATATGCAGCCACTGTGCCCATCATATGCAGCCACTTGTGCCAATCAAATGCAGCCACTTGTGCCCATCATATGCAGCCACTCGTGCCAAATCAAATGCAGCCACTTGTGCCTGTCATATGCAGCCATTTGTGCCCGTCAAATGCAGCCACTTGTGCCCATCATATGCAACTACTTGTGCCCAGTATATGCAGCCACTTGTGACCATCAAATGCAGCCAGGCACGTCCCCCGGCTCGGCTGTCACTTCACAAACCCTCCCACCGCGGCCAGACAGGCGGCACTTACCGCTCGTGTGGCAGCGCTTTGCTTCTCTCTTGGAGTGACGAGGTTCTCCTCCTTGGCGGGAAGCGGCGGCTGTGGCTCCTGTGTCCGCTCGGCATCGCGGGCTTCCTCCGCCGCGTCTCCTCTTCCGCCAAAGGGTTAGGCATCCAATAGGGCCACCTAATGCTTTGGCCAATCGGGAGACAGGTCTCACTGACCTGCCTCCTGATTGGCAGGGAGGAACGTTAATGTGAAAATAGCGAAAATTCATTCGCTATGTCACACAACAGGGCTCTGCGCCCTGAGCCCACCCTATTTTGAAGCCTATTAGAGCCTCTGGCTCTAATCACGTGCTTCAAAATACACACCCCCCCCCCCCCCGCCATAGTAATTAATCTGTCTGGCATCCTGAAAGGGGCCGGGCACATGAATAGGGAGGGTGGCGGAGATGTCAGGAGGGCGGCGCCCATGCGCTCCCACAATGCACGGGCCACCACTGGGCTGGTCACAGGGTGGAGATGGGGAGATAAAGGGATCAGCATTGTGCAGCACTGCATTAGCACACACGGCCGCGCCCGTGAGCCGCTTCCAGCGCGAGTTTTTCTTTACGGGGTTAAAGAAGGTTCTGAACGACGACTGCGATTTGTCTCCATACGCCCGGCGCCATTCCAGAGCCCGTCCTTGCCGCTCGGCGAGGGCGCAGCTGTCAATTAGAAGCAAGACAAATCCTGGAATTAGCGGGGAGAGGAATGGGCCGCCAGTTTATGATGAAGTCAAATACCCGCTGAGTGCGCCGGGCCTTAGAGAGGCTCGCTCTGGTCGGAGTGATGCTTAATGGAAAGCGCGCCCGATGCGGGGATATTAGCCCAGAGGTAAAGTGCATTAGTCAGGATCAGAGCGGGCGATGCAGCGAGGATCAGCGCTAATACGGGGAGACAGATATTCACAATTCATTCTCACGCATCGAGGTGAAAAAAAAAAAAAAAAGAATCCAACAGACGATCGGAAGACCGCCGGCGCCTCGCAAAACCCATTACTCTCGGCTTGGGAACTGACAGCCCGACGGCGACAGCCCATCACAGATATTGTGTTAGGGGCTTCATTCATCATAGAGAACTGAGATGTGAGCTTTATACAATGTATCAGTCTGGGATCATGTTTATAAACATTGTTTATATTGGATACAATGTAATTCTAAATGTACATCCAGCCTTGTGTGTTCATTACATAGGCAGCATCTGCTTCCTTCTACCTAGTGATGCATACTGATTGCAGAGTCCTCCAGCAGAGCAGAGTATTTCAGGAGAGGAGAGTTATAGAGGAAAGAGCAGAGTCCTCCAGCAGAGCAGAGTATTTCAGGAAAGGAGAGTTATAGAGGAAGGAGCAGAGTCCTCCAGCAATGCAGAGTATTTCAGGAGAGGAGAGTTATAGAGGAAGGAGCAGAGTCCTCCAGCAGAGCAGAGTATTTCAGGAGAGGAGAGTTATAGAGGAAGGAGCAGAGTCCTCCAGCAGAGCAGAGTATTTCAGGAGAGGAGAGTTATAGAGGAAGGAGAAGAGTCCTCCAGCAGAGTCCTCCGGTTTTTTAGAAGAATACGATCTTCCTGCAGTTTGGTAATAAAGGAAACCTGTTTAACATCCAGCTTGCTGTTCTCTTATATGGAGAAATGTTCCCTCGCTGACAGCAGCAGATGTATATGTTCTGCAGTGCCTGCAATATTTAGGACTGGAAGGAAAATTTTGCACTGCACAGGAAAATGTCCTTAACATTTTGGTTGCAGGCACTGAGTCATTACACCCACACAGAGACAGCTGTTTGCATAGGATTCCATGTCACAAGCAGGTCCCTGGCTCCTCTCCCATTAGCATTATGTTATCATATGTACCAGATACACAACATACCCGGGCAACCTGACCCCGCTGGGACCTGTAGTTCCCCAACAGCAGAAATGTTAAAGCGTGTACAGCGTCACAGTCAGGAGGACATGCCGGCGTCTGTAGTTGAATAATTCATTTGAGATGTCAGCTGTGACTTTGGCAAAAACCCAACTTATATTTCTAATGCAGAACTGGAATTTAATTTGAAAGGGACTCTCCACCCGAAACTGATCTTTGCTGGAGGGTTCAACTCCTGACAGTCTCTTCTGTCTCTCAAGGACTCTATTAGGAAGATCTGTCCAGCATCCCTGCTGCATTTATTGTAGATGATGGAGAATGCGAGCAATACTGGGGTCCTCAGTTCAAATCATGGTCAGGACCTCTGAGGTGCCCAATATGAGGGGTTCCCACCATCCCTGTGCTGAGATCCCGGGTCTGTACACCTGCTGTGCCCATTATGAGGGGTTCCCACCATTCCTGTGCCAAGTTCCCAGGTCTGTACACCTGCTGTGCCCATTATGAGGGGTTCCCACCATCCCTGTGCTGAGTTCCCAGATCTGTACACCCGCTGTGCCCATTATGAGGGGTTCCCACCATCCCTGTGCTGAGTTCCCAGGTCTGTACACCTGCTGTGCCCGTTATGAGGAGTTCCCACCATCCCTGTGCTGAGTTCCCAGGTCTGTACACCTGCTGTGCCCATTATGAGGGGTTCCCACCATCCCTGTGCCGAGTTCCCAGGTCTGTACACCTGCTGTGCCCATTATGAGGGGTTCCCACCATACCTGTGCTGAGTTCCCAGGTCTGTACACCTGCTGTGCCCATTATGAGGGGTTCCCACCATCCCTGTGCCGAGTTCCCAGGTCTGTACACCTGCTGTGCCCATTATGAGGGGTTCCCACCATCCCTGTGCCGAGTTCCCGGGTCTGTACACCTGCTATGCCCAATATGAGGGGTTCCCACCATCCCTGTGCTGAGTTCCCGGGTCTGTACACCTGCTATGCCCAATATGAGGGGTTCCCATGCTGCATTTATTGTAGATGGTGGAGAATGCGGGCAACACAGTTAGCACTTATGCCTTGCAGCACCGGGGTCCTCAGTTTGAATCCCGGTCAGGACACCTGACATGCCCATTATGAGGGGCTCCCACCATCCCTCCTGGGTTTGAATTGATTGTATGCAGGGCAGCATGCAGCGGGAGGAGGGAGAACACCTAATGATGAGCAGCTTTAGAGCCAGAAGCTATGACATGATTACGCTCTCTCATGATTCCCCGTTATCATAAATGACATGACCGGTGCTGCATATCTATAAGGTGCTCCGCTCTCCATGCCCTGCTGAAACCGAGGATTATGGGATATGGGCTGTATAATGTGACAATTTATCCGCACACTGCTCTTCCTGTGGGCACCGGGGTGTCACTCCGCTCACTGATAACGCACACCGTGAGCTCTCCAATGTGAAATATTACATTTTCATTTCTATAAGTGTTTACCCCATGGGCCGGGGTAATTAGGAGCTCTGCGTTTTTCTCTCTCGTTATATTATCAGTTTTTTGCGGTCGAGTTACTGCGCAGTTTTAATTTCTTTAAATATCATTGGAGAGCCGAGGATTGAACCTAAGAAATATACACCAGAGAGAGCTAAATATTCGTTACATTGTTGCTGCATGTGGAGGAATGATAATTGGATACCTTTTGTAATATATAGTGTGATATGGGGGGGGGGGGGGGGGGGTCTAGCTCAGTGGTAGATGAATTGTTTAGTGAGTTTACAGCAAACAGGAACTTCAGGTTTTAGGGCGTGGTAGCCCACTTTTATTAAAAGTAACAAAAATGAAAGATCATACATGCATGTGTTGCCCACACAGGGGTTCTTCTCCAGAAAAAAAAATACAACAAAATGAAAATGCCAAGCCACCTGGCTCTCAAGGCTCACTCAGCCTTGGTCGCAGTACCATGCTGTGCAGGCCCACTCCTGGCCTCTAGGAAGGGGCTCTCCTAACACTCCAGGCTTTCACACTCCTCCGAGACTCACGGTCCCCTCTGGTCCCCAGGACTCTCTCTTCCAGTTGTCTCAGCTATGGTCCCCAGGACTCTCTCTTCCAGTTGTCTCAGCTATGGTCCCCAGGACTCTCTCTTCCAGTTGCCTCAGCTATGGTCCCCAGGACTCTCTCTTCCAGTTGTCTCAGCTATGGTCCCCAGGACTCTCTCTTCCAGTTGCCTCAGCTATGGTCCCCAGGACTCTCTCTTCCAGTTGTCTCAGCTATGGTCCCCAGGACTCTCTCTTCCAGTTGTCTCAGCTATGGTCCTCAGGAATCTCTCTTCCAGTTGCCTCAGCTATGGTCCCCAGGACTCTCTCTTCCAGTTGTCTCAGCTATGGTCCCCAGGACTCTCTCTTCCAGTTGTCTCAGCTATGGTCCCCAGGACTCTCTCTTCCAGTTGTCTCAGCTATGGTCCCCAGGACTCTCTCTTCCAGTTGTCTCAGCTATGGTCCCCAGGACTCTCTCTTCCAGTTGCCTCAGCTATGGTCCCCAGGACTCTCTCTTCCAGTTGCCTCAGCTATGGTCCCCAGGACTCTCTCTTCCAGTTGCCTCAGCTATGGTCCCCAGGACGCTCTCTTCCAGTTGTCTCAGCTATGGTCCCCAGGACTCTCTCTTCCAGTTGTCTCAGCTATGGTCCCCAGGACTCTCTCTTCCAGTTGTCTCAGCTATGGTCCCCAGGACTCTCTCTTCCAGTTGTCTCAGCTATGGTCCCCAGGACTCTCTCTTCCAGTTGTCTCAGCTATGGTCCCCAGGACTCTCTCTTCCAGTTGCCTCAGCTATGGTCCCCAGGACTCTCTCTTCCAGTTGTCTCAGCTATGGTCCCCAGGACTCTCTCTTCCAGTTGTCTCAGCTATGGTCCCCAGGACTCTCTCTTCCAGTTGTCTCAGCTATGGTCCCCAGGACTCTCTCTTCCAGTTGTCTCAGCTATGGTCCCCAGGACTCTCTCTTCCAGTTGCCTCAGCTATGGTCCCCAGGACGCTCTCTTCCAGTTGTCTCAGCTATGGTCCCCAGGACTCTCTCTTCCAGTTGTCTCAGCTATGGTCCCCAGGACTCTCTCTTCCAGTTGTCTCAGCTATGGTCCCCAGGACTCTCTCTTCCAGTTGTCTCAGCTATGGTCCCCAGGACTCTCTCTTCCAGTTGTCTCAGCTATGGTCCCCAGGACTCTCTCTTCCAGTTGCCTCAGCTATGGTCCCCAGGACTCTCTCTTCCAGTTGTCTCAGCTATGGTCCCCAGGACTCTCTCTTCCAGTTGTCTCAGCTATGGTCCCCAGGACTCTGTCTTCCAGTTGTCTCAGCTATGGTCCCCAGGACTCTCTCTTCCAGTCTCCTCAGCTATGGTCCCCAGGACTCTCTCTTCCAGTTGTCTCAGCTATGGTCCCCAGGACTCTCTCTTCCAGTTGCCTCAGCTATGGTCCCCAGGACGCTCTCTTCCAGTTGCCTCAGCTATGGTCCCCAGGACTCTCTCTTCCAGTTGTCTCAGCTATGGTCCCCAGGACTCTCTCTTCCAGTTGTCTCAGCTATGGTCCCCAGGACTCTCTCTTCCAGTTGTCTCAGCTATGGTCCCCAGGACTCTCTCTTCCAGTTGTCTCAGCTATGGTCCCCAGGACGCTCTCTTCCAGTTGTCTCAGCTATGGTCCCCAGGACTCTCTCATTCAGTTGCCTCAGCTATGGTCCCCAGGACTCTGTCTTCCAGTTGCCTAAGCTATGGTCCCCAGGACTCTGTCTTCCAGTTGCCTAAGCTATGGTCCCCAGGACTCTGTCTTCCAGTTGTCTCAGCTATGGTCCCCAGGACTCTCTCTTCCAGTTGCCTCAGCTATGGTCCCCAGGACTCTCTCTTCCAGTTGCCTCAACTATGGTCCCCAGGACTCTCTCTTCCAGTTGTCTCAGCTATGGTCCCCAGGACTCTCTCTTCCAGTTGTCTCAGCTATGGTCCCCAGGACTCTCTCTTCCAGTTGCCTCAGCTATAGTCCCCAGGACTCTCTCTTCCAGTTGTCTCAGCTATGGTCCCCAGGACTCTGTCTTCCAGTTGTCTCAGCTATGGTCCCCAGGACTCTCTCTTCCAGTTGCCTCAGCTATGGTCCCCAGGACTCTCTCTTCCAGTTGTCTCAGCTATGGTCCCCAGGACTCTCTCTTCCAGTTGCCTCAGCTATGGTCCCCAGGACTCTCTCTTCCAGTTGCCTCAGCTATGGTCCCCAGGACTCTCTCTTCCAGTTGTCTCAGCTATGGTCCCCAGGACTCTCTCTTCCAGTTGTCTCAGCTATGGTCCCCAGGACTCTCTCTTCCAGTTGTCTCAGCTATGGTCCCCAGGACTCTCTCTTCCAGTTGTCTCAGCTATGGTCCCCAGGACTCTCTCTTCCAGTTGTCTCAGCTATGGTCCCCAGGACTCTCTCTTCCAGTTGTCTCAGCTGTGGTCCCCAGGACTCTCTCTTCCAGTTGTCTCAGCTATGGTCCCCAGGACTCTCTCTTCCAGTTGTCTCAGCTATGGTCCCCAGGACTCTCTCTTCCAGTTGCCTCAACTATGGTCCCCAGGACTCTCTCTTCCAGTTGTCTCAGCTATGGTCCCCAGGACTCTCTCTTCCAGTTGTCTCAGCTATGGTCCCCAGGACTCTCTCTTCCAGTTGTCTTAGCTATGGTCCCCCAAACTCTCTCAGCTGGCCCAACTCTCTCAGTCCACCGACCCGGAACCTCTCCCACATGGAGTGCCGTCTCAAGGATGTTGCTTGGGTTCCAAAACAGGAGCACGCCTCCCTCCTTGCTGCAGCAAATGCTCCCACACCAACTCCTCTCTGGGCTATGCTCAGATCTGCCTTATATAATGACCGTGTGCACCTGGACACACACACACAACCTGCAGAATTTCTGGAAAACCTGGACACAAGACTGAAGACCAGTGGTGCACTCAAAAAAATGATATGTTGGATTTAATTAACTTTTTTATGTCAACAGGTTCCACATAACTGGGTTACGTTGAATTTAAGTAACATGGTCTATTTCAGTAAACTTAAGTTATTTACATTAAGTTAATGCGATCTTGTTAAGTTGAATCAGGTTAACAATCTAGTTTTTGTTTTAAGCTGAAAACTTAATTAAGCTCAATTATCCTAAAAATAATTTTTTTTACATTCAACCAAAATAACAATTCAGTTTCAGTTTTTTGTGGATTACTTTATTCAATGAAGTTGAAACACCAGGATTCAAAACCAAACTCTGATTTATTGCTTCATATCAAAATCATATTTTGTTTCTGAGCCCCGCTCGACCCCTTTATCAGACACAAGGCTTTGTTACACTTGATGAAGGGGTTATGCATGGCCCCAAAATTTTATGATTTTGATATGAAGCAATAAATCATAGTTTGGTTTTGAAATATCCTGGTATGCTGGGGTTTCAACTTCACTGGATTGTTTGGGGTCTCCATACCCTTTTACGCTACAGCACCTAATATACTTGTCTGACTAATACAGGAACAAAGAGCGCGCAGGACTTATCATATACATACTTTATTCAATGAACACATTCAAGAATTTTTTTTTTTTTGGAAATTCTTTATTTATTTTTAAATAACAAACAGTACAAAAACAAAAGAAAGAATACAAACTGACAAAGAAAATCATCTTGAGTATCGTATCCCAAGTACCAATAACAAGACATTAAAGCAATAGTCCAAGGTCTAGACCTCTGTGTTCTACTCCTTTGCAGAGGTATAGAAATTTTTTTAATTTTAAACATTTTCAACAAAATAGGTTTTGTTTCTCTTAATGTCCCTTTTGAATTCCTCACTGGAATTCCTCACACTGTCTCACTGGAGACTTCTTCTTCCCCAGGGGACAAATTGGAAATTGCACTTTGTTCCATCTCTGTAGCTTCTGTCATTCAGCAGCTACAGAGCAAAGAATACAAATCTGAAGCACTGCCCCCTCACTCAGAGTCTTCTCAGCTCTCCTATCTCTCCAATATGGAGAGCTGAGGGTTACAGGGCTGTGTTAACACACACAGAGCTGGAAATCTTCATGAGAGAGTGGACCTACTATTACTACAATACCAGAGGTCCATCTCCCATGAAAATGTACAGCTCTGTGAATGTTTGCACAGACCTGTAAGCTTCCACAATTCATATCTCTGTAGGAGATAGGAGAGTTGAGAAGACTCTGTGAGGGGGCCAAGCTCCAGCTCTGCATTCTTCGCTCTGTAGCTGCTGAATGATAGTTTGCAATTTGCACTTTGTCCCATGGGGAAAGGAGAAGTCCCCAGTGAGACTTCTTTCAATTGAAAATTAAATAATGCATTTATTTAAAACAAGATGAATACTGAAATGATTGGAACATGGTCAATACTATAACAAATGTACTATAACCATTAGGGATGTACCAATACCGGTTTTCGGTATGGGATAGGAGTAATAATATTTTTTTTATCGGTACTGAGTACCAATACCGGCATCCAGTCTTGCGACACAGTGTGTGAAAGGTTTCACACTCCCTCCCAACACTGAATTATCAGGAAGGTGATGGCGAGTCATGATCATTGACCACCCAACTTCCTGATTGTCCAGGAAGCCACGCTGCCCTGCAGTGTCATGAGGGAGCATGAGGCCAGCTTCCCCGGCCAATTAGTAAGCCAGGGTGTGAGTTATCACTCACCAGCTTCCCGATTGCATGTCTGGGAAACAGACCCATGCTCCTTTGCAGCACTGTGGGGCAGTGTGTGGCTTCCTAAGAGCCTTTTCACACTGGGGCAGTTTGCAGGCGCTATTGCGCTAATAATAGCGCCTGCAAACCGACCCGAAAGTGCCGCTGCTTTGTATCCAGTGTGAAAGCCCCGAAGGCTCTCACACTGGAGCGGTGCGCTAGCAAGACGGGAAAAAAAGTACTGCTAGCAGCATCTTCCGAGCGGTGAAGGAGCGGAGTGTATACCGCTCCTGCCCATTGAAATCAATGGGACGGTGTAGCTATACCGCCGGCAAAGCGCCTCTGCAGAGGCGCTTTGCAGTGGTTTTTAACCCTTTCTCAGCCGCTAGCGGCGTTTTACCGCCGACGCCGCCCCAGTGTGAAAGGGCCCTAACTTGCTCTGATATCACTGATATTGGTATCAGTGTCGATACTACACATTAGGGTGAGTATTTGTACTCACCCAAATGCACCAATATCTGCTCAGATACCAGATCTGCAGTCACAGCTCTGGTATTGGAGCAAGTACCAGTGCATTTAGGTGAGTACAAATACTCACCCTAATGTGTAGTATCGACACTGATACCGATATTGGTGCACCCCTAGTAACAAGCCAACAGTGCAACATTATTGAGGAAACATAAATACCACCTCTTAATCCTGAACTAAGTTAGTACTTAGAAAATATGTTTATTTTTCAGGACCTGGGCCTTGTTTGACAGCTTCTTGGCATCTAGCACCATGAAAATCTTTTGAAATGGCTACATTGTTTAAGTTTTCAAGCATTGTGATGCCTTCAATGATTATGCCAACATCTTGGTAAGGGTCTGTAGCATCTGCCCCTTCAGATATGATGGCATAGATTCCTAGGGTGGTGTTGCGCATCGGGTTTAGGGCTTCATCATGTTCAGCATCCTAAAAAAAAATCACATATAAAAAGAAATAATTAGATCAGATTTGGGTAAAAAGGGGAAATTGGTTTTAGAGAAACTTTTAACAGGTTGAAAAAATTACCATGTACTCCTTTACGAGGTTAGAGGGTTCTTCATTCGTGTAAACAATGAGGGCTTTTAGGATGCATTCACGTCTTTTCTTGATGGTGACATTCTGAAACATTTAACAAAGAATCCATTATTAGCAGTTTGCTTTTTCAAACACAAAATTATTTCTACAAGGGTCAAGTCTGTCAATCCTGGAAACCAGAGCAAGAAAATGGCCTAAACCAAAAATGTTGCTATAGGAAATCTACTATGGCTGAAATAACTAATAAATATTTTCAATAATAATTGTTGTCAGTGATTCTCATCTTTGATTAGTTGTTGGCCAGCAGAGTGCCCTTTTATTCTAGGTGTCCCTGTCAGAGTGCCCCCAGTTACACCAGGTGTGCCCATCAGTGTGCCCCCTTAAAGCACAACTCCAGGGAAAATGATTTTTAACCCTTGCAGTGGGGCTGCCCCGCACTGCAAGGGTTAAATGCTTGATTTTGCCTGGGGGGGGGGGTAATAAAAGAAAAAAGCTTAACTGTCCTGCAATGCCCTGTTGAGACAGCCACCGTCTTGGCCCCTCCATTGGTAGTGGCAAGTTCCGGACTATGCAGAGTCAGGAACCACTTTGTGACCGGTTCCAGCAGAGGGGTACAAAAACTTCTAATTTTGCTGTTTTTTTCACCCCTCTGTTGCGGAAATGGTATGTTCCTGACTATGCATCTGTGCATAGTCAGGAACGTACCACCTTGTGACTGCTGCAGCAGTGGGTCCAAGATGGCTGCTGGAGGCAGACTGTCCCCAAGGGGGATTCACAGGACTGGTAATATTTCTCTCTTATTATCCCCCCTAAAATGAGCATTTAACTCTTGCAGTGCGGGGTCAGCCTCACTGCAAGTGTTAAAAATAATTTTCCCTGGAGTTGTGCTTTAGACCAGATGTTCCAATCAGAGTCCCCCCTTAAACCAAGTGTCCCCATCAGAGTGTCCTCCCTTACATCAGGCGTCCACTTACATCAGGTGTCCTGTCACAATGCTCCCTCTTAGATCAAGTCTCCCCGTCAAAGTGCCCCCTTACACCAGGTGTGCCTATCAGTGTACCCCTAAAACCAGGTGTCCCTGTCAGAGTGCCCCCTTACCCGCAGATGTCACACCACAATAGTACTCCCCATCACATCTCCATAGCATCCCTTTCCCCCAACACTTCAGTGTAACCCCCCCACCTCACTTAACTCCCCCTGACATTTCACAATACCCACCCCTAATCATCTTACAGCACCCCCTGACGCATCCTCAAAAAACCCTCCCCCATACATACATTTCACAGCAACCCCTCTCTCCCATACAAACACTTCCAAGGACCCCCTCTCCCATCACACAGGCACACTCCCCCACCCATCAGAATGTTTACATACCTGAGAGCTGAAGTCCCATTCTATCTCTAACACATGCTCACCACTTGCAGAAAACAAAACTGAAAGTTAGTTAGCTGCTGGTATTTGTCCATTACTTAAAACAATTATTGGAAATAGATACCATAGGACTAGATGACTTAATTTGCACACTACAACCTGTATATAATCTAAAAACTGCACATGTGTACAGCTTAAAATGATGTGGTCTGTAATATATAATTAACCACTCTAATCTTCTGATAAACTCAATAAAAATGCAATAAATAAGTAAGCAATCAGTAAAATAACTCACCTGTGTCTCCACATAAAGACAAAACTGTAGTTTTCTCTGTTTGCACGTGCAGTAGGTCTTGTCTGGACAAAATGGTGGCATCAAAAGTGTGCTGAGCATGTGCAGAAATAGCTCCACCTCCTGATCAGTGTTGTTTTGCAGAATCAACACAACTCAATTTAATTAATTTAACTTAAGTGAATTGTGTAAATCTGAAAAACTTCTTTTTCTAATTTTGTCAAAATGACTGCTTTAATTTTAATGCACAAACATAAGTGAATTATTTAATTCAAATATATTTACATACTTTGAACCAACAACAGCAAGGTTTCATTTTTTTGAGTGTGGCTGGTGCTCAAAATTTTTGGGGGGGCGCAAACAAACTGAAAAATTCTAAAAAAAAAAAACCCATCAATTGAAGCCTCACTGTACCATCGATCACAGCCACTGTGCCCATCAAACGCAGCCACTGTGCCCATCAAACGCAGCCACTGTGCCCATCAAACGCAGCCACTGTGCCCATCAAACGCAGCCACTGTGCCCATCAAACGCAGCCACTGTGCCATATCAAACGCAGCCACTGTGCCATATCAAACGCAGCCACTGTGCCATATCAAATGCAGCCACTGTGCCATATCAAATGCTGCCACTGTGCCATCAAATGCTGCCACTGTGCCCCATCAAATACAGCTACTGTGCCCATCTTATGCAGCCACTGTGCCCATCTTATGCAGCCATTGTGCAGCATCGAATGCAGCCACTGTGCCCATCAAACGCAGCCACTGTGCCATATCAAATGCTGCCAGTGTACCTCCCGCCCGCCATCTGTACTTACCCTGTCTCAGTCCTCAATGTCTTCTCCCGTCCTCTCTCCCCGTCCTCTGCTATGATTGGACGCCTGATAAGCGTCCAATCACAGCGCCTGTCCTTTTAGCCAATCAAGTGACGGGTAACAGATCCAAGCACTTGATTGGCAGAAAGGCGGTTTAGTGTTAGAAAAAAGCGAATGAATATTCCTTTTTCTAACACAGCTGAGTACATGCTGGGCGCTCGCAGGTCACCTTTTTTGATGCCTATTAGAGCCTATGGCTCTAATCAGGTGCTTCAAAAACACCCCCTGGCGCTGTAATTCAGGCGCCCGGGCCCGAAAAGGGGCCGGGCACCTGAATAGGAGGTGGCAGCGGCGGCAATGCATGATTCTATCTATTGGTGATAGAGGGGGGTGGCTGGAGACAGGGGGCAGCGCCTGTGCGCCCTTATGGACGCACCGCCACTGCTGAAAACTCCATCCCACACAATGCTCTTTGGAGTCTTTAAGTCTCCACCCCCAATCCAGATTTACCAAATCCAGAGAAAACGTAAAGCATAATTTTCTCTGCTCACAAAGCTTCTGCTGGAGCTTCTCAAACTGACCCTTTGAGAGTCTTG
The DNA here is from genome assembly GCA_037952835.1 of Lithobates septentrionalis. Classification (NCBI taxonomy): domain Eukaryota; kingdom Metazoa; phylum Chordata; class Amphibia; order Anura; family Ranidae; genus Lithobates; species Lithobates septentrionalis. Next base: position 88,414 of record JBBDGP010004334.1, on the reverse strand, counting down.
TGTCCATTTTAACCACTTCCGGACCTCCCGCCGTCGTTATACGTCAGTACTTTGACGTTGAATACCGTTTTTATAGCAGCAGATAGCTACCATAACCTCAGTATTTTCTGAAATGGCGGGCGGTCCGCTTTATAGTGGTCTCCGCGGAGGATTCCCCGCGAGATCACTTTTATTGGCGGCGGGAGAGGTGCCCCTCCTCCTGCCACGTTCCGGTCGTCTCCGCCGCTTACCGGAGCTGTTGGTAGCGGCGAAGACAATCCAGTCCTTCCCCCTCAGAGGCACTAAGTCGAGTGAGGGAATGATGGCCCCCCATTCGACTCAATGACGCTGGATGACGGAAGCGACGTCAAACGTCACGTCCACCCAGGGACTTTTTTTTTTTACATTCCTTGTAATAGGAATAAAAGTGAAAAAGGACAGTGTAAAAAAAAAAAGTAAAAAAGTAAAATAAATAAGATTTTTTTTTTTTTAAAGCGCCCCGTCCCGTTGAGCACACGCGCAGAAGCGAATGCATACATAAGTCGCGCCCGCATATGTAAACGGTGTTCATTCAATCGTTAGAGCGAGAGCAATAATTCTAGCTGAACACCTCCTCTGTAACTCAAAACTGCTATCCTGTAGAAATTTTTAAACATTGTTTATGGAGATTTTTAGGTTTCAAAGTTTGTCGCGGGTGCAATTTTGAAGCATGGCATATTGGGTATCTATTTACTCTGTGTAACATTATCATTCACAATATAAAAAAATTGGGCTAACTTTACTGTTTTCTTATTTTTTAATTTAAAAAAAAGTGTATTTTTTCCAAATAAATTGCGTTTGTAAGACCGCTGCGCAAATACGGTGTGACATAAAGTATTGCAACGACTGCCATTTTATTATCTAGGGTGCCTGAAAAAATATATATAATATTTGGGGGTTCTAAGTAATTTTCTAGCAAAAAAAAAAAATGATGTTAACTTGTAAACAACAAGTTTGAAAAATAGGCCCGGTCCTTAAGTGGTTTGAACTATTTTTCCCTGAGACAGGGGCTCTTACTCTCACAATAAGTACATATATAAGTGAGTGTGACTCTATTCTGGACCCCCAAGTGTCAGTGTGTCATTGTTCTGGACCCCCAAATGTCAGTGTGTCATTGTTCTTGGACCCCCAAGTGTCAGTGTGTCATTGTTCTGGACCCCCAAGTGTCAGTGTGTCATTGTTCTGGGACCCCCAAGTGTCTGTGTGTCATTGTTCTGGACCCCCAAGTGTCAGTGTGTCATTGTTCTGGACCCCCAAGTGTCAGTGTGTCATTGTTCTGGGACCCCCAAGTGTCAGTATGTCATTGTTCTGGACCCCAAGTGTCAGTATGTCATTGTTCTGGACCCCCAAGTGTCAGTATGTCATTGTTCTGGACCCCCAAGTGTCAGTATGTCATTGTTCTGGACCCCCAAGTGTCAGTATGTCATTGTTCTGGGACCCCCAAGTGTCTGTGTGTCATTGTTCTGGACCCCCAAGTGTCAGTGTGTCATTGTTCTGGGACCCCCAAGTGTCTGTGTGTCATTGTTCTGGACCCCCAAGTGTCAGTGTGTCATTGTTCTGGGACCCCCAAGTGTCAGGGTGTCATTGTTCTGGGACCCCCAAGTGTCAGTGTGTCATTGTTCTGAACCCCCAAGTGTCAGTGTGTCATTGTTCTGGGACCCCCAAGTGTCAGGGTGTCATTGTTCTGGGACCCCCAAGTGTCAGTGTGTCATTGTTCTGGACCCCCATGTGTCAGTGTGTCATTGTTCTGGGACCCCCAAGTGTCAGTGTGTCATTGTTCTGGATCCCCCAAGTGTCAGTGTGTCAATGTTCTAGATCCCCAAGTGTCAGTGTGTCATTGTTCTGGATCCCCCAAGTGTCAGTGTGTCATTGTTCTGGGACCCCCAAGTGTCAGTGTGTCATTGTTCTGGATCCCCCAAGTGTCAGTGTGTCATTGTTCTAGATCCCCCAAGTGTCAGTGTGTCATTGTTCTGGGACCCCCAAGTGTCAGTGTGTCATTGTTCTAGATCCCCCAAGTGTCAGTGTGTCATTGTTCTAGATCCCCCAAGTGTCAGTGTGCCATTGTTCTGGGACCCCCAAGTGTCAGGGTGTCATTGTTCTGGGACCCCCAAGTGTCAGGGTGTCATTGTTCTGGGACCCCCAAGTGTCAGGGTGTCATTGTTCTGGGACCCCCAAGTGTCAGTGTGTCATTGTTCTGGGACCCCCAAGTGTCAGTGTGTCAATGTTCTAGATCCCCAAGTGTCAGTGTGTCATTGTTCTGGATCCCCCAAGTGTCAGTGTGTCATTGTTCTGGATCCCCCAAGTGTCAGTGTGTCATTGTTCTGGGACCCCCAAGTGTCAGTGTGTCATTGTTCTGGACCCCCAAGTGTCAGTGTGTCATTGTTCTGGACCCCCAAGTGTCAGTGTGTCATTGTTCTGGATCCCCCAAGTGTCAGTGCGTCATTGTTCTGGATCCCCCAAGTGTCAGTGTGTCATTGTTCTAGATCCCCCAAGTGTCAGTGTGTCATTGTTCTGGGACCCCCAAGTGTCAGTGTGTCATTGTTCTAGATCCCCCAAGTGTCAGTGTGTCATTGTTCTAGATCCCCCAAGTGTCAGTGTGTCATTGTTCTAGATCCCCCAAGTGTCAGTGTGCCATTGTTCTGGGACCCCCAAGTATCAGCGTGTCATTGTCCTGGATCCTCACATATCAGTGTGTCATTGTTCTCCGACCCCCAAGTGTCAGTGTGCCATTGTTCTGGGACCCCCAAGTATCAGCGTGTCATTGTCCTGGATCCTCACATATCAGTGTGTCATTGTTCTCCGACCCCCAAGTGTCAGTGTGTTACTGTTCTGGATCCCCCAAGTGTCAGTGTGCCATTGTTCTGGGACCCCCAAGTATCAGCGTGTCATTGTCCTGGATCCTCACATATCAGTGTGTCATTGTTCTCCGACCCCCAAGTGTCAGTGTGTTACTGTTCTGGATCCCCCAAGTGTCAGTGTGCCATTGTTCTGGGACCCCCAAGTATCAGCGTGTCATTGTCCTGGATCCTCACATATCAATATGTCATTGTTCTCAGACCCCCAAGTGTCAGGGTGTCTTTGTTATGGACCCCCAAGTGTTAGAGTGCGTTGTGTTTCAGCCCCCCATGAAGTCATATTATTGGTGCTATGGTAAATCTTCCATTGACATTTGTCATGTACACTGTGAACCTGTCCGGTGATGAATACAAAGCATGCCGTGTTATCTTGGAATGGATTTTACGGGAGATGAATGAGAGGGACAGCTGCAGTCTATGAGTAGCCAACATGGTGCCCGAGCGTCCTTTCACTCAGTGCCAAGTGCACAGCTTCACCCATCCCTGACCCATTTAAAGGGACAGCCTCATACAGACTCCTTGCCAACATCTGCTACAATCATTTTTGGTCCAACTGACTTCAGCACCAAATACAAATACTCATAAGATGTCCCCAAATGGTAACCTCTTCCTAACACTGAAGCCCCTTCCCTGCCCCCAACATTCACCCCAAAAACCTAGAATTAAATACAATGCCAAATATTCACATCAATGTAACATGGCTGCACTGCGATTTTTTTTTGCAAAGGTGCATGTCATTCTCTTGGTGCTACACACTGCGCTTATGGTGCTCCCAATGGGACCACTTCAATGGGAGTGCATGAAGAACGCATAAACATGCACTTTGGCACATTTTTGACTCATCCCCAGCAGCAATAAAGTCACAGCAAGCTTTTCCAAAATGAAAATGCATAAAGGAGCATAAAAACGCACAGAAAGACGCATGATTACACAGCTCTAGTGGGAACCTATACTAAACATGCCAGAAGCTACATGAGCTATTTTGATGCGTTCAGAGTAGTTCATTGAAGTGGGTGGGCTGTCCAATGCACATGCGCACAAAACGCAAATAAATGCAGTGCCATCTTGCACGCATTCTAAATACACCTAGGTGTGAATGCAGCCGTATGTAGAGAGGTGACAGTGGGTGTGGCCAGTTTAGTGCCCAAAGATAACTCAATGATTAAGCCCACTAGGAGGCGAAATGCGTCTGCTGTATTTTTTGTAGATGATGGAGAATGCGGGCAACACAGTAGCTTTTTGGTTAGCAATTATGCTTTGCAGCACTGGGGTCCCCGAAATCCCAGTCAGGACACCTTCCCACCATCGCTGTGTTGATTTTCCAGGTCTGTACACCTGCTGTGCCCATTATGAGGGGTTCCACCATCCCTGTGCTGAGTTCCCGGGTCTGTACACCTGCTGTGCCCATTATGAGGGGTTCCACCATCCTTGTGCTGAGTTCCCGGGTCTGTACACCTGCTGTGCCCATTATGAGGGGTTCCCACCATTCCTGTGCTGAGTTCCCAGGTCTGTACACCCCCTGTGCCCATTATGAGGGGTTCCACCATCCCTGTGCTGAGTTCCCGGGTCTGTACACCTGCTGTGCCCATTATGAGGGGTTCCCACCATCCCTGTACTGAGGTCCCAGGTCTGTACACCCCCTGTGCCCATTATGAGGGGTTCCCACCATCCTTGTGCTGAGTTCCCGGGTCTGTACACCTGCTGTGCCCATTATGAGGGGTTCCCACCATTCCTGTGCTGAGTTCCCAGGTCTGTACACCTGCTGTGCCCATTATGAGGGGTTCCACCATCCTTGTGCTGAGTTCCCAGGTCTGTACACCTGCTGTGCCCATTATGAGGGGTTCCCACCATCCCTGTGCTGAGTTCCCGGGTCTGTACACCTGCTGTGCCCATTATGAGGGGTTCCCACCATTCCTGTGCTGAGTTCCCAGGTCTGTACACCTGCTGTGCCCATTATGAGGGGTTCCCACCATCCCTTGTGCTTGCACAATTTTTTTTAGAAGGCTCTGCTGGGCTGTCTGCACAGATTTTAATGACTTTTGTGTCAAACTCAGAACAACGGCATTAAAAGCTTCTGCTTGAGATTACAAGGAGCGGACAAAAAACACAGATGGAAGCTCAAAAGGGAGCAACAGATTTAGGAAAAGTTTCAAGAGAGTATGTAAGGGCTCTTTGATTAAAGGCGGGAGGCCCTCCTTGAAGCCACTTGTGCCGGTGCGGTAATTGATCTTGTCATTTTTTTTTTTTTGTTTGCTGACATCTCTCAGACCACTTGTTCCAGGCTCGGCGAAGAGGCGCTCTCCAGCTCTCCGACAGCCAAATGTTACACGCATTCGATTCTGGAGCCAGAACAGATGGTGTTTATTCACCCCGGCCAGCTCCGCGGGGCCCGCCCGCACGTGCTCAGCCTCCATCTCTTCCACCTCTGAAACCGACTCGAGGCCGGAGAGGTCCCCCCGACCTCCGCCGCCCGTCCGAGGAACGTGGACTCCACACTTCAAAGATGTCAAGCCGAGATCAGATGCAAAACGAAGATCGGCCTTGGCTGTTCCAGATGCCTGCCTTGCTGGTTGCGTCTTCCTGCGTGGTTCCTAATTACCCCATCTGGACTAATTAATTTACAGATTGGCATTTAAGGAAGAACTCCGCTAAGTGCAGAGACATAGACAGAAGCCCAGTGGAATTTGGCAAAAGTACAAAGCCTACTTCAGCAATAAACACAATTGTCGTCTGTGGGATCTCCAGGTCTCCAGCAGGCAATAATAAAGAAAAGAAGCTCTGCATTTTGAATTGGGGGCTTGTCCGGGAATCTGGAGGCTGGGCCAAACATTGTCTTTTTTTGGGGGTGTGGTATGATAGTGACAAGTCTGCAGGCTATCTTTAAAGTTGCATGCACATTGCATCCTTTTAGACACCTTTTCTGCTTACAGGAGAAAAACAGCAGAAAAAAATGCAATAAAAGCCACATTTTTGCATGCGCGTTCATGCACATTTATGCATGTTCACACATTTGCCCTTACTGCATTCTACTGGCCAGAATATACATTTTTTTCTGGCCATTACTGATTTGATGTGCGTTTCCCAAAGTGCTTTAAAGCACTGTTCTCACCAGAACGCAACGCGGGGAAACCCGTGTTCTGTGCGTGTTTCCTGCAACGCTTTCAAAACGATCTTTTGGTAAAGTCTGAGGGCGACCGAAAGGCAGAGTATTGCACGTGGCCTTAAAGATAGCCTGCAGACTTGTCACTATCAAACCATGCCCCTATAACAAATGACAATATTTTAGATCCCGGGCAAGCCCCCAATTGTGCAGGCAACAAACAGTCAATTTTTACAATATATGGGCAATAAACTGGCAATAATGACCATAGGTGGGCAACAAATGGGCAATTGTTACAATATAAGGGCAATAAACTGGCAATCGTTAAATTATAAGGGGCAACACAAGCAAAATATTACAATGCACAAGCAACAAATGGTTATTTGTTGCAAACAATCAATTGTTACGACACAAGAGTGATGGGTAGGCAAAAATATTACAATATGCAGGCAAATGGTCAATTGTTACAATATGTGGGCAATAAACTGGAAATTTTTGCCATAGGTGGGCAACAAATGGGAAACTCTTACAATATGCAGGCAATAAATTGAAAATCATTACTACAGGTGGGCAGCAAATAGGCAATTGTTGTAATAAAAAGGCAACGCACAGGCAAAGTAATAGAATGCATAGGCAACAGTTGGTCATTTGTTACAAAAGATCAATTGTGACAATTGCGACGCACAGGCAAAATATTACAATATGCTGGCAACAAATGGGAAATTGTTAGACAATAAGGGGGACACACTGGCAAAATATTACAGTGTGCAGTCATTTGCTACAAACATTGTTACATTATGAGGGTGACGCACAGGAAAAATATTACAGGCAACAAATGGTCAATTGTTACAATATGCAGGCAATAAACTGGCAATGATAACTATAGGTGTGCAACAAATGGGCAATAGTTACACTATAAGCAACATATTACAAAGAACAGGCAACAAATGATAAATTTTACATTATGAAAGCAATAAACTGGCAATCATTATTATAGGCAAGCAACAAATAGGCAATTGTTACAATAAAAAAGGGGTGACACAAAGGCAAAATAAAACAATGCATAGGCAACAAATGGTCATTTGTTGCCAATGTTAAATTATTACAACATGAGGGTGATGTGCAGGAAAAAAATGACAATCTGCAGGCAACAAATGGTCAATTGTTACAATATGTGGGCAGGAGCAGCCTGTCCATACAGGGTGCACGGGCACCGCCCCCCTAATCCATGCGTCCGGCCACCTTATCTGCATGTGGGGTGCCGGATGCATGGATTCCAATGAGGGTTTTTTTTGTTTTGTTTCTCAAAAAGCACGTGATTAGAGCGAGAGGCTCTAATAGGCTTCAAAAAAGGGTGGGCTCGGGGTGCAGAGCACTGCGCCCTGAGCCCACCCAGTTGTGTGACAATAGCGAAATAATATTCGGCCAATCTTGAAGCGGGTCACCCGATTGGCCGAGAGGAGAAGCGATCCTATTGACCGCCGAGGAGGGGGAGGGAGGAGACGCAGGGGAAGCCGCCATGAAGCACCAGCAGGGAGAGACGCAGGGTGGAGCTTCCGCCCGCCGCCCAGAGAAAGCGCTGCCCGTGACCTAGATGGGGTAAGTGTGGGGCTAGTGTAAACGACCAACAAGGTTGTGGGGGTGCCTGTGACCCAGTGACCCGACCGACCGGGGGGGGATTCGGCAGGTGGATTGTTTGCTGCCCTCCCCAAAAATTTTTTTACTACCAGCCGCCACTATATGTGGGCAATAAACTGGCAATCATTACTATAGTTGAGCAGCAAATGGGCAATTGTTAAAATATAAGGGCAATAAACTGGAAATCATTACCATAGGTGGGCAACAAATGGGCAATTGTTACAATATAAATGGTTGTTTGTTGCAAACAATCATTTGTTACACTATGAGGTAGATGCGCAGGAAAAATATGACAATATGCAGGCAACAGACAGTCAATTGTTACGATATGTGGGTAATAAACTGGCAATCATTAACATGGGTGGGCAACAAATGGGCAATTGTTACAATATAAGGGCAATAAACTGGAAATAATGACTATAGGTGGGCAATAAATGGACAATTGTTACAATATAAGGGCAATAAACTGGCAATCGTTACCATAGGTGGGCAATAAATGGGCAATTGTTACAATATAAGGACAATAAACTGGCAATAATGACTATAGGTGGGCAATAAATGGACAATTGTTACAATATAAGGGCAATAAACTGGCAATTGTTACCAAAGGGGTGCAACAAATGGGCAATTGTTAAAATATAAGGGGCAACACAAGCAAAATATTACAATGCACAGACAACAAATGGTTATTTGTTGCAAACAATCAATTGTTATACAATGAGGTTGATGCGCAAGAAACATATTACCATATGCAGGCAACAAATGGGCAATTTTTACAATATAAGGGCAATAAACTGGCAATAATGACCATAGGTGGGCAACAAATGGGCAATTGTTGCAATACAAGGGCAATAAACTGGCAATCGTTACCATAGGTGGGCAAAAAATGGGCAATTGTTACAAAATAAGGGCAATAAACTGGCAATCGTTACCATAGGTGTGCAACAAATGGGCAATTGTTAAAATAGGGGCAACACAAGCAAAACATTACAATGCACAGGCAACAATTGGTTCTTTGTTGCAAACAATCAATTGTTATACAATGAGGGTGATGCGCAAGCAACATATTACCATATGCAGGCAACAAATGGGCAATTGTTACAATATGTGCGCAATTAACTGGCAATCATTACCATAGGTGGGCAACAAATGGTAAATTGTTACACTATGTGGGCAATAAACTGGCAATCATTACTACAAGCGGGCAACAAATGAGCAATTGTTACAATATGTTGCCAATAAACTGGCAATTATTACCATAGGTGGGCAAGAAATGGGCAATTGTCACAATGTGTGGGTAATAAACTGGCAATCATTATTGCAGGCGTGCAAAAAAGGGCAATTGTTACAAATGATCGATTGTTACAATATGAGAACGACCAACAGAGAAGATGTTACATTGCACAGGCAACAAATAGTCAACTGTTACAATATGAGGGCGCCAAACAGGGGAAACTTTACGCGGGCAGCAAATGACCAATTGTTACAAAATTTGGGCAATCGTTAAAAAAAACCCAAAAAAACGTGTATTGCTTTTGTACAGAAGCAGCGCCGCGTTCCCCATTTTAGTTCCTCCGCCTCATAATAATGTAACGTTGTTTTAATGAGAGTTTAATACAGAGTCTGATTGCCTTCGCCCGCCACCGCGCCGTCCCACTCGTTCCAGTTAATGAGTTCCTCTTCTTCATTAAACCGCCATTCCTCAGGATGATCCGCGCCATATCTAGGTGATCGATAAGCTTTGGCAGCCATTTTGAATTTTCTCCAAGACTCGTTTTTCGCTCGTTGGGGAAACGTTTGGCAAACCTGAACCTAGAATACTCCATCGCGGCCGATTTATTCGCTTGTACGGAGTACCTGCGATCGCTCCACATACACCAACAATTGTAGCAATGCTCCCAGGTCCTACAAGGTCTTTATGAGTTGAGATGTGCAACTGGCCGATTGCTGAGGATCCGCCAATCAGAACGCTGGTCCGCCTTCTCTTTAGTACCGATCACATGACTGAGTGCCTTTGGTCATGTGACCAACCGCAGTGGGAGTTGGGACAATGGGAGAAGGTAATCTTCCATTTTTTTTTTCACTATATTTGGGAGCAACAGGTCCACTTGAATTCAATTATAATTGCATTTTTTAAAATAAAATCGCAAATCCTCTACACGCCTACTCCGCCCACAGTCCGCCTCAGGCTTACCCAGGGATAGGGCGGCCCTATCTAGAGCCCCACCCACTTACCAGGATGGTCCACCCAAACCTCACTTTTAATTATGCAGCCTTCACAGCCCCCAATCACCATAATTAATGCCATCCCCATGACTAAGCTCCGGGGATGGACGGAGTGAAACGCGTTGGTCGGAGTCAAGGCTGAGGTTGCCACTCCATTCATTGCAGCAGGACACCATAGATGTGCGACTTCCAGGGGTCACCCTTCCTTTCTTGCACCGTAATTAATGCCTTAGGCCCGATTCACTCCTGAGAGATGCTACCACGTTGAGTTTTTTTTTTTCTTGTGCGTTTTTAGAAAATGAATGGTGCCGCTCCAAAAAAACGCACAACAAAAACGCGCTAAAAAAAACGCAAGGCGGTAGCGTCGGTCAAGTGTGGACGGGGCCTAAGGCATATATTGCGGTGATTGGTAGCTGTGAAGGGGCAGTCCCTGCATAATTAGAAGCAAGGTTGTCCATCCTGGCAAGTGGGTGGGACTTTACATAGGACTGCCCTATCCCTGGGTGAGCCTGAGGGCGGACTGTGGGTGGAGTATATGTGTAGCGGATTTGCGATTTTATAAAAAAAAAACCTGCAATTATAATTTAAGAAGGTTTAATGTACCACATTTGGGCTCGTTTGCACTGAAATATTCGGTCATCTTAACATGTTTCAGGCACTGGAGCACTGGGGGGGGGGGGGGGGGGATTTCAGTCTACATAGCAGATAGACCTAATATCAGAGGAGTGATGATTCTCATTCCCAGCTCAGCGAGCCAGAGGGGAGGAAACTGCAGAAATCTACCACCTAAATCAGTGGTCTCCAGACTGCGGCCCAGGGGCCGGATGTGGCCCTTCACTTGCTTTTATCCAGCCCTTAGGGTGCTATTTTATTCACGGATACCAATGATGGGGCACTATTCCTCCCACTGACACCAATGATGGGACACTATTCCTCCCACTGACACCAATGATGGGACACTATTCCTCCCACTGACACCAATGATGGGACACTATTCCTTCCACTGACACCAATGATGGGGCACTATTCCTCCCATCAATACCAATGATGGGACACTATTCCTCCCACTGACACCAATGATGGGACACTATTCCTCCCACTGACACCAATGATGGGGCACTATTCCTCCCATCAATACCAATGATGGGACACTATTCCTCCCACTGACACCAATGATGGGGCACTATTCCTTCCACTGATACCAATGATGGGGCACCATTTCTCCCACTGATAACAATGATGGGGCACTATTCCTCCCACTGATACCAATGATGGGACATTATTCCTCCCACTGACACCAATGATGGGGCACTATTCCTCCCACTGACACCAATGATGGGGCACTATTCCTCCCAGCAATACCAATGATGGGACACTATTCCTCCCACTGATACCAATGATGGGGCACTATTCCTCCCACAGATACCAATGATGGGGCACTATTCCTCCCACTGATACCAATGATGGGGCACTATTTCTCCCACTGATACCAATGATAGGGCACTATTCCTCCCACTGATACCAATGATGGGGTACTATTCCTCCCACTGATACCAATGATGGGGCACTATTCATCCCATTGATACCAATGATGGGGCACTATTCCTCCCACTGATACCAATGATGGGGCACTATTCCTCCCACTGATACCAATGATGGGACATTATTCCTCCCACTGACACCAATGATGGGGCACTATTCCTCCCACTGACACCAATGATGGGGCACTATTCCTCCCAGCAATACCAATGATGGGACACTATTCCTCCCACTGATACCAATGATGGGGCACTATTCCTCCCACAGATACCAATGATGGGGCACTATTCCTCCCACTGATACCAATGATGGGGCACTATTTCTCCCACTGATACCAATGATAGGGCACTATTCCTCCCACTGATACCAATGATGGGGTACTATTCCTCCCACTGATACCAATGATGGGGCACTATTCATCCCATTGATACCAATGATGGGGCACTATTCCTCCCACTGATACCAATGATGGGGCACTATTCCTCCCAGCAATACCAATGATGGGACACTATTCCTCCCACTGATACCAATGATGGGGCACTATTCCTCCCACAGATACCAATGATGGGGCACTATTCCTCCCACTGATACCAATGATGGGGCACTATTCCTCCCACTGATACCAATGATGGGGCACTATTCCTCCCACTGATACCAATGATGGGGTACTATTCCTCCCACTGATACCAATGATGGGGCACTATTCATCCCACTGATACCAATGATGGGGCACTATTCCTCCCACTGATACCAATGATAGGGCACTATTCCTCCCACTGATACCAATGATGGGGTACTATTCCTCCCACTGATACCAATGATGGGGCACTATTCATCCCATTGATACCAATGATGGGGCACTATTCCTCCCACTGATACCAATGATGGGGCACTATTCCTCCCAGCAATACCAATGATGGGACACTATTCCTCCCACAGATACCAATGATGGGGCACTATTCATCCCACTGATACCAATGATGGGGCACTATTCATCCCACTGATACCAATGATGGGGTACTATTCCTCCCACTGATACCAATGATGGGGCACTATTCATCCCACTGATACCAATGATGGGGCACTATTCCTCCCACTGATACCAATGATGGGGCACTATTCCTCCCACTGATACCAATGATGGGGCACTATTCCTCCCACTGTTACCAATGATAGGGCACTATTCCTCCTACTGACACTAATGATGGGGCATTGTTTACTCTCACTGATGCTGGGACATTTTGTACTCCCGATGGCCACAGTCCGGCCCCCCTAAAGTCTGAAGGACAGTAAACTGGCCCTTTGTTTAGAAAGTTTGGAGATCCCTGACCCAAATAAAGGGGTCACTCTCAGACTGCACACTCCAGCAGGAGCAGGTGAATCTCAGCACTGAGTGAACAGACTCTTGTATTGCAACTGAGTTTGTCTCGTGTTCCGTTTTGGACCCTTAGGCTGGATTAACACTTTTTGCTTGCAACCAATGGAACGGCACCTTGAAGCGTGTGTTGAAGCGCGTCAGAGCGCCACGACGCACGTAAAGGCATCGCACCTACGTTCATCACCATATGTCTTCTATTGCAATTGCACTTTGTATGGAACGACAATGTGCAGGAATGATTGTTATTGCCTGTGCTTTATCCTCTGCAATCCATGGATTGGCACCTCGGTGCTTGTGTTGAAGCGCGTCAGTCCGCCATGACACACATAAAGGCATCTCGCCTATGTGCATCACTGCGTGTCTTCAGTTGCAATTGCGCTTTGCGTGGAACGTCAATGCACATGTGTGATCGTTTTAGTGGCTTGATGCTTTATTCATTGAAACCAATGGAATGGCACCTTGATGCTTGCGTTGAAGCGCGTCAGCATGCCATGACACACATAAAGGCATCACACCTACGCACTTCACTGTGTCTTCAGTTGCAATTGCACTTTGTGTGGAACGTTAATGCGCACAAACGATCATTTTTGCATGATGCTTTATTCATTGAAACCAATTGAACTGCATCTTGACGGTTGCGTCGAAGTGCGTCAGTCGCCATGGAGCCCAAAAAGGCATCAAGCCTACGTACATCACCGTGTGTCTGCAATTGCAATTTGCAGTCTGTATGGAATGACAATGCGCAAAAATGATTGGTTTTGCTTGATGCTTTTTCGATTGAAACCAATGGAATGGCACCTTAGTGCTTGCGTTGAAGCGCGTCAGCACGCCATGACGCACATAATGGCATCACGCCTACATGCATTAATGTTTGTCTTCAATTGCAATTGCACTTTGCATGGAACGTCAATGCACGTTGATCATTTTAGTTGCTTGACGCTTTATCCATTGAAACCAATGGAACGGCACCTTGATGCTTGCGTTGAAACGCGTCAGCGCGCCATCACACACATAAAGGCATCACACCTACGGGCATCACTGCGTGTTTTCAATTGCAATTGCGCTTTGTGTGGGACGACAACGGGCATTGCTGATGGTTCAGTATGAAGTGCATTGCGGCTCACGTTGAAAACACGCAATGATTGCGCTCAGGCGTGCCTTTTGATGCGTTCCCGTTGCTCTCAATGGGGGGGGGAAATGACATAGATGTGAATGCAGCCTAAATGTATCATTTTATTCTATACTATAATTGTAGCGATCTGTATTCAATCGTTACCAATATGAACATGTGGCATTTTTTGTTGATTTTTGTTATTATTGTTGATTGTTATTTTTATTCTTATGACTTTGTTTTGTTGATTATTATTGATTATTGATTGGAGGACGGAAAGCAGAGTCAGGCTGTGGCCTTCCTCGCTCCGTAGGCGATTCACACCCCTTCCTCTTCCTCTTCCCTCGGCAGCTGACGGCAGCTTTGGGTGTCGCACTGCGAGGACAATTTCGTTAATTGGAAAAGTGGGGCGCTGAGATCGGAGTCTGACGCACATCCTGATCAATTCCCCCCCCCCCCACCACCACCGTCCGCTTCTGTATGATTCCGCCTCCTGTCGGGGGGTTGATTGCGCTGCCAGCACTCTCAGCGGGGGGCAGGAGAGATCTGGCGGCCCAGCTGGGGGGGGGGGGGGGGGGCTTATTGGCGCTCCTGGAAGATGTCGCGTGTTCAGAGTTTTCTTGGAGGTTTTTAACCCCTCCAGCCCTGTCTCGCTGACCTGTGGCGGAGCGACTTAATGGGGTACTGATGCGTGGCGGTGCGCCGGTGAACGTGGCGGCTGTCACAATTAAGGAAGCAGAGTGGATGATTTACAGGAGAACTCCGGACTTTCCTCCAGTCTTGCACACTTGTAGCGGCTCCTCTTCTTGACTGAAACGGCTTCCTCTGATTTCACCGCACACTGTGAGCTTCTCACCATGTGCATTAGAAGCTGAAGCAAGTCAGATAAGAGCCCCGCCCCATTTCCTGGCTGGAGGATCCTCAGCATCATCTAGTCTGGCCCACCCCTTTTCATTTTTTTCATATTTCAGTTCTTCCAATCATGGAGGCTCAGCGTCCTATGTGGGCGGTCCGTATGCAAATACAGCCTGCCTAGAAACACCCACTCCTCTAGACCAGTGGTCTCCAAACTGTGGCCCGGGGGGGCGGCCCTTTGCTGGCTTTTATCCGGCCCTTGGGGCAATATTTCACCCACGGATACCAACAATGGGGCATAATTCCCCAATGAACCAATGAAGGGGGCACAATACCTCCCAATGACACCAACAATGGGGCTCAATTACATCAATAATGGGGCAAAATTCCTCTTAATGACACCAAAGATGGGGCCCAATGACATCAACGATGGGGCACAATTCATACCAATGACACCAACAATGGGGCTCAATTACATCAATGATGAGGCACAATTCCTCTCAATGACACCAAAGATCAGGCCCAATGACATCAATGATGGGGCACAATTCCTCCCAATGACATCAACGGTGGGGCACAATTCCTCCCAATGACACCAACAACGGGGCTCAATTACATCAACGATGGGGCACAATTCCTCCCAATGACACCAACAATGGGGCTCAATGACATCAACGATGGGGCACAATTCCTCCCAATGACACCAACAATGGGGCTCAATTTCATCAACGATGGGGCACAATTCCTCTCAATGACACCAAAGATGGGACCCAATGACATCAATGATGGGGCACAAGTCCTCCCAATGACACCAACAATGGGGCTCAATTACATCAACGATGGGGCACAATTCCTCCCAATGACACCAACGATGGGGCTCAAATACATCAACGATGGGGCACAATTCCTCCCAATGACACCAACAAAGGGGCTCAATTACATCAACGATGGGGCACAATTCCTCTCAATGACACCAAAGATCGGGCCCAATGACGTCAATGATGGGGCACAATTCCTCCCAATGGCACCAATAATGGGGCTCAATTACATCAACAATGGGGCAAAATTTCTCTCAATGACATCAATGCTGCACAATATCAAAATAAAAGCAAAAAAGTTTACAAACAAAAGGGAAAGAACAAAAGCAAAAAAACAAACAAACAAAAGAACAAACAGCTAAAGGGAGAAGGGGAGGAAGGTGTCAATAATAGCTGATTAGTGTTAACTGAGGGTTACGAAGGTGTTAAATAATGATCGTTATATAGAGTTTGTTTTGCTGGAATGATAAATCCTTATCACTGTGAATAAAACCTCAACATAGAAAACCTCAAATAGAGTCTGGAAAGGAGGCCCTCCATGTGTTCTAAACGTTTTCCCAGAGTTCAGCGCCAACAGCGACACCTACAGGCGATCGGAAAAGAAAAAAAAAAAATCCCCAAACCCCCAAACTGCCTAAACTAGAAAAGGAGCGAACGATCATAAAAGATCAGATCACCAAAGGAAACCGCTTTCTTTTTCCATGAGAAATACCCGGCGGGGATACGCTGTATCTCTTTTTTAGCAACAAGTTAAAATTTGAAGGGGGATGACGGCTCCCCTTTAAGCGCGCTGCGCCCCATCCCCCCCCCCCCAGGCTCATTGACTAGAAGAGGCGCGGCGGTTGAGTGGCGGGGCTCCCTTCAGCCCTTGAATTAGCACGTTTGTGCGGCGGCGGCGGATCGCTCGGCAGCAGCTCTCATGCACTTTTAATTTGAATGTAGCGATGTGTCAGATGAAGGCGGAGGCATTATCCGGTCCTTCTTCTCTCATTGCCGCCCAGGAATTGGAGACGAGACTTCACAGCCACTTCTTCCTCTCCAGTCACTTTTAATGAGCTGCCTGCATCGCGCTTGTCTGCGGGGGGTCTCATCTCCACTTATCCCCCCTCCGTCCCCCCCACACCGCCGCATCCCTTCCAGAAAATTAACTCCTGCGGACAGCTAGCGCAGCGACGATGGCGACTCGCCGTTTCCTTTTCACACCTTTCGAGGGGTTTTTTTATCAAGTTTTTTTTTTTTTTTTAAGAGTCCCCCTTACATCCGGGTCCCCATTCCATTCCCTTGTATATCATAGTCCCCCTTACATTAGAGTCCCCTCTTTACATCAGAGTGCCCCTTACATCCGGGTCCCCATTCCATTCCCTTGTATATCATAGTCCCCCTTACATTAGAGTCCCCTCTTTACATCAGAGTGCCCCTTACATCCGGGTCCCCATTCCATTCCCTTGTATATCATAGTCCCCCTTACATTAGAGTCCCCTCTTTACATCAGAGTCCCCCTTACATAAGAGCCCATTAGAGTCCTCCTACATCAGGGTTCCCCTTATATCCATGTCCCTATCATAATCCGCCTTACATCAGAGTCCCCCCTACATCCAGGTCCCTATTCCATTCCCTTTTATACAGGTTCCCCTAAATAGTCCCACAAACATCAGAGTCCCCTCTTTACATCTGAGTGCCCCTTACATAAGAGTCCCCCTACATCTATGCCCCTATCATAGCCCTCCCTTACAATGGGGCCCCAATGGATCCCCTTTTACATTATATATCCCATTACAGCCCCCCCTACTTCCGGGTCCCCATTTGATTGCCTTTTATATCAGAGTCCCCATTATAGTCCCCCATACATCAGAGTCCCCCCTTTACATCTGAGTGCCCCTTACATAAGGGCCCATTAGCTTCCCCCTGCATCAGGGTTCCCCTTATATCCATGTCCCTATCATAATCCGCCTTACATCAGAGTCCCCCCTACATCCAGGTCCCTATTCCATTCCCTTTTATACAGGGTCCCCATCATAGTCCCACATACATCAGAGTCCCCTCTTTACATATGAGTGCCCCTTACATAAGAGTCCCCCTACATCTATGCCCCTATCATAGCCCTCCTTTACAATGTGGTCTCCGGCCCCAATGGATCCCCTTTTACATTATAGTTCCCATCAGAGTCCCCCCTACTTCCAGGTCCCCATTTGATTCCCTTTTATATCCTATATATTATTTTAGTCCTCATTAGTCCCCCGTACATCAGAGTCTCCCCTTTACATCTGAGTGTCCCTTACAAAAGGGCCCATTAGAGTCCCCCTGCATCAGGGTTGCCCTTACATCTATATCCCTATCATAGCCCTCCCTTACAATGGGACCCCCCGGCCCCCATTGGATTCCCTTTTACATTGGAGTTCCCACCATAGTCCCCCTCCTTTACATCAGAGTCGCCCCCCACCCACTTAGAGTACATCAGGGCCCCATTAGAGTTCCTTACATCGGGGCACACTTTATAGTCCTCCTTTTACATCGGAGATGCCCCCCCACACTTACAGTACATCAGGACCCAATCAGAGTCCTCATCAGGGTCTTCTTTACATCAGAGCCCCTATCAGAGCCCCTCCTTACATCTGGATCCCCATTAGATTAATTCTCTTTTACATCAGATTTCCCATCATAGTCCCCCTTGCATCAGAGCCCACCCCTTTCTTTACATCAGAGTTCCCTCTTGAATCAGTGCCCCCATTAGAGTCCCTCCATCCCCATTTGATTCTCTTTTACATCAGAGTCCTCATCAGAGTCTTCTTTAAATCAGAGTCCCTATCAGAGCTCCCTCTTGACATTGGGATCCCCAGTAGATTATTTTTTACATCAGATTCTCCATCACAGTCCCCTTTACATCAAAGTGCCCCCCCCCCCCCCTGCTTACATAGAGAGTTGAATCGGTACTCCATTAGAGTCCCTCCTTATATCAGGGTTCACGTCAGAGTCCCCCCTTACATCAGGGTCTCCATTCGATTCTCTTTTATATCCCAGTCCCCATCATAGTCCCCCTTACATCAGAGTCCCCTCTTTACATCAGAATCCCCCCCCCCTTACAGTACATCAGGGCCCCATTAAAGTCCCTCCTTAAATCAGAGTTTACATCAGAGTCCCCCCTTAAATCAGAGCTCCCCCCTTTCTTTACATACAGAGTTCCCTCTTGAATCAGTAACCCATTAAAGTCCCTTCTTATGTCAGGGTTCACGTCAGAGTCCCCCCCCCTTACATCAGGGTCCTCATTTGATTCTCTTTTACATCAGAGTCCCCATCATAGTCCCCCTTACATCAGAGTCCCCTCTTTACATCAGATTCCCCCCCCCCTTACAGTACATCAGGGCCCCATTAAAGTATCTCCTTAAATCGGGGTTCACATCAGAGTCCCCCCCTTAAATCAGAGCTCCCCCCTTTCAGAGTTCCCTCTTGAATCAGTGCCCCATTAGAGTCCCTCCCTCCCCATTTGATTCTCTTTTACATCAGAGTCCTCATCAGAATCTTCTTTAAATCAGAGCCCCCCACCCCCCTTGCATTGGGATCCCCAGTAGATTATTTTTTACATCAGATTCCCCATCACAGCCCCCTTACATCAAAGTGCCCCCCCCTCCTTACATACAGAGTTTCCTCTTGAATCAGTACCACATTAAAGTCCCTCCTTATGACAGGGTTCACGTCAGAGTCCCCCCTTACATCAGGGTCCCCATTCGATTCTCTTTTACATCCGAGTCCCCATCATAGTCCCCCTTACATCAGAGTCCCCTCTTTACATCAGAATTCCCTCCCCCCCTTACAGTACATCAGGGCCCCATTAAAGTTCCTCCTTAAATCAGAGTTTACATCAGAGTCCCCCCTTAAATCAGAGCTCCCCCCTTTCTTTACATACAGAGTTCCCTCTTGAATCAGTAACCCATTAAAGTCCCTCCTTATGTCAGGGTTCACGTCAGAGTCCCCCCTTACATCAGGGTCCTCATTCGATTCTCTTTTACATCCGAGTCCCCATCATAGTCCCCCTTACATCAGAGTCCCCCCCCCCTTACAGTACATCAGGGCCCCATTAAAGTATCTCCTTAAATCCGGGTTCACATCAGAGTCCCCCCCTTAAATCAGAGCTCCCCCCCTTTCTTTATGTCAGAGTTCCCTCTTGAATCAGTGCCCCATTAGAGTCCCTCCATCCCCATTTGATTCTCTTTTACATCAGAGTCCTCATCAGAGTCTTCTTTAAATCAGAGCCCCCCACCCCCCTTACATTGGGATCCCCAGTAGATTATTTTTTAAATCAGATTCCCCATCACAGCCCCCTTACATCAAAGTGCCCCCCTCCCCTCTTTTACATACAGAGTTTCCTCTTGAATCAGTACCCCATTATAGTCCCTCCTTATGACAGAGTTCACGTCAGAGTCCCCCCTTACATCAGGGTCCCCATTTGATTCCCTTTTACATCCGAGTTCCCATCATAGTCCCCCCTTACATCAGAGTCCCCTCTTGACATCAGAATCCCCCCCCCTTACAGTACATCAGGGCCCCATTAAAGTCTCTACTTACATTAGGGTTTAACATTAGAGTGCCCTCTTACATCAGAGCCCCCATTTGATTCTCTTTTTTGATCAGAGTCCTCATCAGAGTCTTCTTTACATCAGAGTCCCCATCAGAGTGCCTCCTTACATCGGGCTCCCCAATAAATTCCCTTTTACATCAGATTCCCCATCATAGTCCCCCTTACATCAGAGCCCCCCCCCCCTTTACATCAGAGTTCCCTCTTAAATCAGTGCCCTATTAGAGTCCCTCCTTATGTTAGGGTTCACATCAGTATTCCCCCCTTACATCATGGTCCACCTTACATCTATGTCCCTTACATTGGAGTCCCTCCTTAAATCAGGGTCCCCATTACAGTCCCTCTTTACATCATAGCCCCCCTTAAATCAAGGTCCCCATTACATTCCCTCCCTATGTCAGGGTCCACACCGGAGTTCCCCCTTAACAGAGTCTGGGTGCATGTTGGAGAGGGTTGAAGTACCGACCATAGAAAATCAGACTCGCTCCCGGCATCCAACTCCCAAAAGCAAAGACTAGTTTGAAATATATGCCGCAAATATCCCCGGCGATATATCTGCTCCGACTGGAGGGTGACGGTGAGCAAGTAAATAAGACGATAAATCCCATTATAGACTTTTCTGGAAGGTATTCTGGTCTCCTGTCCCAGCAGGGTGATGTATTCCAGCTCATCAGCCCCTACGGTGTTCATTCCGCCCTAATAGACTGGGAGGTTTTTTTTCATCAACATAGGATATTCATTAGATGGCGAGACAATTAGTTTGCCGATGTTCGCAGCCATGGCGAGAAATTAGAAGGTCGTTTTATTCCTTAGGAAGATAAACAAGAACTTGTCTCTATCTAAATGGGCAAATTTCTTCATGACAGGAAGTGGTATTTAGGGTCAAGCGATGAGCATTAAAGTTATTTCATATTGTTACCAAACAGTGAGCATGCAATTAAATAAGCCATCACTGACCCCTGTAGCTGAGGACACTGTGCAGCAATTCATCTTCAGTTTATCTGAAGTTGTCCCTGTCATTCTCTCAGCAGCTCAGCTCTGAGGCTTCCAAAGCAGCAATGACTCAGCAGCTCTGCTTCCCCTCTCCCATTAGTGACTGAGCAGCTCAGCTACCCCTCCTACCCCTTCCAGCTGAGACTCAACAGCTCAGCTTCCTCTACTCCCCCTACCAGCAGTGACTCAGCAGCTCTGCTTCCCCTCTCCCATTAGTGACTGAGCAGCTCAGCTACCCCTCCTACCCCTTCCAGCTGAGACTCAACAGCTCAGCTTCCTCTACTCCCCCTACCAGCAGTGACTCAGCAGCTCTGCTTCCCCTCTCCCATTAGTGACTGAGCAGCTCAGCTACCCCTCCTACCCCTTCCAGCTGAGACTCAACAGCTCAGCTTCCTCTACTTCCCCCTACCAGCAGTGACTCAGCAGCTCTGCTTCCCCTCTCCCATAAGTGACTGAGCAGCTCAGCTACCCCTTCCAGCAGTGACTTAACAGCTCAGCTTCCTCTACTTCCCCCTTCTAGCAGTGACTCAACAGCTCAGCTTCCTCTACTCCCCTACCAGCAGTGACTCAACAGCTCTGCTTCCCCACTCCCATTAGAGACTGAGCAGCTCAGCTACCCCTTCCAGCAGTGACTCAACAGCTCTGCTTCCCTTCCCCTATTAGAGACTGAGCAGCTCAGCTACCCCTCCTACCCCTTCCAGCTGTGAATCAACAGCTCTGCTTCCCCTCTCCCATTAGTAACTGAGCAGCTCAGCTACCCCTCCTACCCCTTCCAGCTGTGAATCAACAGCTCAGCTTCCTCTACTCCCCCCTACCAGCAGTGACTCAACAGCTCTGCTTCCCCTCTCCCATTAGTGACTGAGCAGCTCAGCTACCCCTCCTACCCCTTTCAGCTGTGACTCAACAGCTCAGCTTCCTCTACTCTCCCCTACCATGCAATGACACAACAGCTTAGCCTTCTCTGCTCCCCCCTACCAGCAGTGACTCAGCAGCCCAGCTCCCCATGTTCCCCCTCCCAGCAATGACTCAGCAGTTCAGCTCTCCTTCCTCCCTCTCCCAGCAGTGACTCAGCAGCTCAGCTCCCCCTGCTCCACTTCCCCAGTGTTCTTCCTGCAGTTACTCAGCAGCCCGGCTCCCCCTTCTCCCCCCTCTCATCAGTGATGCAGCAGATCAGCTCCCACTTCTCCCCCTTCCCATCAGGGACTCAGCAGCTCAGCTTCCCCTCCTTCCCCTTCTAGCAGTGACTCAACAGCTCAGCTCCCACTCCTCCCCACATCAAAGACTCAGAAGCTCAGTTTCCTCTGCTCCCCCTTTCAGCATTGACTCAGCAACTGCCCTTCCTCTGCCGCCCCCCCCCCCCCATCGGGAGGTCAGCAGCTCAGCTCCCCTATCTAGTATTAACCCAGCTCAGCTCCTCCCTTCCAGCAGAGGCTCAGCAGCTCAAATCCTCCTTCACCCAGATCCTCATTTTTCCAGCAGTGACCCACCAGCTCAGCTCCTCCCTTCCAACAGTGGCTCAGTAGCTCAGATCCTCCTTCCAACAATAACCCACCAGCTCAGCTCCTCCCTTCCAACAGTAGCTCAGCATCTCAGATCCTCCTTCTAACAATGATCCACCAGCTCAGCTCCTCCCTTCCAACAGTAGCTCAACAGCTCAGATCCTCCTTCCAACAATGACTCACCAGCTCAGATCCCCCTTCTCCCAGCTTCTCCTTCTACAGCAGTGACCCACCAGCTCAGCTCCTCCCTTGCAGCAGTGGCTCAGCAGCTCTGCTTCCTCTACTTCCCCCTTCCAGTAGTGACTCAGCAGCTCTGCTTCCCCTCTCCCATTAGAGACTGAGCAGCTCAGCTACCCCTCCTACCCCTTCCAGCTGTGAATCAACAGCTCAGCTTCCTCTACTCCCCCTACCAGCAGTGACTCAACAGCTCTGCTTCCCCTCTCCCATTAGTAACTGAGCAGCTCAGCTACCCCTCCCACCCCTTCCAACTGTGACTCAACAGCTCAGCTTCCTCTACTCCCCCCTACCAGCTGTGACTCAACAGCTTAGCCTTCTCTGCTCCCCCTAACCAGCAGTGACTCGGCAGCCCAGCTCCCCCTGTTCCCCCTCCCAGCAATGACTCAGCAGTTCAGCTCTCCTTCCTCCATCTCCCAGCAGTGACTCAGCAGCTCAGCTCCCCCTGCTCCACTTCCCCAGTGTCCTTCCTGCAGTTACTCAGCAGCCCGGCTCCCCCTTCTCCCCCCTCTCATCAGTGCTGCAGCAGATCAGCTCCCACTTCTCCCCCTTCCCATCAGCGACTCAGCAGCTCAGCTTCCCCTCCTTCCCCTTCTAGCAGTGACTCAACAGCTCAGCTCCCACTCCTCCCCCCTCTCCCCATCAAAGACTCTGAAGCTCAGTTTCCTCTGCTCCCCCTTTCTGCAGTGACTCAGCAACTGGATTCCTCTGCCCCCCCTCATCGGGAGGTCAGCAGCTCAGCTCCCCTATCTAGTATTAACCCAGTTCAGCTCCTCCCTTCCAGCAGAGGCTCAGCAGCTCAAATCCTCCTTCTCCCAGGTCCTCCTTTTTCCAGCAGTGACCCACCAGCTCAGCTCCTCCCTTCTAACAGTGGCTCAGTAGCTCAGATCCTCCTTCCAACAATGACCCACCAGCTCAGCTCCTCCCTTCCAACAGTAGCTCAGCATCTCAGATCCTCCTTCCAACAATGACCCACCAGCTCAGCTCCTCCCTTCCAACAGTAGCTCAGCAGCTCAGATCCTCCTTCCAACAATGACCCACCAGCTCAGCTCCTCCCTTCCAACAGTAGCTCAGCAGCTCAGATCCTCCTTCCAACAATGACCCACCATCTCAGATCCTCCTTCTCCCATATCCTCCTTCTTCCAGCAGTGACCCACCAGCTCAGCTACTCCCTTCCAGCAGTGGCTCAGCAGCTCAGCTCCTCCCTCTCCCATCAATGACTCAGCAGCTCAGCTCCTCCCTCTCCCATCAATGACTCAGCAGCTCAGCTCCTCCCTTCCAACAGTAGCTCAGCAGCTCAGATCCTCCTTCCAACAAGGACCCACCAGCTCAGCTCCCCCCTTCCAACAGTAGCTCAACAGCTCAGATCCTCCTTCCAACAATGACTCACCAGCTCAGATCCCCCTTCTCCCAGCTCCTCCTTCCAGCAGTGACCCACCAGCTCAGCTCCTCCCTTGCAGCAGTGGCTCAGCAGCTCAGCTCCTCCCTCTCCCATCAATAACTCAGCAGCTCAGCTCCACCCTCTCCCATCAATGACTCAGCAGCTTACTTTCCCCCCCCTTCCCACCAATGATTCAGCAGCTCAGCTTCCTCTGCCCCCATCAGTAAGTCAGCAGCTCAGCTCCCCTATCTAGTATTAACCCAGCTCAGCTCCTCCTTCCAGCATTGTCTCAGCAGCTCAGATCCTCCTTCCAGCATTGTCTCAGCAGCTCAGATCCTCCTTCTCCCAGATCCTCCTTCTTCCAGCAGTGACCCACCAGCTCAGCTCCTCCCTTCCAACAATGGCTCAGCAGCTCCGATCCTCCTTCCAACAATGACTCACCAGCTCAGATCCCCCTTCTCCCAGCTCCTCCTTCTTCCAGCAGTGACCAACCAGCTCAGCTCCTCCCTTCCAGCAGTGGCTCAGCTCCTCCCTCCTTCCAACAGTGGCCATGCAGCTCATCTCCTCCCTCCTTCCAACAGTGGCCATGCAGTTCAGCTCCTCCCTCCTTCCAGCAGTGGCTCAGCAGCTCAGCTCCTCCCTCCTTCCAGCAGTGGCTCAGCAGCTCAGCTCCTCCCTCCTTCCAGCAGTGGCTCAGCAGCTCAGCTCCTCCATCCTTCCAGCAGTGGCCATGCAGCTCAGCTCCCTCTTCTACCAGCACTATGTCAATAACTCTGCTGACTATGATCCCCCCTTCCAGGTAGTGCACAACCCTACCATTGGTCTACCTGCAGCCTCATCCACTGGAGCATGAGAGGGAGGTTGCAGAGAACCATCTGACAAGAGGTGGCCAGTTAGGGTTGCCATCAGTCCGGGATTCACCTGGACAGTTTGGGTTTTGAATCGTGGCCTGAAACCCGGACACAATATTCATAATGGAAACCCGGACACAATATTCATAATGGACTGTGGCTCCCCAAATAACAGAGTACCACAACCGCCGAGTGCATAGGGGTGTGCACAGGACCCAATCCCATACATAGACTGGAGAGGAGAGAGGGCTTGATCTGCTCCTCCTCCTTCCACCCCTACAACTCTGTCTGCCCACGCACACACCAATCCCCGGTGTTCTTGTCCTCTGGAAAGGGATGTGTGGGCTGGAAATCTGAAGTTCAGCAACAGGAAGATGCATTGTTGATGAAAGGTGTTGATACCTGAGCCTCCATCCTTGGGTGAGTGAGCTCACCATCCAATGTCTGTGACTGAAGTCTCCCCCCACCCTCCCTTCTCTCTCTTGCCTCCGAGCGGGTGAATACACTAAGGTAAGAGGGACTCAGATGTAAGGGATGCCCTGTGGACTCTGATTTAAGGGGGTATTTGGAGACCCTGATTTAAGGGGGAAATGCTGGGAACTCTGATGTAAGTGGGAGGTTTGGTGAGCAGAATCCCCCTTACATCAGAGTCCACAGCATTCCCCCTTAAAAAAATTAGGCTGTGAGCTGCTAAAGTGTTCGGGTTTGGCTCGAAGAAAAGGTGACAACCCTATAGGCGGTGCTACCCTTCCTGAAGACAACAGAAGAAGTAAGAGGAAATCTCACCAAAATAATGGGAAATCACCTCTTAGTTGTCACCAGAACTAGTGTCCCCACTGGAAGATTCCCCATCTATTCCCGTTCTGGTGACAACTGTCCAATTTCAGATTTGCCATCACTTCCATTCTCACTGACAATGGTGGCCAGGACATATAGAGAGGGGACAGGGGAATATTTCCAGTGGAGACACAGACAGCAGAAAGAAAACCCTGGCTCCATCCAAAATTTGAAAAAAATGTTTTGCCTATACATACCCGTTAAGCGCAGTAGCAATGCTTCCTAGGGGGCTGAGATGCGTTCTCAGCCAGCTCAGAGTTGCCCTTTAAGGCCAATTCTCTGACTTCATCTCTTCGACTCCGAGAAGTATTATTTTTCGGTTGACGGATGTTCTAGATCTTTATTAGATCAGGTCTATGGAGCTGTGTAGACTATTCCATGGTGGAGCCATGTCACTGTGATGTATGGGGCTCCGGTATGATATAACCGTAACAATCTGGAGCGGTTCTGCCTGGAAATACGGAAGGATGGGGTGACCGAGCAACCCTCAGGTCTCCTGGCTGGTGGGTGGTTGGCTGTTGATGTCTCAGTCAGATTCTGTCAGTTCTTGAAGGACTCTTGTCTGAAGCGGCTAAAGAGGCACTGCCAACAGAGTTGCAGCAGATAGTTAAATCCTGCCTTTAAATTGGGCAGACCGCCTATTTTTTTGGAAGCCATCTTTGGTCTGGCCACCTGAGATCCTCAGATCAGCTTCGCTTCTTATTGCAGCGGAGGTCCTTAACTACCTCCCGAATGGTCAAGGGACCTGTTACTCTAACAGGATATTTATAAACCTCCTTGTCTAAAGAGACACCCCATGCCAGTTATGGCAAACTTTGGCACCCCAGATGTTTTGGAACTACATTTCCCATGATGCTCCACTACACTGCAGAGTGCCAGAGCATCATGGGAAATGTAGTTCCAAAACATCTGGGGTGCCAAGGTTTGCCATTACTGCCCCATGTTGATGATAGCATTGTCATTAAACAGCGCAGATTACAGACAAAATGCACAGAGCCAACAATGTCAAATTGCTGCAGATCAGAGGAAGGGAAAAGACCTTTTGGCCCCTTACTGATCCACTTGTGCGTTGACAGAGCATAGACACCTGCCCCAACCAGTTACCCCTCCCTCCCCAAACCAATAAGTAAAATCAATCAATAAATCATTAATGTTGTTCAGGTAACCATACAAAAGTGCTAAAGCTAGAAGGTCAACTTACTTTCAGCATTAGTTCATATGCAGGACTACAGCCTCAGGTCACGAATACTGTGCTGGGCAATTCATTTTTTCTCTCTCTTTGGAAGCTCCTTGCCGTCCCTAAGATAGAGAGAATTTATTTCCTTGATTCGCCTAGCTCTAACAAACTTCACAGCAGTTTAAACTGATATATCATTCACATCAATCCACGCCCCCGAGGAGCGAGAGCCTTATCTCTTTCCTCAGTAAATACATTTGCTCTTTTTTATTCTTTATTGTAAGGACCTGGATCTGAACCTGCAACCTCTGCTGTGTCTGTATCTCTTCTTGCTGATCCATCTGCGATGCTGGACAGCTCCCTGACTGATTCCTTTTTTTAACCTAGCCTTGTGCCTTGTTTCTCTTTAGCCTTGAATCCTCTTCTCCTCCAATTAACTTCCTATATACAGTATCTCACAAAAGTGAGTACACCCCTCACATTTCTGTAAATATTTTCTTCTATCTTTTCATGTGACAACACTGAAGAAATGACACTTTGCTACAATGTAAAGTAGTGAGTGTACAGCTTGTATAACAGTGTAAATTTGCTGTCCCCTCAAAATAACTCAACACACAGCCATTAATGTCAAAATCGCTGGCAACAGAAGTGAGTACACCCCTAAGTGAAAATGTTCAAATTGGGTCCAATTAGCCATTTTCCCTCCCCGGTGTCATGTGACTCGTTAGTGTTACAAGGTCTCAGGTGTGAATGCTGAGCAGGTGTGTTTAAATTTGGCGTTATCACTCTCACTTTCTCATACTGGTCACTGGAAGTTCAACATGGCACCCCATGGCAAAGAACTCTCTGAGGATCTGAAAAAAAAGAATTGTTGCTCTACATAAAGATGGCCTAGGCTATAAGAAGATTGCCAAGACCATGAAACTGAGCTGCAGCACGGTGGCCAAGACCATACAGCGATATAATAAGACAGGTTCCACTCAGAACAGGCCTCGCCATGGTCGACCAAAGAAGTTGAGGTCACGTGATCAGCGTCATATCCAGAGGTTGTCTTTGGGAAATAGACGTATGAGTGCTGCCAGCATTGCTGCAGAGGTTGTAGGGGTGGGGGGTCAGCCTGTCAGTGCTCAGACCAGGGGCGTCGGGAGGGGGTGGCTAGCCGTGGCTGAAGCCCCGAATGTGCCCCCGAAAAGCCCCGAGCCTCAGGCAGGCAGCTCTTCATTACAAGCCCCGAGCGGCGAGCGCCAGGACCGATCTGATCCCGAGCGCCGCCGAATTTGGCCGAGTTTGGCAGAGTGCCGTAGCAGGTCCCGCCTTCTGGAGCCTGCAACGCCTATGATGGACGTCCCCCTGGTCCAATGCTGGGACCGCGGGACGTGTGACGTCCATCATAGGCGCTGCAGGCTCCAGAAGGCGGGAATTACAATGCGGCCGCCGCGCCACTGTAAGAACCCCGCTCAGCGCTCGGGCGGCCCGCTCTCCTCTCCTCCTCGGCTCTTCCTCCTCCTCCGACTGTCTGACTGCCTGGCTGCTGTGACACCGCACACCACGGCTGAGCTGAGGTAGGTCAGACAGTGTATGTGGGTCACGTCAGTGTAGGTAAATGTCAGTGTAGGTAGGTCAGTGTAGGTAGGTCACTACGGTCAGTGTAGGTAGGTCAGTGAATGTAAATGTCAGTGTAGGTATGTCAGTGTAGGTAAATGTCAGTGTAGGTAGGTCAGTGTAGGTAAATGTCAGTGTAGGTAAATGTCAGTGTAGGTAGGTCAGTGTAGGTAAATGTCAGTGTATGTAAATGTCAGTGTAAGTAGGTCACTACGGTCAGTGTAGGTAAATGTCAGTGTAGGTAGGTCAGTGTAGGTAGGTCACTACGGTCAGTGTAGGTAAATGTCAGTGTAGGTAGGTCACTACGGTCAGTGTAGGTAAATGTCAGTGTAGGTAGGTCAGTGTAGATAGGTCAGTGTAGGTAGGTCACTACGATCAGTGTAGGTAGGTCACTACGGTCAGTGTAGGTAAATGTCAGTGTAGGTAAATGTCAGTGTAGGTAGGTCAGTGTAGGTAGGTCAGTGTAGGTAGGTCACTAAGGTCAGTGTAGGTAGGTCACTACGGTCAGTGTAGGTAGGTCACTACGGTCAGTGTAGGTAGGTCACTACGGTCAGTGCAGGTAGGTCACTACGGTCAGTGTAGGTAAATGTCAGTGTAGGTAAATGTCAGTGTAGATAGGTCAGTGTAGGTAGGTCACTAAGGTCAGTGTAGGTAGGTCACTACGGTCAGTGTAGGTAGGTCACTACGGTCAGTGCAGGTAGGTCAGTGAATGTAAATGTCAGTGTAGGTAGGTCAGTGTTCACTACCGTCAGTGTATGTAGGTCAGGTAGGTCACGGGCCAGCCAAAAAAAAAAAAGGCCTGCATCACGTGTACACACGCCCCCGCCCCCCCCCCGGGTCCGGCCTTGGACTTCGGGCTGAAGCCCCTGGTCTTTTTGCCACCTAGCAACGCCCCTGGCTCAGACCATACGCCGCACACTGCATCAAATTGGTCTGCATGGCTGTCGTCCCAGAAGGAAGCCTCTTCTACAGATGATGTACAAGTAAGCCCGCAAACAGTTTGCTGAAGACACGCAGACTAAGGACATGGATTATTGGAACCATGTCCTGTGGTCTGATGAGACCAAGATAAACTTATTTGGTTCAGATGGTGACAAGCGTGTGTGGCGGCAACCAGGTGAGGAGCACAAAGACAAGTGTGTCTTGTCTACAGTCAAGCATGGTGGTGGGAGTGTCATGGTCTGGGGCTGCATGAGTGCTGCCAGCACTGGGGAGCTACAGTTCGTTGAAAGCCATGAACCATGAAAGCCAACATGTACTGTGACATACTGAAGCAGAGCATGATCCCCTCCCTTCAGAGACTGGGCCACAGGGCAGTATTCCAACATGGTAACGACCCCAAACACACCTCCAACGATGATCCCTGCCTTGCTAAAGAAGCTGAGGGTAAACGTGATGGACTGGCCAAGCATGTCTCCAGACCTAAACCCTATTGAGCATCTGTGGGGCATCCTCAAAGGGAAGGTAGAGGAGCACAAGGTCTCTAACATCCACCAGCTCTGTGATGTCATCATTAGGAGTGGAAGAGGACTCCAGTGGTAACCTGTGAAGCTCTGCTGAACTCCATGCCCAAGAGGGTTAAGACAGTGCTGGAAAATAATGGTGGCCACACAAAATATTGACACTTTGGGCGATCCAGAGGACTGTGCCCTGGTACTAACACACGGTAAAATCCATCTCCACCATCGGGAGCTCTGGTAAACACCAGTTAGTGCTTAGACCACGCACCTTGGGTGATCCTGTGTCATCTGCCAGGGTCACCTGCTTGTATACCTATCCTGCTTGTTAATAGGAACCTCTCTCCTGCTAAATCAACTGATCTCCGAGCCTGACCCCTAAGTGTGAAAGGACAGCAAGGAGCTTCCAAAGAGTGAGCGTTTATTTACTTGACTTGACTAGCTCTAACAAACTTCACAGTAGTGTAAATTGACATGTTA
The DNA here is from genome assembly GCA_037952835.1 of Lithobates septentrionalis. Classification (NCBI taxonomy): domain Eukaryota; kingdom Metazoa; phylum Chordata; class Amphibia; order Anura; family Ranidae; genus Lithobates; species Lithobates septentrionalis. The sequence continues at coordinate 57,795 of JBBDGP010004334.1, read as the reverse complement.
TTTACATCAGTCCCCACCCCTGAAGAGCTTACAGCCTAATATATTCATATAAAGCTAGAGCCTTATCGATCCTCGAACAGCAAGCAGCTTCCAAACGGTGAGAATTTATTTATTTGATTTGCTTACCCTAACCAACTTTACAGCAGTTGAAATTGACATGACATTTACATCAGTCCCGCCCCTGAAGAGCTTATAGCCTGATACAGTCATATAAAGCTAAAGCCTTATCTCTTTCCTCAATTAATACATTCATTTTTTTTTCTCTAACTTAGGGACAAAAAAAGCTCTTCAAAATGGTTAGAAGTTATTTACTTGATTTGCATAGCTCTAACAAACTTCACAGCAGTTTACATTGACATGACATTTATATCAGTCTTGCCCCTGAAGAGCTTATAGCCTGATACAGTCATATAAAGCCAGAGCCTTATCTCTTTCCTCAATTAATACATTCACTTTTTTTTCTCTAACTTAGGGACAGCAAAGAGCTTCAAAACGGCGAGAATGTATTTACTTGATTTGCATAACTCTAACAAACTTCACAGCATTTTTAATTTCATTTACATCAGTCCCGCCCTCGAGGAGCTTACATCCTGATACAGTCATATACAGCTAGAGCCTTATCGTTTTCCACAAAGAATACATTAACTTTTTTCACTGTCTTAGGAACCGCAAGGAGCTTCCAAAGGGTGGGAGTTTATTTGATTTGCCTAGCACTAACAAACTTCATGGTAGTTTAGGTTCCCATGTCATTCACATCAGTCCCTGCCCCGAGGAGCTTACATTCTGGCACAGCCATATAAAGCTAGAGCCTTATCTCTGTCCTTGACAATTATACATTTACTTTTTTTTATCTAACTTAGGGACAGCAAGGAACTTCCAAATGGTGAGTTTGTATTTACTTGATTTGCCTAGCTCTAACAAACTTCATGACAGTTTACAGTCACATATCATTTACATCAGTCCCCACCCCCAAGGAGCTTACAACTTGATAGAGTCATATAAAGCTAGAGCCTTATCTCTTTCCTCATCAAATACATTCACTTTTTTTCTCTATCTTAGGGACCCTAAGGAACTTCCAAAGGGTCAGCGTTTATTTACATGTCATTCACATCAGTCCCCACCTCCGAGTAGCTCTATCTTACAGATGACAAGGATCTTCCAAAGGGTGGGAGTTTATTTACTTGATTTGCCTAGTTCTAACAAACTTCACGGCAGTTTAAATTCACATGTCATTCACATCAGTCCCCACCCCCAAGGAGCTTACATCCTGACACAGTCATATAAAGCTAGAGCCTTATCTCTTTCCTTGACAAATATATTCACCTTTTCTCTATCTTATGGATGACAAGGAGCTTCCGAAGGGTGGGAGTTTATTTACTTGATCTGCCTAGTTCTAACAAACTTTACAGCAGTTTAAATTGACATGTCATTCACATTAGTCCCTCCCCCCAAGGAGCTTACATCCTGACACAGTCATATAAAGCTAGAGCCTTATCTCTTTCCTCATCAAATACATTCACTTTTTTTCTCTATCTTAGGGACCCTAAGGAACTTCCAAAGGATCAGCGTTTATTTACATGTCATTCACATCAGTCCCCACCTCCGAGTTGCTCGATCTTACAGATGACAAGGATCTTCCAAAGGGTGGGAGTTTATTTACTTGATTTTCCCAGTTCTAACAAACTTCACAGCAGTTTAAATTCACATGTCATCCACATCAGTCCCCGCCCCCAAGGAGCTTACATCCTGACACAGTCATTTAAAGCGAGAGCCTTATCTCTTTCCTTGACAAATATATTCACCTTTTCTCTATCTTATGGATGACAAGGCGCCTGCAAAGGGTGGGAGTTTATTTACTTGATTTGCCTAGCTCTAACAAACTTCACGGCAGGTTAAATTCACATGTCATTCACATTAGCCCCCGCCCCCAAGGAGCTTACATCCTGGCACAGTCATATAAAGCGAGAGCCTTATCTATTTCCTTGACAAATATATTCACCTTTTCTCTATCTTACCGATGACAAAGAGCTTCCAAAGAGTGGGAGTTTATTTACTTAATTTGTCTAGTTCTAACAAACTTCACGGCAGTTTAAATTCACATGTCATTCACATTAGTCCCCGCCCCCAAGGAGCTTACAGCCTGGCACAGTTTTTTACAGATATCCTAATGCTAGAGCCTTACTTTGGCTGTCTTGTTGGTGTACTTGACAAACACATTTTAGTACAGAAGCTTGATGGTGAATCCTTGTGGCAGTGGCCATGCGTGACACTACTTGGGGGTGGGGCTTTACATGTCTGCAGAGGAGGCGGGGCCTATTTTTTTCTGACTGTTGTTGGTAAAGGATCAATAGAAAGGACACTGAAGCTCTGCGTTTACCCAAACTGTCCAGGGTGTAACATAAGAAACAATTGCATGTGGTGTATACAATTTATTGCACTTGTCATAATGAAGTATGGACATTTTTTTGAAAGGGAGAATCCCTTTAAGTTAGAGTGCAACTATTCTTCCAGTCATCATTTGGATTGGTAACCTTAATAGCCATCTAATTGATTTGTTAAAATGTACTGATTTATTGATTAGTCTCCCCTCGGCTAACAAAAGGCAAGTTCGGCAGAAGCCGCTCGCCTCTCTGTTGATCTATTTACAACCCCCCCCCCACCCCCCACCTCTCACTTCTGCTATCCCGCGCCGCATGAAAGACGACCGCGTGCTCCGCTCATCCGTCAGTCGCAAGCCAGCTTATGAAATCCGAACCTCGCCGGAATTCCGGGTTACAAAAGGGGAAAAAACAAATTACATTAAAACAAAATTGAAGACAAAAAAATCCGGAGGCTGGCGCGACCGGCGCGATCTCGTAATTACTTATCTACCCTTCGCCATCATTACCCGACCGAGTTTATTACATCTTATTTGGAAAGGATGCATTATCCCAGCGAGAATAATGGCAACCGGGGGGTGAAAAAATGAAGCCCATTTTTCTTTCTTCTTCTTTTTTTTTTTTTTTTTGGCATGTTGCAATTTTTTTTTCCCGTATTTAATGTGTCTGTAATGGTGAAAGCGCAGCACGGCGGCGGGGAGGATGCATTATAAGCGTGTCCTATAAACACCTGCCATTTATTTTGCAATCTCCCAGGAGGAGGTGTCGCGATCCCCCGCTGGGAGCACTTTGCAGTGTCTGTTTTCTTTTCAGACGGTGCGTCGGGAAATCACTCCCGTGTTTACATTAATTCTGCCGGTGCGTTATGAAATCACCGACTGGTAAGATCGAGGACAGAAAGGACACATTTTTTTTCCGGGAGGGGACTTTCTTTCTTAAAGTGGGACTTTTTTCTTTAGATCTATAGATATATATCTATATATAGATATAGATATCTATATAGATATCTATATCTATATAGATATATATGTGTATATATATATATCAATATATATATATATATATATATATATATAAAAAACACCCCAACAAGTGCATGACCTTTCACATCATACAAAAGCAATTTCATTTTTCAAACCAGTTATCATAAAGAAAAAAAAAACATCCTTGAGCATCGGTCAGTGCCTAGGCTTATATGATGTCATCGCTCTGCTGCAGGCAGGAGAAAGCTTTTCCCCAGTCTCCTCTACCCCAGTGATCACACGCCGAGGAGCGTACTTATTTCTTATTATACTCTGCGCCATCTAGTGGCCATGATGTGGTATTTTCCACACTCACTCAAATTAGCTTTGTGTGAATGGGGCAAAATTCTCAGGTTACAATCTCTGCTGATTTAATGTTGTTCATTAAAAAAAAAAAAAATGTGAATGGGGGAAGTATCCAGTTATGGCCACTAGATGGTCCTGAGTATTATGGGAAAGAAGTATGGTCATCATGGCCATCTAGTGGTCATAATGGTATAATTTTCCATTTTTCTACCCCAGTGATCATGCTGAGGAGCGTACTTATTTCTTATTATACTCTGCTCCATCTAGTGGCCATAATGTGTTTTTTTCCCACTCTCACTCAAATTAGCTCCGTGTGAATGGGGAAAAATAGAATGTCCTCAGGTTATATTCTCTTCAGATTGAATGTCATTCATTAAAAAAACAGTGTGAATGGGGAAAGTACCCAATTATGGCCTCTGGATGGTTCTGAGTAATATTGGAAATAAGTATGCCCAGCATGGCCATCTAGTGGTCATAATAGTGTATTTTCCCTATTCTACCCCAGTGATTATGCAGAGGAGCATATTTATTTTTTGTTATACATTTTTTTTTTCTAGTAGCCATATTGTGATATTTTCTCCACTCACTGAAATGTGTAAATGTGGCAAAATCAAATTTCCTCAAGTTATATTCTCTGCAGTTTGAATGTTATTCATTAAAAAACAAAAAACAAACAAACAAAAAAAAACCAGTGTGAATGGAGAGGGCCAAATGATGGCCACTAGATGGTCCTGGGTCTTATAGGAAGTAAGTATGCTCCTCATGGCCATCTAGTGGTCATAATGGTATATTTCCCCTATTCTACCCCAGTGATTATCCCGACGAGCATACTTATTTCCTGTTATACTTTGCGCCATCTAGTGGCCATAATGTGATGTTTTCCTCACTCACTCAAATGTGTAAATAGTGCAAAATCAAATGTTCTTGGGTTATATTCTCTGCAGTTTAAATGTTATCCATTTAAACAGAAAAAAAAAATTGTGAATGAGGAAAGTACCCAATTATGGTCACTAGAGGGTCCTGGGTATTATAGGAAGTAAGTATGCTCCCTGTGGCCATCTAGTGGTCATAATGGTATATTTTCCCTATTCTCCCCCAGTGATCATGCTGAGGAGCATACTTATTTCTTAATATACTCTGCGCCATCTAGTGGCCATAATGTGGTATTTTCCCCCTCTCACTTAAATGTGTGAATGGGGCAAAATCAAATGTTCTTGAGTTATATTCTCTGCAGTTTAAATGTTACTCATTTAAACAAAAACAAAAAACAAAAAAAAAAATTGTGAATGAGGAAAGTACCCAATTATGGTCACTAGAGGGTCCTGGGTATTATAGGAAATAAGTAAGCTCCCTGTGGCACTCTAGTGGTCATAATGGTATATTTTCCCTATTCTCCCCCAGTGATCATGCCGAGGAGCATTCTTATTTCTTACTACACTCTGCACCATCTAGTGGCCATAATTTGGTATTTTCCCCACTCACTCAAATGTGTGAATGAGTTATAGTCTCTGCAGTTTAAATGTTATTAATTTAAACAAAAACAATTAAATAAATATATATATATATATATATATATATATATATATATATATATATATATATATATATATATATATATATATATATATATATATATAGCATGTGAATACATTCTTGACATTTCACCATCATACAAAGGCAGTTTTTTTTTTAAAGCTTTTAGCCATCCTTGAGCATTAGCCAGTGCCTATGCTGATATGATGTTGTTAGTCTGTTGCAGCCAGAAGAAAGCATTTCCTCAGTCCCCCCCCCCCCTAGTGATCACTCAGACTGTGCATTGTAACTTTGTAGCAAGTCACAAAGTGAGGGGCTGCAGCAGGGGGCTGATCTGTGTCAGACACCAGGATTTACATAACTGTGTCATCCCTGAACCATCATCCCGGTCCGGAGAGTGGATGATACTGAGACAAAGATGGCGCCATTCTTATAGAAAGGTATGGTATAAGGTCAAGAGTTGGGTTAAGCTAACAGATAACTTTTCGACTTGGCATCAGGCTTTTGGAACTGCAGGTTTTGGTTTGTTGGTTTTTATATTTTTAATTTGTTTTCCGGGTGTGAAATCAGTTGGTGTGACGTTTTTGCACGCCCGGAATAAGTACGTCAAATTCATCGACCAGAAAAATCCTGTAATGAGTATAATTGGGCTGGTGGGGCTCACAGTGTGCAGAATAAGGTGCGAGGGCGGCAAAGGCTGCTGGGATTAGGAGGGGAACTCTGAGCTCAGACAGTTCAGTCAGCACTGGTCAAAACATCCCCACCCCTTCCATGGAACCCCTTTTCATCATTTATTTTTCATGGGGTGGGCACTGTTTTTGGTAGTTGCCATGCGAGTCCAGCAATTACATGCTGTAGACGTATCAGGTCATTTCCATTCTAACTGGAGGACATTACATTTGCTTAAAGCAGTATATAGGTTATATAGTTCTGTGCTGCACTCTTATGAGTTATATTGTTGCCAGTTCTCTCTGTGGACCACAAAACACCCCCCCCCCTTTTTTATGGAGAAGAGGAGAGGAGGAGGTGTTATGTAGTCCTGTACTTTCTGCCTTTATTGCACTCCTACCTTTTACATTGTTACCAGTTCTCTATGTGTACCATAAAACAGGAAGAGGAGATACAATAGGGGGCAGCACTGAGGTAGAGTGTCTTCATTGAACATAGCGCATGTCCTATGTATGTTCGGCTCCAGGGCCCAAAGCTGCGCAGAGTTATTGGTTGTTATGGTGCAGGGAGATGACAGCATCCTAGCAATCAATGACAATGTATGGGGCACCCGCCAGCATCCTAGCAACCAGTGATGATATACAGGCCAGCTGCCAGCATGCTAGCAACAATTACGAAGTATGGGTCAGCTGCCAGCATCCTGGCAACCAGTACTGATGTACGGAATGGCTGCCAGCATCCTAGCAACCAGTAATAATGTACAGACAGGCTGCCAGAATCCTAGCAACCAATGATGTAGGGGCCAGCCGCTCACATCCTAGCAACCGATGATAATCTACAGGCCAGCCGCCAGCATCTTAGCAAACCATGATGATGTACAGGCTGGCCGCCAGCATCATAGCAACCAATGATGATGTATGGGCCGGCCGCCAGCATCTTAGCAACCGATGATGATGTACAGGCCTGCCTTTAGCATCCTAGCAACAAATAATGATGTACAGGCCTGGCTGCCCGCATCCTAGCAACCAATGATATTGAACTGGCTGGCTGCCAGCATCCTAGCAACCAGAAAAAGGGAGGGCTGCCTAAATAGCCACCATTGGCGCCATCCATCCACGCTACGGCCCTGAGTACAATACAAGTGAGCGTTGTCACCCTAGGACAGGAAGTGTGTTACTGGCAGGATCACTAGGTAATTAAAAATAAGTCTGGAAAAAAGAAGAAAACAAATGCATCCACCACGTCCGGGGACTAAACTCTGCAATATGTTACATTGTAGCTCTCAGGATTTAGATACTCTTGAAGGAAAACCTTGGAGTCCTCCGAGACCCGCCTGAGCCCACAACCTGCCCTCTGACCCCCCGGCTAAGATAAATTGGCAGAACATCTGCGTGCCGAGAAATGTAATGATCATCGCTGATCAATACAGCGAGCCTTAATTATTAGAAATGTCTTTCCAATATTCCAGCAGTTGGACAGAAGAGAGGTCCCCCCCCCCTCCCCCGCTCAGGAGCAGAGAGCCCTTCAATAATTCAGAGAGAGGTAATCACAGACCATTGTCATTACCGGGAGTGAAGGACAAGCATCATTACCGACCATTGTCAGCCAACGCTAATTCCAGCTACGCCGCTCACCATGCAGATCAGACACAGCGAGCACTTACCACCACCGGACCAGGTCACCGGAGATCGCCACCTACTGAACCACAACAGATACCGAGAATTACACCAGTACAGAGTCCATACATACAGAATAAGAACAGATACCGAGAATTACACCCAGCATACAGGACAAGAGAAGTGGTACTGTGCAGAGTCCATACATACAGAATAAGAACAGATACCGAGAATTACACCCGGCATACAGGATAAGAGAAGTGGTACTGTGCAGAGTCCATACATACAGAATAAGAACAGATACCGAGAATTACACCCGGCATACAGGACAAGAGAAGTGGTACTGTGCAGAGTCCATACATACAGAATAAGAACAGATACCGAGAATTACACCCGGCATACAGGACAAGAGAAGTGGTACTGTGCAGAGTTCATACATACAGAATAAGAACAGATACCGAGAATTACACCCGGCATTAGGGTGCCCACGTGTCCCGGATTGCCCAGGATTATCCCGTAATTGACATCTTTGTCCCCGGTCCCGGGCAGCTTCATTCCGGGACAATACAGTGTCCCGGAATGAAACTGACAATCTGGGAACAGGGGCGGACCGAGCCGCCATAGCGCTGGCTCTGGCTCCGCTTCCACCTCCTCCACCTCCTCCTGATCACTGGTTGCTATAGCCGCCTGGCATCAGGCAACCAGTGACGTCACTGCCCAGCGTTGAAAGCGGAGGAAGATTTCACGTCCTCCTCCGCGCTAGTGCTGCTGGGAGTCACTGCTGGTTCTTTCCCCTCTGCACTTGGCTCCAGTGACTGGCCTGCAGCTTGCGTGGGGTGTTTCTGTTCCCACAGGCTGCCTGCGATTACAGTGTGTACGGCATCTCTCTCTTCCTCCCCTCTCCTGCCCACCTCTCACTAACACACCGACTGAAGTCCCCTCCCCCTTTTCCTCGGCTCGGATGTCACAGACAGGAGAAGGAGGGGGAGGTGAATGGACACAGGACGGGACATGCTGATCTGAGGTTTGTACAGAATATTAATGCTTGGCACTTGCAGGAAAAGGAGACACAGAGACAGGGGACAAGTTGTCAAAAAATAATACTTGCAGTGATTTTGGGAGATAAGAGCATGCTGTATGTGCTAGGGGGCACTTTAGGAGGGGAGATATATTGTGCTGGGGGGGTCAGATTTTTTATTTAACCCCCCTTCCAGCACAATTTCTCTCCCCTCCCAAAGTGTGCCCCCTAGCACATACAGCATGCTCTTATCTCCCAAAATCACTGCAAGTATTCTTCTTTGACAACTTGCCCCCTTCCCCATCTTCAAAGACAAACTGGCTGCTATTGAGGGGACAATTGTCTGAAATCCTGGGAACTTTGCTAGAGATTCAGGGCAATTCTGGAGGAGGATGTAAGGGGGCTCTGACTAAGTTAGTACCGCCAGAGTGCCCCATTACATCCCCCCTTACAACCTCCAGGGTGCCCCCTTACATCCTTCAGAATGCCCCACCACCAAAGTGGTATAGCAGTGGCTGACAGACTATCAGGAGGTGATATTGCACTCCTCTCTCCGCTAACTACCCCCCGCCATACACTCTATACTCCTCTCCTGTACATATTACCCCCCGCCATACACTCCGCACTCCTCTCCCGTACATATTACCCACCGCCATACATTCCACACTCCTCTCCTGTACATATTACCCCCCTCCATACACTCTGCATTCCCTATTTAACATTACCACATTCTGCACTATACAAGTCATCTCAGACTCTTTAAGAACACCCCCTTTAAGCCAATATTTAGTGCAATTTACGACATGTCCACAGTTCATTACGACACGCTTTGCGCACCATATTGTTGTTGTTCTTGATGCCTAGGGCCCACTTTTGATCTTGCACACGGGCCCGCTGAATTCGAACGCCCTGCCCCAAAAATCGGCAAAATTTTTTGTCAAAAATCATCTTTTTTTTTGGGGGGGGGGGGGGTGTCCCTGAATGTCAGTTTGGAAATGTGGTCACCCTACCCGGCATACAGGACAAGAGAAGTGGTACTGTGCAGAGTCCATACATACAGAATAAGAACAGATACCGAGAATTACACCCGGCATACAGGACAAGAGAAGTGGTACTGTGCAGAGTCCATACATACAGAATAAGAACAGATACCGAGAATTACACCCGGCATACAGGACAAGAGAAGTAGTACTGTGCAGAGTCCATACATACAGAATAAGAACAGATACAGAGAATTACACCCGACATCCAGGACAAGAGAAGTAGTACTGTGCAGAGTCCATACATACAGAATAAGAACAGATACTGAGAATTACACCCGGCATACAGGACAAGAGAAGTAGTACTGTGCAGAGTCCATACATACAGAATAAGAACAGATACCGAGAATTACACCCGGCATACAGGACAAGAGAAGTGGTACTGTGCAGAGGGTGTGGCTGCTTGTGGAGCAGCTGAAGCCTGTGTGGTGCTGAGCTCCTCTGATGTCTGGTACAAGCCCAGGGTTGGGCTCCCCTGGGCGGGGATCTCTCTCAGGAGAGTCCCAGGCTTTCCGGCCTACACAAGGACTGTCAGGTGAAGCTGTGGTTGGTGGTGAAGCCGGAGGACGGAGCTCTGGGAATGGGAAGCAATCTGCAGAGACTGTAAGTAGACGTGGAAATGTTTGTATGAAAAGTACCGATAATACTGATAAGAGGAAGTCTGGTGATGTTATTCAGCAAAAGAGTTCTCAATCCAGCCAGTCATTGCAGGCCCAGCAAGCCCAGCACAGTGCAGCTCAGTCTACTCAGAGACATGTTATCATAGCTCAGCACAGTCCAAACACTGGAAGTACAACTCAAAGAACCCCTCAGAGTGGGGCTCATTCAGTCCAGCAACATGACACCCAGTACAGTCCAAGTTCTGGAAATGTGATCCAATCCAGCCAGCCATTGCAGGCCCAGCAAGCCCAGCACAGTGCAGCTCAGTCTACTCAGAGACATGTTATTGCTCAGCACAATCCAAACTCTGGAAGTGCAACTCAATCCAGCCAGTCATTACAATCAATGCAAACCCCGCAGAGTGGGGCTCATTCAGTTCAGCAACTTACTAATACCACCCAGTACAGTCCAGTTTCTGGAAGCATGATCCAATCCAGCCATCCATTACAACCACAGCAAGCTCAGCAGAGTGCAGCTCATAGAGCTCAGAGTGGAGCAGAGACATCGGCTTCTCCCAGTACTCCTCGCAAATACACCAGAACTTCCTTAGAACAAAAAACCATTAAAGAGAACTTACAACAGTGTGTAATGGTGGGCAGCAGCCAGAGACGTTCATCGCGCTCTAAGCTGCAGCAGAATAAAGAGGAGGGTGGTAATAATTTTCCACAATCTGCACCAGTGAAGCCATCTACACCCAGGAGAGACCCTCAGACCAGCACTGGTAATGGGAAGGTGGATCAGGATTTCAAGCGTCCTGCAGCCGCGAAGCAGAAAGTGTTAAAGTCTGAACCTGCGCTGCACCTGGCTGACAAGATTCCTTTCCTGGTAAAAAGAATGGAGTCCCTGAGGAAAGCCAAGACTAAAATCCAGAAGCAGATTGACTCTGTTTATCGTCTTAAAGCTGCCAACCCCAAGAAGGAAATTTTATATGACAGCAAACTGAACTCCCTGGGCATTGAACTGGCCGGTGTGTCAAAGGACATTGATGCTGTTCTGGAAGAACTGGGACCAGTGGCGGAGGTGTACTACAATCGTGATCGATTTGAGGCGGGATTGAGTGGAAGGATTGAGTCTTCTACAGAGTCAGACTCTGGGGAACCAGTCCAACGCACGCAGCCACCACATGTGTCTCCTGAAGGGAAGACTGTGCAGCCTCTGGAGGACAGTGAGGTTGGAGCAGATCCTCCTGCTGGACTTCCAGCTCTGGAGGGTGGTGGGAACTTCAGTATAACCCAGCAGACATTCACAGTACAGGAGACTCAGGGGAGTGACATGGTGGACTCCCAGCACATGGATTGTGAGAACAGTGCTGCTGCCACTAGTACTCCTGGTGGGAGCCATGCTGGGGGGACTGGTGTTCATGGGGGGAGTAACACTGGGGTAACTAGTAATGATGATATGAGGTGCAGTGATGATGTCACTAATATTGATGTGGTGAATGTTTCTGATGTTATCAATGCTGGTATATCTGAATGGGGTCATCAGCAGTCTGAGGGCTCTGAGAATGTAGCGATGGAGGAGTCAGTTCAGAATAACCCTCAGGATTTCCCCCCTTTGGTGGATCCACCACCTGCTCCACAAGGGAATGCTGGTCCATCTGGTCATGTCCCTCCTCGGAATGCCTGGAGCCGTGGGGCCCCTTCTTTTTCCACCAGTAACAATTATACTGGTCAGGCCTTTAAGAGAAGGAATGTGGTCAGATTGAAGCATAGGGGTTCCAGAGAGGAGCTCCCTGATCGGAGGTTTGTAGTAAGGGAGTTGCTGTGTCATCAGATGGGGTTTGCTCCTGCAGACATACTGGCAGTCATCAATCTCCCTGACAGACAAGGTTATGATGTCAGCTTTAAGCTCATGTCTGACTTGGACAGGTTCTGGGCCAGTTTCAGTGGTTTGCGGGACAAAGAGGGTTGGAGGAATTTCATCTTTATTCCCATCTCCAAACCTGACACAGCAAATGTTACCATCATGTTCTGGAATGAGTCTGTGCCCCCCCAGGATGTTGTCATCTGGCTTAGAAGACATTGTGAAATGGTTTCTGAGTTGACAAAAACTAAAGACAGTGATGGGATCTGGACGGGTGGTTGGAGGGTTCTTGTCAAGTTGAGGCAAAGTAACAATGTTACCCATCACCTACCAAACTCTTTTTTCATTGGGCGGGAGAGAGGAGTTTGCTTCTATGCAGGTCAGCCCAGGTTATGTTATAAATGTGGTAAATCTGGCCATGTGGCGAATGTTTGTACGATCCTGAAGTGTAATCTTTGTGGGGAGGTTGGCCACATCAGTTCTACCTGTGAGAAGGTTAAGTGCAATCTATGTGGTGGGCTTGGCCATTTCCATAGGGATTGCCCGGAGGCCTTCCATAATAAGGATGGGGAATCTGCAGACAATGAATTGTTGGCTGCAGCAGAACAACTAGAGGAGGAAGCTTTAATGAATGGGGCTGTATTGACTAGGGAGGAGGTGGTCCCGGAGGTCCAGGAGACTACTCCCGGGCGGACGGACAGTGTTCAGCAGGCTGAGGAGCAGCCGGCCCCAAACTCCTCTTCTGTTCCAGTTCCTGTCTCTGTGAAGATCAGTGGTCAGAAGAGGAGGAATAAAAAAGATAAGTCTACCCGTAAACCCGAAAGTGACTGGATATTAGTGCAGAAGTCATCTAAAAAAGTGAAAGGGGCACCAGAAGTGGGTACGGCACTTTCCACCAATAGGTATGAAGCGTTGTCAGATTCGGATGTGGGCTCCTATTCTCTGGAGGCCCAGGAACTGGAGCAGGAATTAAAAAGAGTGGAAAAGGAGTATGCGACTGGCTCAGAGGATGACCCGCCCACTAAAAGGCGTCCGCCCCCTGATCCTGGATCCGCAGAATCTGATATGGAAACTGGTAGTCAGCAGAGTGACTCCGATTCTGACTTATAATGGGGGTCTTATTTTTTCTCCTCTTTGCTGTGATGGCTAGTTTTTCTCTAAACATTGTCTCCAGCAATGTGAACAGCATTAAAAACAGGAGGACAAGGCATGCCGTTTTTGAACACCTCAGGTACCTGGATGCTGATGTCTATTTTTTACAAGAGACACACCTAACATCTGTTGGACTTATGCGGGAGGCAGAGAGGGAGTGGCACACAGGACCCTCATTTTGGTCTTTGGCTGTAGAGTCTTATGCAGGTGTTGCCATCCTTTTCAATACTAAGGATGTGACAGTGCATAGACTCACTGAGGTGTCAATGGGAAGATGTCTTATATTGGAGGTAACAATTCACGGCAGGAGACTCCGATTAATTAACATATATGGGCCTCAAACAATAGCAGGAAGAATTGGGTTATTTAATGATGTGAAATCCTATCTTTTTACATCAGTCCCTGTGGTTATGGTAGGAGACTTTAATGTCACTAGGACATCAAGTGACCGTTCTTCTGGTAGGGTGGTGGGTAGTGACTCCAAAGTTCTTAATCGTATTATTTTGCAAACCGGTTTAAGTGATATTTTTGCACAAAATGGCAGGAAGCCAGGCTTCACCTTCTTTCGCGGTAATATCAAAAGCAGACTAGATATGGCACTGGTAAGTCCTACAGAATTGGTGACCAATATGAGTGAGAAGCTGGTACCTTACTCAGATCATGTGGCCCTTTACTTTTGTCTGGGAACCTGTAAGCATCCTGATATGGGCAGGGGGCTATGGAGGCTAAACTCTAATCTCTTAGAAGATGTATCTGTCCAGCAACAAGTACAGAACCTCTTGCAACACCATGCTGAGAGACTAGACTTCTATGACTGTACGGCGGATTGGTGGGAGGATGTTAAAAAGGACATCTCTTCTCTCTTGAGGAAGTTGTCTGCTAAAATGGGGAAAAGTAGATATAGCCATTATCTCAGGCTGAGGAAAGAGCTGGAGTTGCTTTATTCTGGCGGGTTGGAGGCAGGGAGGAAGATTGATCAAGTAAAATCTGAGCTAAGTCAATATCAATATAGCAGATACAACTCCCTGGTATTTGAACGGGATTATGGATCCCCAGGGACACCTGATCCCTTTGAAAATTGTAGGGACAAGGTGACTAGGAAGTTAATGATGGGCCTGAAGGATTCCCAGGGGATTTTGCAGGAGTCTCAGGAGGGTATTCTGGGAGTGGTAAGATCATACTATGCTGACTTATTTCGGGAGAAGGGTTTGGATAAGAAGAAGATGGCACAGTTCTTGGAGGCAGTTCCAGGTCCTGTTGTTGATCATTTGGATTTTTCTCCTTTGACAGCAGACATAACGGTGGAGGAAGTTAGGGAGGCTATTGATACATTACGTCAAAAGAAGGCACCAGGACCTGATGGCATTACAGCTGAATTTTATAAGAAATTTAAAGAGCTCCTGGCTCCGATTCTGGTGGATGTGTTTAAAAGTTGTTTGGAGAAATGCCTGATGCCTCCATCCATGAGAGTATCATCCTTAGTTCTGCTGTTCAAGGGTAGAGAACCTAATGACATCAAGAACTGGAGGCCTATAGCCCTTTTAAATGTAGACCGGAAGATTCTGGCAAAAATATTATTTTCTAGGTTGAAGTGTTTTTCTCCAGCACTATTGACAGACTGTCAGTATGGCACGGTAAAAGGGCGGAATATTTATGGTGCTCTCATTTCCTTGAGGGAAGCTTTTGAGAGGTGTAAGGTTCTTAGGCATGGGAAGTATATGGTGAGTTTAGACCAAGCTAAAGCTTTTGACAGGGTTGACCATGGGTATCTGTGGGCGACTTTGTTAAAGTATGGTATCCCAAGGTTATTTGTTGATTGGCTGAGAACTTTATACTGGAAAGCTGAGAGTTTTCCACTTATCAATGGGTGGCAGGGCGGTACTTTTAGGGTTGAGGCTGGGGTGAGGCAGGGTTGCCCCTTGAGTCCCCTCTTATATGTTTTTGCCATTGATCCTTTTTTGAGATCACTGCAGGAGTGTGATTTTCGGGGGGTACCTGTGCCCCATGCCTCGGCCCTATCCGTATTCGCTTATGCGGATGATGTCACTGTAGTGGTGTCCACCTCCCATGAGGCCCAGTTGCTAGCAGCTTCCATTGGAACTTACTCTGAGGCCTCTGGGTCTGTTGTCAACTTTGAGAAGAGTGAAGCTCTCTGGACACTGCAGGGTGATCCAGATTTTGATCTGCCCCAGTTTGCAAAAGCTTCAAGTTGTCTTAAGATCTTAGGGGTTAAGTTTGGAAGGGAAGATAATGCCAGGCTAAATTGGGAGGAGAAATTGGATGCTGGAAATGCAAGGGTTCAGCGATGGAAGAATTGCAAGTTGACCTACAGAGAAAGGGTCAAAATGTTGAAGACGTACTTAATTCCTATCTTTCTATACGTCTCTATGGTTTTTCCGTTGCCAGAATCTTTCTCTGCAAGGCTCTTCAGTCTGTTTTTTCAGCTCTTCTGGGGTAATAGACTGAATCCAATAAAAAGAGGGGTTACTTACCTGCTGAACAAAGAGGGTGGGTTGAATATGATAAATCCTAAGGTGTTTTTTGATTCTCTGTTTCTTAAAGTTAATTTTGGGTGTTTGGACTCCGATGTTGGCCCTCCGTGGGTAAACAGTGTTAGGGCCTGGATATTGCCTCGTGCAGAGTCCTGGATGCGGGGCGGTTCTCTCAAGAGGAAGAGATGTACTCAGGGTTATCTCCCACCATATCTGGACTCAGCTCTGAAGTCTATGAGGAGGTGGGGGATTGAGAAATCCTACCTTGAAAAAAGTCCAAGGAAATTGTTATACCAGAGGATCTGTAGGACCTTTTTCTGTTCTCCACTTGTACTCAAAGACTGCACTACAGCTGTTATGGAGGAAAGCTTAAAGTTGTTGAATAGCCCCAGATTACCCTCAAAGTTTCATGACATTGCCTGGCTGTCTCTCCATGGGAAGATGTATGTGAGGGGGAACATGAAAGGTCTGGCCGCATCTGAAAGGATCTGCCCTTTGGGCTGTAATCAGGAGGAGTCCATGGAGCATTTCTTGGTGGATTGTTGGGGAAGCCGTGAAGTCTGGAAGGAAGTAGCTGCTGGAGTTGGGATCCAAAGGTTGGAAAACCTAAGTTGCTCAGACAGGCTTTATGGTGTTCCCCCAACAATACACGGTGTAGATAGAGGGACAATGTATATCATCATTACCGTAGTCAAGTACTATCAATGGCATGCAAGGACTAAAGTTGCCATGCATAATGAACAGTTTATCTCTAGTAAAATTGCAGGTTTAGTGTTATCCGAGTTACGATGGATTAAGGGTTTGGAAATTAGGAAATGCTGGAGAAGTATAGATTTATGGAAAGGAGTCTTATTGTGACATTTATTCCTATTCATGCCCTTTTTTTTAACTGCTAAGTTTTTGACCTAAACAACATGTCAGTAATTGTTGTATTTATGTTATTTTAAGTCAGTTAGTCTGTTATTATGTATCTTGTTTGTTTTTACAAATAAAAATCTCCATACATACAGAATAAGAACAGATACCGAGAATTACACCCGGCATACAGGACAAGAGAAGTGGTACTGTGCAGAGGGTGTGGCTGCTTGTGGAGCAGCTGAAGCCTGTGTGGTGCTGAGCTCCTCTGATGTCTGGTACAAGCCCAGGGTTGGGCTCCCCTGGGCGGGGATCTCTCTCAGGAGAGTCCCAGGCTTTCCGGCCTACACAAGGACTGTCAGGTGAAGCTGTGGTTGGTGGTGAAGCCGGAGGACGGAGCTCTGGGAATGGGAAGCAATCTGCAGAGACTGTAAGTAGACATGGAAATGTTTGTATGAAAAGTACCGATAATGCTGATAAGAGGAAGTCTGGTGATGTTATTCAGCAAAAGAGTTCTCAGTCCAGCCAGCCATTGCAGGCCCAGCAAGCCCAGCACAGTGCAGCTCAGTCTGTTCAGAGACATGTTATTATCACTCAGCACAGTCCAAACACTGGAAGTCCAACTCAAAGAACCCCTCAGAGTGGGGCTCATTCAGTCCAGCAACATGCTAATACCACCCAGTACAGTCCAAGTTCTGGAAATGTGATCCAATCCAGCCAGCCATTGCAGGCCCAGCAAGCCCAGCACAGTGCAGCTCAGTCTGTTCAGAGACATGTTGTTATCGCTCAGCACAATCCAAACTCTGGAAGTGCAACTCAAAGAACCCCTCAGAGTGGGGCTCATTCAGTCCAGCAACATGCTAATACCACCCAGTACAGTCCAAGTTCTGGAAATGTGATCCAATCCAGCCAGCCATTGCAGGCCCAGCAAGCCCAGCACAGTGCAGCTCAGTCTGTTCAGAGACATGTTGTTATCGCTCAGCACAGTCCAAACACTGGAAGTGCAACTCAATCCAGCCAGTCATTACAGTCAATGCAAACCCCGCAGAGTGGGGCTCATTCAGTCCAGCAACTTACTAATACCACCCAGTACAGTCCAAGTTCTGGAAGCGTGATCCAATCCAGCCATCCATTACAACCACAGCAAGCTCAGCAGAGTGCAGCTCATAGAGCTCAGAGTGGAGCAGAGACATCGGTTTCTCCCAGTACTCCTCGCAAATACACCAGAACTTCCTTCGAACAGAAAACCATTAAAGAGAACTTACAACAGTGTGTAATGGTGGGCAGCAGCCAGAGACGTTCATCGCGCTCTAAGCTGCAGCAGAATAAAGAGGAGGGTGGTAATAATTTTCCACAATCTGCCCCAGTGAAACCATCTACACCCAGCAGAGACCCTCAGACCAGCACTGGTAATGGGAAGGTGGATCAGAATTTCAAGCGTCCTGCAGCCGCAAAGCAGAAAGTGTTAAAGTCTGAACCTGCGCTGCACCTGGCTGACAAGATTCCTTTCCTTGTAAAAAGAATGGCGTCCCTGAGAAAAACCAAGACTAGGATCCAGAAGCAGATTGACTGTGTTTATCGACTTAAAGCTGCCAACCCCAAGAAGGAATTTTTATATGACAGCAAACTGAACTCCCTGGGCATTGAACTGGCCCTTGTGTCAAAGGACATTGATGCTGTTCTGGAAGAACTGGGACCAGTGGCGGAGGTGTACTACAATCGTGATCGATTTGAGGCGGGATTGAGTGGAAGGATTGAGTCTTCTACAGAGTCAGACTCTGGGGATTCGGTCCAACGCACGCACCCACCACATGTGTCTCCTGAAGGGAAGACTGTGCAACCTCTGGAGGACAGTGAGGTTGGAGCAGATCCTCCTGCTGGACTTCCAGCTCTGGAGGGTGGTGGGAACATCAGTATAACCCAGCAGACATTTACAGTACAGGAGACTCAGAGGAGTGACATGGTGGACTACCAGCACATGGATTGTGAGAACAGTGCTGCTGCCACTAGTACTCCTGGTGGAAGCCATGCTGGGGGGACTGGTGTTCATGGTGGGAGCCATGCTGGGGTGACTGGTGTTCATGGTGGGAGCCATGCTGGGGGGACTGGTGTTCATGTGGGGAGCCATGCTGGGGGGACTGGTGTTCATGGGGGGAGCCATGCTGGGGGGACTGGTGTTCATGGTGGGAGCCATGCTGGGGTGACTGGTGTTCATGTGGGGAGCCATGCTGGGGGGACTGGTGTTCATGTGGGGAGCCATGCTGGGGTGACTGGTGTTCATAGTGGGAGTAACACTGGGGTAACTAGTAATGATGCTGCTAGTAATGATGATATGAGGTGCAGTGATGATGTCACTAATATTGATGTGGTGAATGTTTCTGATGTTATCAATGCTGGTATATCTGAATGGGGTCATCAGCAGTCTGAGGGCTCTGAGAATGTAGCGATGGAGGAGTCAGTTCAGAATAACTCTCAGGATTTCCCCCCTTTGGTGGATCCACCACCTGCTCCACAAGGGAATGCTGGTCCATCTGGTCATGTCCCTCCTCGGAATGCCTGGAGCCGTGGGGCCCCTTCTTTTTCCACCAGTAACAATTATACTGGTCAGGCCTTTAAGAGAAGGAATGTGGTGAGATTGAAGCATAGGGGTTCCAGAGAGGAGCTCCCTGATCGGAGGTTTGTAGTAAGGGAGTTGCTGTGTCATCAGATGGGGTTTGCTCCTGCAGACATACTGGCAGTCATCAATCTCCCTGACAGACAAGGTTATGATGTCAGCTTTAAGCTCATGTCTGACTTAGACAGGTTCTGGGCCAGTTTCAGTGGTTTGCGGGACAAAGAGGGTTGGAGGAATTTCATCTTTATTCCCATCTCCAAACCTGACACAGCAAATGTTACCATCATGTTCTGGAATGAGTCTGTGCCCCCCCAGGACTGTGCTCCCCCAGGACTGTGCCCCCCCAGGACTGTGCCCCCCCAGGACTGTGCCCCCCCAGGATGTTGTCATCTGGCTTAGAAGACATTGTGAAATGGTTTCTGAGTTGACAAAAACTAAAGACAGTGATGGGATCTGGACGGGTGGTTGGAGGGTTCTTGTTAAGTTGAGGCAAAGTAACAATGTTACCCATCACCTGCCAAACTCTTTTTTCATTGGGCGGGAGAGAGGAGTTTGCTTCTATGCAGGTCAGCCCAGGTTATGTTATAAATGTGGTAAATCTGGCCATGTGGCGAATGTTTGTACGATCCTGAAGTGTAATCTTTGTGGGGAGGTTGGCCACATCAGTTCTACCTGTGAGAAGGTTAAGTGCAATCTATGTGGTGGGCTTGGCCATTTCCATAGGGATTGCCCGGAGGCCTTCCATAATAAGGATGGGGAATCTGCAGACAATGAATTGTTGGCTGCAGCAGAACAACTAGAGGAGGAAGCTTTAATGAATGGGGCTGTATTGACTAGGGAGGAGGTGGTCCCGGAGGTCCAGGAGACTACTCCCGGGCGGACGGACAGTGTTCAGCAGGCTGAGGAGCAGCCGGCCCCACACTCCTCTTCTGTTCCAGTTCCTGTCTCTGTGAAGATAACTGGTCAGAAGAGGAGGAATAAAAAAGATAAGTCTACCCGTAAACCCGAAAGTGACTGGATATTAGTGCAGAAGTCATCTAAAAAAGTGAAAGGGGCACCAGAAGTGGGCACGGCAGTTTCCACCAATAGGTATGAAGCGTTATCAGATTCGGATGCTGACTCCTATTCTCTGGGGGCCCAGGAACTGGAGCAGGAATTAAAAAGAGTGGAAAAGGAGTATGTGATTGGCTCAGAGGATGACCCGCCCACTAAAAGGCGTCCGCCCCCTGATCCTGGATCCGCAGAATCTGATATGGAAACTGGTAGTCAGCAGAGTGACTCTGATTCTGACTTATAATGAAATGTTGGAGAAGTATAGATTTATGGAAAGGAGTCTTATTGTCACATTTATTACTATTGATACCCTTTAACTGCTAAGTTTTTGACCTAAACAACATGTCAGTAATTGTTGTATTTCTGTTATTTTCAGTCAGTTAGTTTGTTATTATGTATCTTGTTTGTTTTTTTACAAATAAAAATCTCCATACATACAGAATAAGGACAGATTCTGGTGAACTCCGGTATCTCGGATGGATCTGATCTTCATGCACATAGCGTGTTACACATGATGAGTTATAGTCATTGAACACAAGCTCCACATTATTATTCCTATTCATTATTTATAAAGTCCCAGCATTAGCAGCGCTGCAGTTTGGGAGTAATAATTAGAGCGCCATTTACATACAGACCAATCTGGCTATCGAGGAGAAATATAACTCTTCTCTCCATTTATCTCCACTACGCACAACTCATTCTGTTCAGCTCGGAGGAACCACGCTGAGGCAATAATGCACCACAGGCAGTACTGGACTGAAGAGCTGACAATCGATGGAATTCACAATAGCAGTCCTTTTTTTTTGTGTGCATGCGAGGGGCTACTGTAGTGTGCCCAGTCCTTCTGCCCCCGCTGCCGTCACCACCCTTGCCGGAAAATAATTGCTGTCAAAATGACAGCCAGGAGTTGCAAAGTAAATACTGCAGCTGGAAAAGCTGCTGCTGTAAAATAGACCTTTGACTCAGTGTTTATAAACATTGATAAGATGTGAGCTAGAGAGATATAATATAACATTGTTTATAAACCTTGTTTAGGCAGGCTATAGAGAGATACAAAGTAGCATTGTTTACAAACATCTTTCAGATGCAAAATAGAGAGATACAAAGTAACATTGTTTATAAACATTGATCGGACAGGAGATAGAGATACAAAGTAATACTGTTTATAAACACTGTTCAGACTGGAGATAGAGACACGAAGTAACATTGTTTATAAACATTGTTCAGATGTGAGAAAGGGAGATACAAAGTAACATTGTTTTTAAACTTTGTGCAGATGTGAGATAGAGAGATACAAAGTAACATTGCTTATAAACATTGATCAAACAGGGCTAAAGATAGAAATGAATGCTGTTTATAAACACTGTTCAGACTGGAGATAGAGAGACACAAAGTAACCTTGTTTATAAACATTGTTCAGGTGTGAGAAAGGGAGATACAAAGTAACATTGTTTTTAAACTTTGTTCAGATGTGAGATAGAGAGATACAAAGTAACATTGCTTATAAACATTGATCAGATGTGAGAAAGGGAGATACAAAGTAACATTGTTTATAAACATCTTTCAGACAGGAAATAGAGATATTCAAAGTAACATTGTTTATAAACATTGATCAGACAGGAGATAAGGATACAAAGTAATGCTGTTTATAAACACTGTTCAGACAGGAGATAGAGAGATACAAAGTAACTTTTTTTGTAAACATTGTTCAGATGTGAGAAAGGGAGATACAAAGTAACATTGTTTAGAAACTTTGTTCAGATGTGAGATAGAGAGATACAAAGTAACATTGCTTATAAACATTGATCAGAGGTGGGAAAAGGAGATACAAAGTAACATTGTTTATAAACACCTTTCAGACAGGAAAAAGAGAGATTCAAATTAACATTGTTTATAAACATTGTTCAGATGTGATATAGAGAGATACAAAGTAACATTGTTTATAAACAATGATCAGATGTGAAAAAGGGAGACACAAAGTTGGGCAGGCCATACACGGTTTAAATCTTGGCTGGTTTAGCAGGAACCGGCAGAGATTCAAACCATGTACTGACAGGCTGAATGTACCTAGTTAATCAATTGATCAACTAGAGTACAACCAGCCTGCCGGGTTTTACCTTCAAATATCACAAGAGGCTGCGATAGCCACAAGCAATATTCATTGTCTTCTCCTAGTGGGGGTGGCTTCCCTCACCTGTGAGAAGACAATGGTTCAGCAGAAGGGATTCTCTCCTCAACACTGGCTGTATTGATGGGGAAATTGAGCAAATTTCTTTCCTGCAACCCGTGGTTGCAGGTAAGAAATTTGCTCCTTGCATGGCCGGCCTAACACTGTTTGTAAACATTGATTAGACAGGAGATAGAGAGACACAAAGTAACAAAATAATATTGTTTATAAACATTGTTCAGATGGGAGATAGAGTTACAAAGTAGCATTGCTTATAAACATTGTTCGGGTGGGAGATAAAGAGATACAAAGTAACGTTGTTTGTAAACATTGATCGGACAGGAGATAGAGAGGTACAAAGTAATATTGTTTATAAACATTGATTAGACAGGAGATAGAGAGATGCAAAATAATATTGCTTATAAACATTGTTTAGATGGGAGGTAGAAAGATACAAAGTAGAATTGCTTATAAACATTGTTCAGACAGGAAATGGAGAGATACAAAGTAACATTTATAAACATTGTTCAGACAGGAGATAGATACAAAGTAATATTGTTTATAAACATTGTTCAGATGGGAGATAGAGATACAAAGTAGCATTGCTTATAAACATTGTTCATATGGGAGATAGAGAGATACATAGTAATGTTGTTTATAAACATTGATCAGACAGGAGATAGAGAGATACAAAGTAACATTGTTTATAAACATTGATCAGACAAGAGATAGAGAAATACAAAGTAACATTGTTTATAAACATTAATCAGACAGGAAATAGAGAGATATGAAATAACATTGTTTGGAAACATTGATCAGACAGGAGATAGATACAAAGTAACATTGTTTATAAACATGAATCAGACAGGAAATAGAGAGATACAAATAAACATTGTCTATAAACATTGATCAGACAGGAGATAGAGAGATACAGTACAAAGTGACATTGTTTGTAAACATTATTCAGATTGGCGATAGAGAGATATGAAATAACATTGTTTATAAACATTGTTCAGACTAAAGATAATGATGCACTTTTATAGATACAGTATAGTGAGTGTTGTCATCCTAGTACAGAAAGAGTTCTACTGGCAGGACCACCAGGTACAAAATAAAGCACAAACTAGTTCAGGCACCTCATCCAAGGACTGGTAAGCTGCAATGTATGAATGTATGATACTTTTGTTGTTGGGTTTTGCTACAACAAAGAATCCCATCGCTGATTAAAGATGGCGGAGCCCTGGCCTAGTTGTTTCACGTACTTGAAGTGAAGAATTGTTTTTCAGGCTTATGAAAGGACTAAATTTATCAGGGCGTCAACATCAAGAAAGTCCTTATCTTAGGAACAAACGCGGCTATCCTCCTTCTCGATGGGAACAAAGTCATTTCTTTTTCTTTCGCTTACCATGGAAGAGAATCTGTAGCATGTGAATGTCTTTTGATTAGAAAACAGGATTAAAAAACAGCTCAGGGATTATGTAACAGAACATTAGTTTGATAAATCACATGCTCGGCCATCAACATACGCTCAACATACAAAGTCGATGGGAGGGGTACCGCGATGGGAGGGGTACGACGATGGGGGAGCGACTCAACCCCGAGCCAAGCTCCATTTCCAATTGTGACAAGCCACCCGGCAAGATTTAGCAGTTAGTGTCGCCTGGCTGTGCTGTTAATAATGATCTCGGCTCAGCTACTACTTGGCGTAATCCTTTTTTTTTTTTTTTTTCTTTTTTTTTTTTTTCTTCTCTTCTTGTGGCAGTCGGCAGATGAAATGTAATTCCAGAAATATGCAGCTAATTAAACCCAAGCCGAGTGGTGAATGCGAACGGCGATATGCCTTCATCGCAGGCTGGTCCTCCTAAACACCCTTCACAAGTCATTAGAGGGTCCAAGTATGGTGGCGGGGGGGAGGGGGGAGAGAATGGGGCTAACCAGTACATCTCTTCCGAAGTTTGGAGAAGTGTTACAGGACTTCAAAGACGATGAAATAACATTAGTCATATTAATTGGTGATTGGAAACGCAGAACTATATTTTCTAGTATGGTTTAAATTTTACTGGCTGTGGTAGTGAACCTGTAGATACAGCTGTGTCTGTGGAATGTAGCTTTCTAGTCAGTGTAGTAAAATTATCGATACAGCTGTGTCTGGGAAATGTAGCTCTGCCCTTCATGTAATGGAACTATAGATGTGTCTGGGAAATGTAGCTCTGCCCTTCATGTAATGGAACTATAGATTTGTCTGTAGAATGTATAGCTCTGCCCTTCATGTAGTGGAGCTATAGATACAGCTGTGTCTGGAAAATGTAGCTCTGCCCTTCAAATAGTGGAACTACAGATACAGCTGTGTCTGTGGAATGTAGCTCTGCCCTTCATGTAATGGAACTATAGATGTGTCTGGGAAATGTAGCTCTGCCCTTCATGTAGTGAAACTATAGATACAGCTGTGTCTGGGAAATGTAGCTCTTCCCTTTTTATGTAGTGAAACTACAGATATGGCTGTATCCGTGGAATGTAGCTCTGCACTTCATGTAGTGTAACTATAGATACAGCTGTGTCCATGGAATGTAGCTCTGCCCTTCATGTGATGGAACTATAGATACAGCTGTGTCTGTGGACTGTAGCTCTGCCCTTCATGCAGTGGAACTATAGATATAGCCATGTCTGGATAAGGTAGCCCTGCTTATCATGGTAGTAGAACTAAAGACACTGTGTGTGTGGAATGTAGCTTTGCCCTCAGTGTAGTAGAATTTTGGATACAGCTTTGTCTGTAGAATGTAGTTCCGCCCTCCAATGTTTTAGAACTGTAGACACAAGCCGTGTCGGTAGCTATGCCCTTGACTTAGTGGAACTATAGACACAGCTGGGTTTGTGGAGTGTAGCTCTGACCCTTATGTGATGAACTGTAGGCACAGCTGTGTCTGCAGAATGTAACTCTGATCTTAGTGTAGTGGACTTGTAGACA
Source organism: Lithobates septentrionalis (assembly GCA_037952835.1). Classification (NCBI taxonomy): domain Eukaryota; kingdom Metazoa; phylum Chordata; class Amphibia; order Anura; family Ranidae; genus Lithobates; species Lithobates septentrionalis. The sequence continues at coordinate 32,452 of JBBDGP010004334.1, read as the reverse complement.
AAACTTTGCCTGTGGAACAAAGTTCTGACCCTGATATGGTGGACTTGTAGGTATCTGTGTCTGTAGAATGTAGCTCTGCCCTCGATGTGATGGAATTTTGGACACAGCTGTGTCTATGAAATAAAGCTCTGCTCTTCACGTGATGGCACTGTACACTCTGTGGAATATAGCTCTCTTCTCAGTTTAGTGGAACTTTACAAACAGCTGTGTCTGTGTAACCCAGAACTGCCCTTGATGCAGTGGAACTACAGACACAGCTGTGTCTACAGAATGTAGCTCTGCTCTTGTAGGCTCTGGGGAAGGTAGCTCTGTCCTTAATTTAGTGGAACTATAGACACAGCTGTGTTTGTGGAAAATATGCCTGCTCTTGATGCAGTGGAACTACATACACAGTTATGTCTATGGAATGTAGCTCTGCTCTTGAACTGTAGACTCTGTGGAATGTAGCTCTGTTCTCAATTTAGTGGAACTATTCACACAGCTGTGTCTGTGGAACCTAGCACTGCCCTTAGTGGAACTACAGACACAGCTGTGTTTGTGAAGTGTAGCTCTGTCCCGATGTTTTAGAAATTTACACAGCTGTGTCTGCAGAATGTAGCTTTGTCCCTGGTGTGATGAATTTGAAGACATAGCTGTGTCTGCATCCTACATTATGTAGCTCTGCCTTTGATGGAATGGAGCGTAGTTCTTCCTCTGATGTTGTAGAATTGTACACAGCTGTGTCTATGGAGCGTAGCTCTTCCCCTGATGTTGTAGAATTGTACACAGCTGTGTCTATGGAGCGTAGCTCTTCCCCTGATGTTGTAGAATTGTACACAGCTGTGTCTATGGAGCGTAGCTCTTCCCCTGATGTTGTAGAATTGTACACAGCTGTGTCTATGGAGTGTAGCTCTGCCCCTGATGTTGTAGAATTGTACACAGCAGTGACTATTTAGCATAGCTCTGCCCCGATGTTGTAGAATTGCACACAGCTGTATCTATGGAATGTAGCTGTTCCCCTGATGTTGTAGATTTGCACACAGCTGTGTCTATGGAGTGTAGCTCTGCCCTGATGTTGTAGAATTGTACACAGCTATGTATGGGGAACGTAGCTCTGCCCCTGATGCTGTAGAATTGTACACAGCTGTGTCTATGGAGCGTAGCTCTGGCCCTGATGTTGTAGAATAGTAACAGCTGTGTCTATGGAGCGTAGCCATTCCCCTGATGTTGTAGAATTGTACACAGCTGTGTCTATGGAGCGTAGCTCTGCCCTGATTTTGTAGAATTGTACACAGCTATGTATGAGGAACGTAGCTCTGCCCCTGATGTTGCAGAATTGTACACATCTGTGTCTATGGAGAGTAGTTCTACCCCTGATGTCATAGAATTGTACACAGCTGTGTCTATGGAGAGTAGTTCTGCCCCTGATGTCGTAGAATTGTACACAGCTGTGTCTATGGAGCGTTGCTCTGCCCCTGATGTCGTAGAATTGTACACAGCTGTGTCTATGGAGCGTAGCTCTGCCCCTGATGTTGTAGAATTGTACACAGCTGTGTCTATGGAGCGTTGCTCTGCCCCTGATGTCGTAGAATTGTACACAGCTGTGTCTATGGAGCGTAGCTCTGCCCCTGATGTTGTAGAATTGTACACAGCTGTGTCTATGGAGTGTAGCTCTGCCCCTGATGTTGTAGAATTGTACACAGCTGTGTCTATGGAGCATAGCTCTGCCCCTGATGTTGTAGAATTGTACACAGCTGTGTCTATGGAGCGTAACTCTGCCCCTGATGTTGTAGAATTGTACACAGCTGTGTCTATGGAGCGTAGCTCTACCCCTGATGTTGTAGAATTGTACACAGCTGTGTCTATGGAGCGTAGCTCTACCCCTGATGTTGTAGAATTGTACACAGCTGTGTCGATGGAGCGTAGCTCTGCCCCTGATGTTGTAGAATTGTACACAACTGTGTCTATGGAGAGTAGTTCTGCCCCTGATGTCGTAGAATAGTACATAGCTGTGTCTATGGAGCGTAGCTCTACCCCTGATGTTGTAGAATTGTACACAGCTGTGTCGATGGAGCGTAGCTCTGCCCCTGATGTTGTAGAATTGTACACAACTGTGTCTATGGAGAGTAGTTCTGCCCCTGATGTCGTAGAATAGTACATAGCTGTGTCTATGGAGCGTAGCTCTGCCCCTGATGTTGTAGAATTGTACACAGCTGTGTCTATGGAGCGTTGCTCTGCCCCTGATGTCGTAGAATTGTACACAGCTGTGTCTATGGAGCGTAGCTCTGCCCCTGATGTTATAGAATTGTACACAGCTGTGTCTATGGAGCGTAGCTCTGCCCCTGATGTTGTAGAATTGTACACAGCTGTGTCTATGGAGCATAGCCATTCCCCTGATGTTGTAGAATTGTACACAGCTGTGTCTATGGAGCGTAGCTCTGCCCTGATTTTGTAGAATTGTACACAGCTATGTATGAGGAACGTAGCTCTGCCCCTGATGTTGCAGAATTGTACACATCTGTGTCTATGGAGAGTAGTTCTACCCCTGATGTCATAGAATTGTACACAGCTGTGTCTATGGAGAGTAGTTCTGCCCCTGATGTCGTAGAATTGTACATAGCTGTGTCTATGGAGTGTAGCTCTGCCCCTGATGTTGCAGAATTGTACACAGCTTTGTCTATGGAGCGTAGCTCTGCCCCGGATGTTGTAGAATTGTACACAGCTGTGTCTATGGAGCGTTGCTCTGCCCCTGATGTCGTAGAATTGTACACAGCTGTGTCTATGGAGTGTAGCTCTGCCCCTGATGTTGTAGAATTGTACACAGCTGTGTCTATGGAGCATAGCTCTGCCCCTGATGTTATAGAATTGTACACAGCTGTGTCTATGGAGCGTAACTCTGCCCCTGATGTTGTAGAATTGTACACAGCTGTGTCTATGGAGCGTAGCTCTGCCCCTGATGTTGTAGAATTGTACACAGCTGTGTCTATGGAGCGTAGCTCTACCCCTGATGTTGTAGAATTGTACACAGCTGTGTCGATGGAGCGTAGCTCTGCCCCTGATGTTGTAGAATTGTACACAACTGTGTCTATGGAGAGTAGTTCTGCCCCTGATGTCGTAGAATAGTACATAGCTGTGTCTATGGAGTGTAGCTCTGCCCCTGATGTTGCAGAATTGTACGCAGCTCTGTCTATGGAGCGTAGCTCTGCCCCTGATTTTGTAGAATTGTGCACAGCTGTGTCTATGGAGCGTAGCTCTGCCCCTGATGTTGTAGAATTGTACACAGCTGTGTCTATGGAGCGTAGCTCTGCCCCTGATGTTGTAGAATTGTACACAGCTGTGTCTATGGAGCGTAGCTCTGCCCCTGATGCTGTAGAATTGTACACAGCTGTGTCTATGGAGCGTAGCTCTGCCCCTGATGTTGTAGAATAGTAACAGCTGTGTCTATGGAGCGTAGCTCTTCCCCTGATGTTGTAGAATTGTACACAGCTGTGTCTATGGAGCGTAGCTCTGCCCTGATTTTGTAGAATTGTACACAGATATGTATGAGGAACGTAGCTCTGCCCCTGATGTTGCAGAATTGTACACATCTGTGTCTATGGAGAGTAGTTCTACCCCTAATGTCGCAGAATTGTACACATCTGTGTCTATGGAGCGTAGCTCTGCCCCTGATGTTGTAGAATTGTACACAGCTGTGTCTATGGAGCGTAGCTCTGCCCCTGATGTCGTAGAATTGTACACAGCTGTGTCTATGGTGCGTAGCTCTGCACCTGATGTTGTAGAATTGTACACAGCTGTGTCTATGGTGCGTAGCTCTGCACCTGATGTTGTAGAATTGTACACAGCTGTGTCTATGGAGCGTAGCTCTGCCCCTGATGTTGCATAATTGTACACAGCTATGTATGAGGAACGTAGCTCTGCCCCTGATGTGAGAAAGTTGAAGACATAGCTGTGTCTCTATTATGCAGTTCTGTCCTTAATGTGATGGAATTGTACACAGCTGTGTCAGTGGAATGTAGCCTTGCCCTTGGAGTGGTTTTCCACAGACTTGCAGTGACTTCCACTAGAGATAATGGATGCAGAATTCTAATTATTCTGCTGTTGGCGGAGTGTCATGAACAATAGAATTTCCCACCTTACAGGGTCTTAGTTGCACTGACACAGCATTCCATAAGCACAACTGCATCTGCAATTTCCCAAGGAGAACAAGCTGAGCATTTACCATTGGGCACCATCAGGCAGTTTTATTCACCTACTGCCAGGAAGTTTCACCAGCAGCCAATCACACAGATTCATGAGAATTGTCCTACAGCAAGTGGGAACACTTAATAAAATAGAAAGAGAAATATAGCTCTGCTTCCGTCGGAGCTGTGAAACATCTGCGCTGGTATTTTATATGTTCCTCTGTGGTTTATCAGTAACCCCAAGCTTTATAGATTCCTGGGCAATTCATACAAAAGCTCCTCCGAGTCAGCTAAAGAATTACACATCACACTGGCCTCATTGTACATAGAAGAGGAACATTACAGGGTCTGCAGGAGAGGAGAGCTAGATAGAGGAAGGTTCAGAATCATCCAGCAATGCAGAGTATTTCAGGAGAGGAGAGTTATGCCGCGTACACACGAGCAGACTTCTCGTCCGCCTGAACTCCGAAGGACTTTTTGACGGAGTTGCGACGGAGTTCCAACAAAACGGACTTGCCTACACACGATCACACCAAAGTCCGATCGTTTCGAACGTGATGACGTACAAAGGGACTAGAATAAGGAAGTTCATAGCCAGTAGCCAATAGCTGCCCTAGCGTCCTTTTTTGTCCGTCGGACTAGCATACAGACGAACTGATTTTTCGATCGAACTCGAGTCCGTCGGAAAGATTTGAAACATGTTCTATTTCTAGGTCCGTCGTAATTTTCGACAGAAAAGGTCTGATGAAGGTCCGATGAAGCCCACACACGATTGGAATGTCCGAAGGAATCGTTCCGTCTGACCTTTTCTGCCGGACAGCCCGCTCGTGTGTACGCGGCATTAGAGGAAGGAGCAGAGTCCTCCAGCAGAGCAAATTTTTTTTCAGGAGAGGAGAGTTATAGAGGAAGGAGTAGAGTCATCCAGCAGTGCAGAGTATTTCAGGAGAGGAGAGTTATAGAGGAAGGAGTAGAGTCATCCAGCAGTGCAGAGTATTTCAGGAGAGGAGAGTTAGAGGAAGGAGCAGAGTCACCCAGCAGTGCAGAGTATTTCAGGAGAGGAGAGTTAGATAGAGGAGAAGAAGCAAAGTCCTCCAGCAGAGCAGAGTATTTCAGGAGAGTTATAGAGGAAGGAGCAGAGTCCTCCAGCAGTGCAGAGTATTTCAGGAGAGTTATAGAGGAAAGAGCAGAGTCCTCCAGCAGTGCAGAGTATTTCACGAGAGGAGAGTTATAGAGGAAGGAGCAGAGTCCTCCAGCAGAGCAGAGTATTTCAGGAGAGGAGAGTTAGATAGAGGAGAAGAAGCAAAGTCCTCCAGCTGAGCAGAGTATTTTAGGAGAGGAGAGTTATAGAGGAAGGAGCAGAGTCCTCCAGCAATGCAGAATATTTCAGGAGAGGAGAGTTAGAGGAAGGAGCAAAGTCCTCCAGTAGAGAAAAGTATTTCAGGAGAGGAGAGTTATAGAGGAAGGAGCAGAGTCCTCCAGCAGTGCAGAGTATTTCAGGAGAGGAGAGTTATAGAGGAAGGAGCACAGTCCTCCAGTAGAGAAAAGTATTTCAGGAGAGGAGAGTTATAGAGGAAGGAGCAGAGTCCTCCAGCAGTGCAGAATATTTCAGGAGAGGAAAATTAGATAGAGGAGAAGAAGCAGAGTCCTCCGGCAGAGCAGAGTATTTTAGGAGAGGAGAGTTATAGAGGAAGGAGCAGAGTCCTCCGGCAGAGCAGAGTATTTTAGGAGAGGAGAGTTATAGAGGAAGGAGCAGAGTCCTCCAGCAGAGCAGAGTATTTCAGGAGAGGAGAGTTATAGAGGAAGGAGCAGAGTCCTCCAGCAGTGCAGAATATTTCAGGAGAGGAGAGTTAGATAGAGCAGAGTCCTCCGGCAGAGCAGAGTATTTTAGGAGAGGAGAGTTAGATAGAGGAACGAGCAGAGTCCTCCAGCAGAGCAGAGTATCTCAGGAGAGGAGAGTTAGAAAGAGGAAGGAGCAGAGTCCTCCAGCAGTGCAGAGTATTTCAGGAGAGGAGAGTTAGAGGAAGGAGCAGAGTCCTCCAGCAGAGCAGACTATGGGAGAGGAGAGTTATAGAGGAAGAAGCAGAGTCCTCCAGCAGTGCAGAGTATTTCAGGAGAGGAGAGTTATAGAGGAAGGAGCAGAGACCTCCAGCAGTGCAGAATATTTTAGGAGAGGAGAATTATAGAGGAAGGAGCAGAGTCCTCCAGCAGAGTAGACTATGGGAGAGGAGAGTTAGAGGAAGGAGCAGAGTCCTCCAGCAGAGCAGAGTATTTCAGGAGAGGAGAGTTATAGAGGAAGGAGCAGAGTCCTCCAGCAGAGCAGACTATGGGAGAGGAGAGTTCTGCAAGTTTGGTGACCCATTTAATGGAAGTTTCAGTACTAAGGACTAATTAATCTCGGTTAAATGAAAAGAGTAATTTTCAGGCGCTCTCTTCCTGTGCGCTCGCGCTCATTTCACCATGATAATCGCCTCTTATGACTCTATAGGCCGGGACATGCACACTTTGATGCCTTCTGCTTTCCGGGGGACGGGTTCTTTGGCGTGTCTCTATTTAACCGCCGAGCGTCTTCGGGAGCAGACAGCACCGCGCTAATTTGTCTCTTCAAGAAACAAGTAGGAGACGGCTGAAGAAAAATATAAAACAATTTGCTAAATATAAACCCGGCTAATTTATCAGAGCGCTATTCAGAAAGCTCCCGTCATAATGAATCGGAGTTAATGCGCCTCCGTCGTAGGCTGATTGGAAGCTCTGTCCCCCCGACTTGTCTTCCGTGGAGAGAAATTTAACTGCCTCCTCTCTGGTATATTGCTGATATTGGTGAATGTGTGCTGCACTCATTGCTATCTCCATTTTTAAAGGAGTACTCCAGTCAGTTCTAACCTCCAAAATTTGGTGAATTGAGCAACCGTGAAAGGGTCACTCCACCCAAAAATTATCCTTCAGTTATTGGTGGAGTATAGGGGGGCGGAGTTACCTGACATCTCATATAAACACCCTGCCCATCAATTTTGTATCCATTAAAGGGTCAGTTTACCCAAAAGTGTTACTAGGTATAGAAGGAGCCTGGTGGGAGTCTTGGAGGCTCCAACAGTGTAAAAATTTCTGTCCCTTTCTCTGCCCACCTTTGTGCATCCCAACTACTCTTATTACATTCTCTACACTATAAAATACATAAAAATTCCAACATGGATGGTGGGAACCCCTCATAATGGGCACAGCAGGTGTACAGACCCGGGAACACAGCACAGGGATGGTGGGAACCCCTCATAATGGGCACAGCAGGTGTACAGACCCGGGAACACAGCACAGGGATGGTGGGAACCCCTCATAATGGGCACAGCAGGTGTTCAGACCCGGGAACTCAACACAGGGATGGTGGGAACCCCTCATAATGGGCACAGCGGGTGTACAGACCCGGGAACTCAGCACAGGGATGGTGGGAACCCCTCATAATGGGCACAGCAGGTGTACAGACCCAGGAACTCAGCACAGAGATGGTGGGAACCCCTCATAATGGGCACAGCAGGTGTACAGACTCAGGAACTCAGCACAGGGATGGTGGGAACTCCTCATAATGGGCACAGCAGGTGTACAGACCCAGGAACTCAGCACGGAGATGGTGGGAACCCCTCATAATGGGCACAGCAGGTGTACAGACTCAGGAACTCAGCACAGGGATGGTGGGAACCCCTCATAATGGGCACAGCAGGTGTACAGACCCAGGAACTCAGCACGGAGATGGTGGGAACCCCTCATAATGGGCACAGCAGGTGTACAGACCCAGGAACTCAGCACAGAGATGGTGGGAACCCCTCATAATGGGCACAGCAGGTGTACAGACTCAGGAACTCAGCACAGGGATGGTGGGAACCCCTCATAATGGGCACAGCAGGTGTACAGACCCAGGAACTCAGCACAGGGATGGTGGGAACCCCTCATAATGGGCACAGCAGGTGTACAGACCCGGGAACTCAGCACAGGGATGGTGGGAACCCCTCATAATGGGCACAGCAGGTGTACAGACCTGGGAACTCAGCACAGGGATGGTGGGAACCCCTCATAATGGGCACAGCAGGTGTACAGACCTGGGAACTCAGCACAGGGATGGTGGGAACCCCACATAATGGGCACAGCAGGTGTACAGACCTGGGAACTCAGCACAGGGATGGTGGGAACCCCTCATAATGGGCACAGCAGGTGTACAGACCCAGGATCTCAGCCCCTGTGGTCCTGAGAGATAGCGGGAACCATCAGGGTATACAACCCTTCAGCATCCACCAAAAAACTCATATACCAGATTTGTGTGGACTGGCCCTTTAACTCTTCCATGTTGTTATCTCCCAGCACAGTTTGGGGGTCACGTACCATAAATCCGGCTTCATTTGCAGTGTAAGGATTCAATACGAGTGAACAGACAGGAAGTTCAATAATGAACATAAATACGTTCGTTCCCAACCAGCAAAGTAGATTATAAGCGCCACACGCCGCTCTCCATCGCGGCGTTCTCCCAGCGCATGCGTCGGATCGATGGCCCCCGGAAGATTGCTTTTTCTGTCTCTGTATTCCCGCATTGATTCAGTGACCTCATTCAGAGAGACGGAGACCCATCGGGGGGGGGTTGGTGGACTACATTCGTTTATTAGCGCTAGTAATTTCTGCGGAGGTTTTCAGAGCCCAAGTGGACTTCATTTGGCATCGGATCGTCAGGTCACTTTTACTTAAAGTGGAACTATAACCAAATAAAAAAAGAAAAAAACACATATATGATGCAGTCTGTCACTCATATTAACGCAGCAGATTTTGTTTTTTTCTGGCATCATCCGGAGTCACCATCTACTTCCTTCACTGAGATGCTGTTTCAGAGGCTGTGTTCACAAATGTCCGACACATATCAGCCCCTGCAGCAGCCTCTTACCTTGTGACTCGCTACAAAGTTACAATGTACAGTCTGTGCGATCGCTGAAGAGAAAGAGACTAAGGAAATGCTTGTTTTTGGCTGCAGCAAACTGATACCTAGACAAACCCTGTAAATGGGTTTTTATGCCCAGGGGGCGGGACGGACTTCCGTTGCACATGGCTACTGTGATTGGTGGTCTCAGTGGTCATACAATAAGGAGCCAGTCCCACCAGCTCCCGATCATATCTATGACAGCTCAGTCACTGGGAGCGCGCAGCAAGTGCACTCTCAGACCAGCAACCTTGTCCGTCCCATGGGTGCATATGAGTGGCGTGTGGGCATTAATGTCCACCCATTTTGGCGCCGCACATATGCGTTACACGGGTGACAAATTAGAAAAAATGAAACTGTAAAATGTCAAAAATGTATTCATGCAGATTTGTAGAGGTGTATTTTTTTTTTTAAATGTGTTCTGCCTCCAGCAGGATATCCATGAAGTTGTTTTGTCTGCAATATTAGATTTGACCACAAGATGGAGCCAGTGATAAATGTATTGTTGTCGCAGAATCTAGAAACTGTTCAGCTTTAATAAAAGTTCCCATCATTCTTCAATCTAAGAATAGAAAACAGGTGCATCCTGGGAGCTCAGACTCCATCTTAGAGACTACTGCAGGGATATGCAATTAACGGACCTCCAGCTGTTGCAGAACTACAAGTCCCATGAGGCATTGCAAGACTCTGACAGCCACAAGCATGACACCTAGAGCTAGAGGCATGATGGGACTTGTAGTTTTGCAACAGCTGGAGGTCTGCTAATTGCATATTCCTGGACTAGAGAGAAGGAACCAGCGATCAGAGCACATGTTGGATAGGAACTAGCAATCATCAAATCTGCCTTTCGCGGCCTAATTGTTCATTGCATACTCTGTATATTTCATATACTGATTATATGTACTTCTTATCTGTTTTTTCCTAATAGTTTTACCCCCACCCTGTTTTGTTAGTAACGCTTCAAGATTACACTCAGTCTGGCTTATTGCAGAATAGGAGGGTACAGCTGCATGTCGTGTTACACACAGGGAACTGTGTAGCGAGGACAGAACAGTTTGCATAGCTGTTTGTCCATCACATGTCAATTCATTCTGTGGCAAAATCAAATGTTCTCAGGCTAAATTCTTTGCTGAACGAATGGTATTCTTGGAGCAAAAAAAGTGTGGATGGAGAAAGTATCACATTATGACCACTAGATGGTGCTGAGTAGCCTAAAAAAATCAGTATGCTCCTCATCGCCATCTAGTGGTCATAATGTGATATTTATTCCCCCTTTAAAAGAATAACATTCGAAAGTAGAGAATAAAGCCTGAGAATATTCAATTTTGTTTCGAAATTAATTCACATGCAGTTTTAATAGATGAACAGCTATGCATGCTTTCCATAAATGCACCCTGTGAATTATGGAAAGGTCCACTTTAAATCCTCATCCATGGATACCAGAACTTCTGCAGCCTCCTCTGGTAATCTATATCAACCGAAGACTGATTTGTGGCTCACGAATGGCCTATATTTTATGACTTTGCCCCGTAGCATCCACATATATTCATTCTGGAGGTCTCTGTGCCTCTCCCAGGTGCCTACGTTGGCGCACGCAATGATCTAACACCGCTCTGACTCTGAAGTCGCATTTAGCAAACATCAGATTGTATTTAACGGAAGCCAGACGGACCCCGCGGCAGAAAACGCCGCCGCGAATGACTGTCTGCCGCCCGGGGGGCTGCACGCTTCTGCGAGAGTGCGAAGTAATTTACCGTCCACCTCGTTCTGGACATGTTCTGAAGCCTGGCCTACCCTGCATGAGGGATTCGGAATGTTGGCCCGCCAATGGGAGCCGCCGTCAAAATGACAAAGGTGCAGAGTTCAAAGCCGCAAAATAGCGAGGAAGGAAATGGAGCCACTGCGGGGATATTTACGTCGGAGCCCGCAGGCGAAGAGTGAGTGGCATGGCGCGGATAAGGGTGGGTTGGGAAAAGGGGACTTGCCATGTGCGGCTGAATAGAACCAGACCATTAGCCTATACGGTTTTACCGCTCACCTGCAAAAAAGAGCGCCATGCATGATTAAAAGATACCGAAACGTATGAAAAAAGCTAAAAAGTTTCCACTTAAAGTGGTTGTAAACCTCCAGACATGAAACATGAAGAAAGCATATCCCTATATAGTGTGTACTTGTCTCCTTCCAGAGCAACAAGTGTCATTTCTGTCTACCACTTCGTTCCTCTGTTGTCAGCATGAATCACTTCTGACAAGTTTTCCTGACACCAAGAGAAAAATTGTGACAAGGGAGGGAGCTCCAGCACAAAGCCTGTGATTGACAGCCTCAGCCCTGTTCCTGTGTGCTGTGTATAAGGGGGCGAGGGGGTCCCTTCCCTCCAAACAGTTCTCAGAGCTCCCCTCACTGAGCTCTGCAGAGTATAACTTCAGCTCTCCACCCCCTTTTTTCTGAACTCTCAGACAAGCTTTATAATTCAGCACTTTAAACGGATGACGAGAAGACTGCAGATAAACAGGTACAACTTATGTGGGAGGATTTGTTTTCATCTCTGTGTATCACCTGACGCCAGTCATTTCACTGGGTATATGTAAGGGTTTCCAACCATTTTTTAGGACAACTCCAGCCACCAAGATGTACAGATGAGATACAGTCATAGGGAGGACCTGATTTATCCAAAAATATTTTTTTTCAAACGAAAGACTTGCAGCAAAAAAAAAGAATCTATGGATAGAACAGCAGCTAAAACCAACCAATGAACTCAAATCGATCAAAAAAAAAAAAAAACATCAAAAGGCCCTTCATAATAAGAGGGTTGATCATCCAAAGAGTGATATACATGGGATCAGGGGTGGATCTGGCCGGGGGGCAACTGCCCCCCCCCCGGCCTCTCTGATGCCCCGTGAAGAGGCCGCACCGCTTCCATGCCTAAAGGTTTCCTGGTGAAATGGAGTAAAAAGTTCCCATTGGTGTCCTATCGAGTGCAAGATGAGGACAGAGCGTAGGCCATGGATGGTGTGGATGGTGTACATCGTGTCCAAGCAGAGGCCAGCTCCCTGCCCCCACCGGAGGCTCTCCTCCCCCAGCTGCCCAGTTCAGCAACCTAGTGTTGGTGCAGCAGGCACTGTCCAGTCCAACACGCCTGGTACCTAACCCGGAGCTTCAGCCTGAGATGGGGGTAGGGAGGAGGCAGGGAAAAGGGAGAGCAGGAGAGAGGCAGAGTCCCCTCACCATAGGCCTCTGGGTTGTACTTGCCCCCTGAGCCAAAAGTTGCCATTCAGCCCCTACATGGGATCCATCATCCAACGCTCACCAGCCAAGATTCAAACTCATGAACTGGTGGTTGCAGAGCCATAACCTTAAGGACAGCACCACCAACAATGGGATAATGCTACACCTGCAGATGTCTCTTTAAATAACGTTCAATGGCACGATAACCAAAACTTGGGTGCTCAGCTACGTTAGAGTCTCCGATGCTACTGCTGGTACTCATAACTGTATTATTTGGTTGCTGTTTGAGATAATTGGTCTAGTCTGCCAGGTAAAAACCCAAGTCATCACACTGTGGCTCTGTGACTAAAGTAATAGCTCTTCAAATGCCGGGTTTGTCGGTTTGCATCCTGTAATCTACTTAATATATACGGAGTTGATGCCTCAGTTAAAAGCAAATGCCATGAAATGGTTGCAAGGAAGCCTTTTTCCTTGCTGTTGCTCATAATTTGAAATGTATATGATTTCTTCCAGCTCATGTGTCAATCTGCCTGAGGCTCAAGTAGCTAGTAGGCTATTATGAGACCAATGGGTCCGTGGGGTCAAACTGTGTCTGCTAACATCCAATTTTATTGGGACCAGCTTGCTTGGTGATGCAGCGTGTAAGTTGATTTCTTTACAAACAGATTGTGAGTTCAAAGCTTTATGGATTGTGAGTTCAAAGCTAGGTGGAGGCCTTAAAAAAATGTACTGGTGGGTGGTAAAGTGCATAAGGTGGTGGCTTTGCAAACACCATAATGCGAGCTCAAATCCAGGTAGTGGCCTGAAGAGGCTTACTGGAGGATACAGGTATAGTTGTAAGGAAAGATGGAATTCTGGCAGGTGAGGGGGTTTGTTGGGGTCCTATGGATAAACATGGCAATGCATCTTTGCTAGGTGAGAGTGACCAGATGGGTTGAGGATAAGGTTGGCTAGACAGGGTGGATACCGTTGGTCAGCGGGCCTTGGTAAAGGTTGTTTTGATGGAAAAAGATGATCAGACCCAAAGTTAATCATTTACTGTACCTAAATATAAGGTTATAATGGTAGGTCTAAAAGGCTGATGCAGTTGGATTGGGTGGGTGAGGAACAGGTAGGAGTGGTGCTCAAGGTAGAGATGGTCACAGGATTTTGAGGGTAAGAGTAGCAACACATCCTTGGCAAGTGAGGGTGATTAGATTGGGTGATGGATACTGTTGGTCAGAGAGCCTTGGTAGGTAAGGGTGGTTAGATGTGGTGTTGATGGAAAAGGGTGATCACACCCAACGTTAATCATATATCTGAATAAAAGGTCATCATGGTAGGTCTATAGGGCAGATGCAGTTGGAATGGTATTCAAGGTAGAGGTGGTCACTGGATTTTGAGGGTAAGGGTGGCAATGCATCCTTGGCGAGTAATGCCGCGTACACACGAGCGGACTTTACGGCAGACTTTGCCCGGCGGACGGGATTTCGTCGGACAATTTGATCATGTGTGGGCTCCAGCGGACTTTGTTTGCTCAAAAGTTGGACGGACTTAGATTTGAAACATGTTTTAAATCTATCCGTCGAACTCGAGTCCGGTCGAAAAGTCCGCTCGTCTGTATGCTAGTTCGACGGACAAAAAGCCACGCTAGGGCAGCTATTGGCTACTGGCTATGAACTTCCTTGTTTCAGTCCAGGCGTACGTCATCACGTACGAATTCGACGCACTTTGGTGGATTGTGTGTAGGCAAGTCCGTTCATTCAGAAAGTCCGTCGCGAAGTACGTCGAAAAGTCCGCCGGGCAAAGTCTGCCGTAAAGTCCGCTCGTGTGTACGCAGCATTAGGGTGATTAGATGGGGTTGTAGATATGAGTGGCTAGATGGGATTGATACTGTTGGTCAGAGGGCCTTGTAGGTAAGGGTGATGTTGGTGGAAAAGCGTGATCAGACAAAGGTGGTTTGCTGGATGGTGTCCTGGTGTTGCTGGTCAGGGAGCCTTTGCAGATGTTGGTGGGAAAGGGTGATCAAACACAGGTAGTTTGGTGGGTAAGGCTGAACGGTGTCATCTGACAGGTGTAGCGGGTCAGAGAGCTGTTGGTGGGAAATGAAACATAGGTGGGGTTTGGTGGGTAAGGCTGGATGGTGTCCTCTGGCCACCAGGTGTTGTGGGTCCCGTTGGTCAGAGAGCCTTGGCAGGTAAAGGCGGTGTTGGTGGAAAAGGGGGGGTCACATACAGGTGATATTGTTGTAGGCAAGGATGGCCAGGTGAGGTGGATACGGATGGGTGTGCTGTAGCTGTAGCTAGCACACATTATCTCAGTTATAGCAAATATATTGAAGACTATTTTGCTTTAAGACCTTATTTTAACTCCACTTATCCCAATTGATTTGTTCATATCAAGCCTGTGACCACTTAAACACTCCCTTTTAATTAGTGAACTGAAAGGGATAAAGTGCTGTTTGAAAGGTTTTTTTTAAGTAAAAAGGATGTTTAAAAAGTAGAGTCCTTAAAAAACAGAAAAAAATTGATTGAAAGAAAAGCATAAAAAAGACAAACTTTACGCTTCTCATTTAAAGAGAGCTCTGCAAGACACTTGTTTCCTGTGTTTGAAGGAAATAATCTATTGACAATTTTCTTTGGTGCCGAAAAACCTTCTTTATTGAGGACCTTTTTATTTCATGTGCTACACACCTGAGTTAAGAGGCTGTGGGTTGTGCTTATCCGCCAAGCAGTTGCAGCTAAGGGGGCGGAAGGGCTTGCTAGCTGTGTGTGTTGGTAAAGTTAAGGTAGGCTACCAAGCATTGTAAGGTGAAGTGCTGTTCAAGTGTGGGTGGTGTTTATTTGAAGGTGTGGGGTGTTTTGAAGGCAAAGGCTGGCCTAGAGCCTTTGCAGGGGATGGTGCTGAGGACATTTTTACATGTGTTAAGTGTAAAAATAAGATATGAACTACAGCGCTAGCAACAACATCAATGTATATAATGAAAAACAATAAAACGTAAACGTCCATATAAAGTGACTAATGTGCTCCAATCCAAAAAAAAGTGCAAAGTGCTCCAGAGTTTTCAAGGTGTGCCAAAACACCACCTCCTGTGTTCCCACTCACCAGACGGAATGGACCCCTAGCTTTTCAGTCTAGGGGTCGCTCCAGGCTGATAATGGTGGCCAGGGATGTCACCTTTAAGATAAAGTCATCAGGCAGATCCCACTTGTTATAAATACTCAGCCGAGATAAAGTATCCAAAAACGAAATAGAAGGAAGGGACTATAGTGAAGTACCGTTTGGCAAAGGGTTTATTGCGCATAAAAAGATGTCTACTTACAAGGAGCAAGATAAAATCAGGCATAAAAATCTAAGGACTGTGAGTACAAAAACGCCGCTCATGGCGTGCGTTCCAACGATAACCGGAAGTGACGCCAGAAGAACTAGGAACCGGAAATTACATCTACGCGTTTCACCCTCCCACAGGGCGTCATCATGGACCACCATTGGATCAGGCGCTTTCGATTATGAAAAGAAAAATGATGCAAAAGACAAACGACCAAGAATTTTTCCCTTAGTTTTTGCCTGCTTAAGGGCAGAGGCAGTCGGACTTGGTGTGAGAGGAACAGGTATTTTAGCTGGATCATGGCAGAACTCCATTCCATGATCTCAGGCTCTCACCCTCCGCTCCCTCTCCCTGCTGTCACTTGAAAACACAGAAGGCCCTTCTGTGTTGCACACTGTACATAGAGCACCCCTGAACCCTGCACTCTGTACACAGTGCACCCCTGAACCCTGCACTCTGTACATAGTGCACCCCTGAACCCTGCACTCTGTACACAGTGCACCCCTGAACTCTGGACTCTGTACTTAGTGCACCCCTGAACTCTGAACATAGCGCACCCCTGAACTCTGCACTCTGTACGTAGCGCACCCCTAAACCCTGCACTCTGTATGTAGTGCACCCCTGAACTCTGCACTCTGTACATAGCACACTAGCAGGCACTACATTAGGGTTGTCAAACTCAATTTAATCACGGGCCGCATCAACAGTATGGTTGCCCTCAAAAAGCTGGTTGTATCTGTAGGACAACATATCTACTCTTTTTAGATTAGATAAAGCTCTTTGAAGGGCAGCCATTCTGCTGATGTAACCCGCATTGAAATTGAGTTCGACAACCCTGGTGTAGTGCGTTGTTGTGAAATAACATACAGTATAAAGAAAAACTCTGAGCTTAGCATTGTGTAAAAAAGAAAAAAAAGAGCAGCCAGCACTATCATCTATAATATCAGATCCTCAAAACTGTGCAAAGTGCAGGACTATTATACATAAAAAAATGAATAGTGAATCCGGACCAGCAGAAGTGACGTCACCAAGCATGCCGATACAGGAAGCAGTAGTGTAGATCGAAACAGTGGCTGATCGGATGGCATTTTCAGTGTGTTTAGACAGCGTGTCTATCTTTTAATATTGTGAGTGCGCATTTGTTTTATGACTTTATTAAATCCAAGAATCAGCCTTTACTACACTTTGAGAGTCTTTCAATTTTATATGTCATCTGTCTGCCTGGGTTGGAGCGCTGTGTTAACTGCTAGAAGACTTTTGGAGCCAGACGGTTACATGCTTTGAGCATATGACCATATCCTCATCTCATATACATGGTCACATGCCTTCTGGTGGTAAGGTACTCAATGTGCACATAAGGTGATCAACGTGGTGTATGAAGCATCTTGTGTATGTTGATGGTGGAAGACATTGATGAGGAATAGACTTTGGATTTATTTTATTACATGGACACTTGGGACTTATGGTCTTTCTTGATTGCATCTTTTGAACTTTTGTTCTCATGGATGAACACTTATAGATAGCGTACAGTCAGGTCCATAAATATTGGGACATCGACACAATTTTAATCTTTTTGGCTCTATACAACACCACAATGGATTTGAAATGAAACAAACAAGATGTGCTTTAACTGCAGACTTTCAGCTTTAATTTGAGGGTATTTACATCCAAATCAGGTGAACGGTGTAGGAATGACAACAGTTTGTATATGTGCCTCCCACTTTTTAAGGGACCAAAAGTAATGGGACAGATTAACAATCATCCTTCAAACTTTCACTTTTTAATACTTGGTTGCAAATCCTTTGCAGTCAATTACAGCCTGAAGTCTGGAACGCATAGACATCACCAGACGCTGGGTTTCATCCCTGGTGATGCTCTGCCAGGCCTCTACTACAACTGTCTTCAGTTCCTGCTTGTTCTTGGGGCATTTTCCCTTCAGTTTTGTCTTCAGCAAGTGAAATGCATGTTCAATCAGATTCAGGTCAGGTGATTGACTTGGCCATTACATAACATTCCACTTCTTTCCCTTGAAAAACTCTTTGGTTGCTTTCGCAGTATGCTTCGGGTCATTGTCCATCTGTACTGTGAAGCGCCGTCCGATGAGTTCTGAAGCATTTTGCTGAATATGAGCAGATAATATTACCCGAAACACTTCAGAATTCACCCTGCTGCTTTTGTCAGCAGTCACGTCATCAATAAATACAAGAGAACCAGTTCCATTGGCAGCCATACATGCCCACGCCATGACACTACCACCACCATGCTTCACTGATGAGGTGGTATGCTTTGGATCATGAGCAGTTCCTTTCCTTCTCCATACTCTTCTCTTCCCATCACTCTGGTACAAGTTGAATTCTTCTCTTGATTGTTGACTTTGACACACATACACCTACCTCCTGGAGAGTGTTCTTGACCTGGCCAACTGTTGTGAAGGGTGTTTTCTTCACCAGGGAAAGAATTCTTTGGTCATCCACTACAGTTGTTTTTCCGTGGTCTTCCAGGTCTTTTGGTGTTGCTGAGCTCACCGATGCGTTCTTTCTTTTTAAGGATGTTCCAAACAGTTGATTTGGCCACACCTAATGTTTTTGCTATCTCTCTGATGGGTTTGTTTTGTTTTTTCATCCTAATGATGGCTTGCTTCACTGATAGTGACAGCTCTTTGGATCTCATATTGAGAGTTGACAGCAACATTTTCCAAATGCAAATAGCACACTTGAAATGAACTCTGGACCTTTTATCTGCTCCTTGTAAATGGGATAATGAGGGAATAACACACACCTGGCCATGGAACAGCTGAGCAGCCAATTGTCCCATTACTTTTGGTCCCTTAAAAAGTGGGAGGCACATTTTCAAACTGTTTTTAATTCCCACACCGTTCACCTGATTTGGATGTAAATACCCTCAAATTAAAGCTGAAAGTCTGTAGTTAAAGCACATCTTGTTCGTTTCATTTCAAATCCATTGTGGAGGTGTATAAAGCCAAAAAGATTAGAATTGTGTGGATGTCCCAATATTTATGGACCTGACTGTATATTTGTTAGTATTCACTATTCATTTATTTATGTATTGTGAAATAAAATGGAACTGATAAACCATGCCATTGATGGGCATGAAACTCATGATCTGGCATTTTTTAGAACCATCACATTACAAGCTGTGCCACAATCAACCATGGTACTAGCTTATACAGTAAAATTTATTAACTTACCATTGTCTGTAACTGAGGTTCAAACTCATGACTTGATGTTTATCGAGTCAACACCACAGACTTCTCTGCTAAAAGAGCTTCCAAAAACGGAATGTTACCACCAGGCATAGATAGCATAAAGACCTTCCAGTTTATCTTAAAACCCAGCTTCAAATTTAAAAAAAGCACACTCTGGCTCAGTGACTAAGGCAATGGCATGCCAAATCATCAGCTTGAAACCTGGAAGCTTTCTAATATGTACGTTGGAATGAATGTCTTAATTAAAACTGAAGGGGTAAAGGGATGTTTGCAGACTATTGTGAAGTTTAGATATTTTATATTTTAATCTAGCTTGTGTGTTAATATGCCCAAGGCCCAAATGACCCAATAGGCTATCATGTGATCAGTGGGCCCATAAGATAAATCCAATGTTTGGTTTGTGCTGTTTCTCAATTATCTGCTAACACCCAGTTCTGTGGATGGGTCAAACACCAGCTCACACTGGGATACAATAATATGAGTTTGAATCCAGTTGGCAGCTTATAGCTTCAATGAAAAATTGATACAATGAATGCCATGGGGGTGGGAAAGTGTGGACAGTGAGACTAGGCAGTAAAGGTGTGTTGTGGGCAAGGGTGGTTCTGTGGGTAATGATAGGTGGTGTGTTGTTTGGGGTATGCGTTGAGATAGGGTGGTAAGAATCAGGTGTTGTTGTGAGGAAGGTGGGGGTGATGTGGTTGGGTAAGGGTGATCAGAAGAAGGTGATGGGCAGGAGAGGTGGTGTTGTGGGTATGGGTTGCCATAGGGTGTTAAAAAGCAAGTATTTTATGGAGGGGTTAAGTTGGCCAGAGATCCATTGAAGAGAAGAGTAATGATGCTCAGAAAAAGGTAGTGATATGGATAGGCTGCTGAGTAGCAGAGGTGGTATTGTGTGTATGGGTGCCATAGGATGCCGAGAGGGTAAGGAGGGTTAAAGGTGGCCAGACATCCATGATAGGTGGTGGTGTATGTATGGGTTGCCATAAGGTGTTGAGAGAATAAGGAGGGTTAGAGGTGGCCATTGATCCATGGAACATAAGGGAAATGGTACACAGAAGACGGTAAAGATACAGATGGATTGGTGTTGGGAGGGTAAGGAGGGTTAAAGGAGGCCAGAGTTCCTTGGAAGATAAGGGAAATTGTGCACAGAAGAGGGTAATGATACAGATGGGTTGGTGTTGAGAGGGTAAAGCGGGTTAAAGGAGGCCAGAGATCCTTGGAAGATAAGGGAACTGGTGCACAGAAGAGGGTAATGATACAGATGGGTTGGTGTTGATAGGGTACGGGGAGTTAAAGGTGGCCAGAGATCCATGAACGATATAGGTAATGGTGCACAGAAGAGGGTAATGATACGGACGGGTTGGTGTTGAGAAGGTAAGGAGGGTTAAAGGTGTCCAGAGATGGCCAGATGGGGACAGGGATTTCAGTAGAAGGTGCTGTTGTCTTAAGAGGGTTCCATGGTGGCTCTGGTGTTGGTTTATTGACACCCAAAAAAGCAAGCAGGAAAATTACCACAATTATTTGAAGGTTAAAATTAAATTAAGATTCTGTAATTTCTTAGTGTTCTTCATGCGCCAATTCCAACTCTCAATTGTTTCCAAACCTAGAGACTAAGCCCACTGAAGAGTAATTTAGGTGAATTATGTTAGCAAGTTCAGGCCATTTTTTAGGACTAATAGGTAAGCTATGATCAAAAAAGACATAGAAAGCTGGGCAATGTTTAAAAATACTGTAAAGCGGAGAAAGGATACTGTTACATTAGGGAAGGACTTTTTTATTCCAGCATGACTGCCCATGTACAAAGCCAGCTCGGTAAAGACATGGTTTGACCAATCTGGTGTGAGGAACTTGAGTGGTCTGCAAAGAACTGATCTGGTTTGTATGGGGCCCTGACCTCAGCCCTACTGAACACCTTTGACCAGTTTGGTGTAGAGGAACTCAACTGGTCTCTATAGAGCACTGACTTCAACCCTACTGAACACCTTTGACCAGTTTGGTGTAGAGGAACTCAACTGGTCTCTATAGAGCACTGACTTCAACCCTACTGAACACCTTTAGCCAGTTTGGTGTGGAGGAACTTAACTGGTCTGTATATGACTTCAATCCTACTGAAAACCTTTGAGATGAATTGGAATGCTGTTTGTGAGCCATGTCTTCTCATCCAACATCAGTACCTGACCACACAAATGTTCTTTAGCCTGATTGGGCAAAAATTCCCGCAAGCACACTCCAAAATCTTGTGGAATGTCTTCCTAGAAGAATGGAGGCTAGTAATAGCTACAAAGGGGGGCCAACTCCTAAATAAAGGTCATGGTTTTGGACTGGCATGGCCAACAAGCACATAAACATTTGATGGCCAGGTGCCAACTTTCAGCCATATAGTGTAGAGCAGTGGTTCTCAACTCCAGTCCTCAGGACCCACTAACAGGCCAGGTTTGCAAGATAACTGAAATACATCACAGGTGATATCACTTGCTGCTCAGTGATTGCAGTATTCTAGTCTGCAACTCCCCAAGGTAATACTTAAAATCTGGCCTGTTGGTGGGTCCCGAGGACTGGAGTTGAGAACCACTGGTGTAGAGGGACTCTGAAAGGAGAAAAAGGGATTGTGGGTAGAAGATCAATCAAGGATCAAGCAAAGAGCAAACAGACTTGCACCTGCCATAGGCCTAACAGTAAATTAAGGGCTGGTTATACAGTCCCCTTCACATTATTATTTCTCTCTGCATCGCTCCCTCAATAAAGAAAAAAAAAGAAGGATTTGGTATATTCGGATCAATTCATCCTCAGGATTGTCCTTTTCCTGAACAAAGCGACCATTCATAGATCAGATCAGTTTGGAAGAATCAATTTTTGAAGACTGATGCTTTAATGGAATCAATTGTATCGAAAGACAGTACCCTTAAACGCATGGCCAACGTTAGTGAGCCTTCAAAACAGAAAACATTGACCAAAAAAAAAATGAATACGCTCTCTTTTTGAAAAGTTTTTTTTTTTCTAATGACCGGTTCTCTTTAAATTGCAGGCCCCTCCATTTGTAGTAATCTTTTCTTTTGTTTCCACCATGCCGGCCCTTATTAGGACACAGAGGATGCCCTGTCTGTCAATGATCAATTGAGTTATGATATAAACGTTCGGTCGGCCACGAGAGATGGATCGATATCCCCTGGCTAGTTCTTATTAAATCTGCTTTGATTAAGTAACGCAGTGCCGCTGCGAGTTGCTGGACGTGGTCGGGCGGTATTCATCTCTTTGCGTATTCCTCCTGTCTTGTTTGTGGATCAGCAGATGGCTTCTTAATAAATCAGAGGCTTGTTCTGGTATCTCCCTATCTGTCTGCAGAGGCTTAAAGGGGATGTACGACTCCCGCTAACCACCCCGGCTGGCTTCCCAGGCTTTTCCCTGCACGCATTAAAGCGGAACTCCGGCCTAAGGCTTGACTGAGTAGGGTTGGAACTGCATTACATCAATCTATATTTTATAATAATTCTATATTATTATAATATATATTAATATAATATACATTATTTTTATTTTTTTAAGATATATATATATACATTAAATATATCAAATACATTCTGGGCAGATAAAAAAATAAGAAAATGTAAATGGTATATAAAGCCATCAATTTTTTTTTAATTTTTTTTTTTTGCTGGCCAAGTCTCTTCTAAATTCTAGGCATATACGGTATATATATTAAAAAGAAAATTACGGTGCAGGATGGACTCTACTACTGGGGCACCTGTGATGTAAGGAGGGACTCTACTAGGGGCACCTGATGTAAAGAGGGACTTTTCTGGGGGCGCCTGATCTAAGGAGGGACTCTGGTAGGGGCACCTGTAATGTAAGGAGGGACTCTACTGGGGAACCTGTGATGTAAGGAGGGACTTTAATGGGGGCACCTGTGATGTAGGGAGAGACTTTACTAGGGCCACCTGTGATGTAAGGAGGGACTCTACTAGGGGCACCTAATGTAAGTAGGGACTCTGCTGGGGGCACCTGATGTAAGGAGGGGCTTTGCTGGGGGCGCCTGATGTAAGGAGGGACTCTGCTAGGGGCACCTGATGTAAGGAGGGACTCTGCTGGGGGCACCTGATGTAAGGAGGGACTCTGCTGGGGCACCTGATGTAAGGAGGGACTCTGCTGGGGGCACCTGATGTAAGGAGGGACTCTGCTGGGGGCACCTGATGTAAGGAGGGATTCTGCTGGGGCACCTGATGTAAGGAGGGACTCTGCTGTGGCAACTGATGTAAGGAGGGACTCTGCTGGGGGCACCTGATGTAAGGAGGGACTCTGCTCTGGGCACCTGATGTAAGGAGGGACTCTACTGGGGGCACCTGTGCTGTAAGGAGGGACTCTGCTGGGGGCACCTGTGATGTAAGGTGGGGCTCTGCTAGGGGCACCTGTGATGTAAGGAGGGACTCTACTGGGGGCATCTGTGATGTAAGCAGGGACTCTACTGGGGGCACCTGATGTAAGGAGGGACTCTGCTGGGGCACCTGATGTAAGAAGGGACTCTTCTGGGGGTACCTGATGTAAGGAGGGACTCTGCTGGGGGCACCTTTTGACGTTATACATCATTGTTATGACAGCAGCTAGCTGCCATAACCCCGGTATTTTTTTTTATACAGCGGGTGATTCGGCATCCGATAAAAGTGGTCCTGGCGGTGGATTCGCCACGGGATCACTTTTATATGCAGCGGAAGAGGGGCACCCCCTCCCTCCCACCGCTTCCCGGTCATTTCCCTGCTTACCGGAGCTGTCGGTAAAGGGGGAAATGATCCGATGCCCTGGAGCGATGGGCGGGAAGTCAAGTGAGGGCAAGATGGACCCCACTTGACTCTATGCCCTTGGAGGACCGGAGCGGCGTCTGACGCCACTTCAGCCTATTGGCCTTAAAGGGCCTTTGTTTTTGTTTTTAAGTAAATGTAAAATTACTTTTTTTTTTTTTTTTGCTTTTAAGTGTGTTTGAGAGCTGAGGTCTTTTTGACCCCAGATCTCGCAATAAAGAGGACCTGTCCTGCTTATTTCTATTACAAAGGGATGTTTACATTCCTTGTAATAGGAATAAAAGTGATCCAAAAAAAAAATAATTAAAGGCACAGCGTAAAAATAAAAAGTAAAATAAATAAGAAAAAAAAAAAGTAAAAGTGCCCCGTCCCTCTGTGCTTGCCAACGCATATGTAAGTCGAGCACACATATGTAAACGTTGGTCAAACATGTGAGGTATCGCTGCGATCGTGAGAGCAATCGCGATAATTCTAGCCCTGGAACTCCTGTAACTCTGAATAGGTAACTTGTAAAAAAATTTAAAGCGTCGTCCATGGAGATTTTTAATTACCGAAGTATGTTGCCATTCCACGAGCGTGCGCAATTATAAAGCACGACATGTTAGGTATCTGTTTACTCGGCGTAACATCATCTTTCACATTATACAAAAAAATTGGGCTAACTTTACTGTTTTCTTTAATTCATAAAAGTGTATTTTTTTCCTCAAAAATTACGTTTTTGTAAGACGGCTGCGCAAATACGGTGTGACATAAAACATTGCAATGATCTCTATTTTATTCTCTAGGGTCTCAGAGATTTTTTGCTAGAAAATTACCTAGAACCCCCAACATTATATATATATATATATATATATATATATATATATATATATATATATATATATATATATATATGTATATATATATATATATAATGTTGGGGGTTCTAGGTAATTTTCTAGCAAAAAATACTGATTTTAACTTAAACAACAAATGTCAGTAGATTGTCGCCATTCCGTGCTCAGTTTTAAAGCGTGACATGTTTGGTATCTATTCACTCTGCGTAACATCATCTTTTACAAAAAAAAAATGTGTATAATATACAAAAATAAATGTGTATATTGTGTTCATAAAAATTTTATTTTTTCCTAAAAAAATTTGCGTCTGATAAACCGCTGCACAATATCGTATGACGTAAAAAAATTGCAACACCCACCATTTTATTCTCCAGGGCCTGTGTAACTCTCAACTGTGTAACTCTAAAATGGTAACCTGTAAAAGCTTTTAAAGCGTTGCCTAAAGGATAATTTGATGTATCGTAGTTTGTTGCCATTCCGTGCTCAATTTTTAAGTGTGACCTGTTTGGTATCTACTTACTCGGTGTAACATCATCTTTCGTATTTTACCCCAGAAATTGGGTATTATATTGTTTGTGTGTTCACTGAAATTAATTAAAGTGTATTTTGTGTTTTTATAAACCGCTGCACAAATATCGTGTGACATAATTTTTTTTTTAAAAACGCCACCATTTTATTCTACAGGGCATCTGCTTAAAAAAAAAAAAAAAAAAGTATAATGTTGAGGGGGTTCCAAGTAATTTTCTAGCAAAAACAATTTCAGTTTTCACATGTATGAGAGAAATTTTCCCTGGAGTCTAAGGCTTGGTTGACACCTACAGGAGTGACTGCGCATGTGCATGTTCCCGCGATGCTTCATGTTTATTCGCCACGACAGTTCTGCGTTGCAACACACACAAACAAAGTAGTACACATTCTGTAGTGTGCAGTGCCGTGACCTGAACTCATAGTGCTCAAAGCTAATTGGGCAAGGCTGCCCAGCGCCTATGGTGGGAATGGGCCCCAAAAGGCAACATTGACTACATCCACCTTAAGTTTGGCATGGTGGACTTCATTGTCGTGATGACAGTCATGGAAGAACCAGCCAGCTGTTTCCCCAATAGACAGTATGTGTTTTCTCCTTCATAGCGCCTATCTTCTAACCGCGTCTCCACCATCAACCTTGTCTTAGAGCGGATCGGCCCTGCTTATCGATCGGCGTGTTTATTTATGAATGCAGTACAGATGTACCGCAGTAATTAGCACTTGTCCCTTCTTCCGCGCTCTCTCTCTCTCTCTCTCTCTCTCTCTTTCTCTCTCGCTCTCCCTCACTGCCCACAAGCTTAATGACATCAAGAAACCGTGAAAATGAGTTTGTTTCCCGTAAACAAGAACGTTCTCATTTTATGGGTGAGGGGAAACGCTTCAAGAACATCTGCGCCGAGCCGGGAGGAGACATCCATCAACGGGACGAGGGAACAGTTCAAACCAAACGTCGTAGAAACAATCTGAGAATGGAAGGAGCTCAGTGGCGTGATGCGTGCTCTTGGATCCAGTAATTTTTCCTGCAGAACCGCCAGTCACGGGTTGTCCATGCCAACCCTAGAGTGTTGTGTACCCACCGTGATGGCGGAACTGGCAATGCTGCAAATAAAATAAAAAAGCCCATCACAGAGCGTTAAAGTGTTACAAGTTGAAGGTTAGTTGTCTTGGCAAGGTTTCTGTCCTGGACTGGGTGCTGCAACATCCTGATTACTGGGACAGGTGTTAGAGCCAAAACGGGCAAAGCCCCGTGCCAGGCGGGTGCTGTCTTCGTATTTGTGCTGGATCATCTATCTCATGGCTCAACTCAGCAATTTGACTCCTTGTAAATGATGGCTAAAGGTTCTTAGCCCAATATGGTTTCATCATGACAGTAATTTTATTGCCCGGTTTATGAAGTAGGGTAAGGGTTAGATTTATGAACAAGGGTAAGGTTAAGGGTTGGGTTTAGGAATTAGGTTAAGGGTAAGGCATAGGTTTATGAATTCAATCAAGGTTTACGTTTATGAATTAGGGTAAGGTTAAGGGTTAGGTTTATGAATTAGGGTAAAGGATTGGGTTTAGGAAATAGGTTATGATTAAGGGTTACGTTTATGAATTAGGGCAAGTTTAAGATTTAGGTTTATAAATTAGGCTAAGGTTAAGGGTTAGGTTTATTAGGGTCAAGGATTGGGTTAACGATTAGGTTTATGAACTAAGGTAATGTTAGGGTTCGTTTTACGAATTTCGTTATCGTTAAGGTTTAAGTTTATGAGTTAGGATAAGGTCAGGGGTTAAGTTTATGAACTAGGCTAAGGGTTGAGTTTCTGAATTAAGATTAGGGTTACGTTTATGAATTAGGGTAAAATTAAGGGTTGGGTGTAGAAATAAGGGTAAGGTTAAGGGTTAGGTTTATGAACTAGATTAAGGGTTAAGTTAATGAATTAGGTTAAGTTTAAGGGTTAGGTTGTTAGGTTTATGAAGTAGGGTAAGGTAAAGAGCTGGGTTTCAGAAATAGGTTAAGGTTGAAGGTTATGAATTAGGTTTGTATGAAGCGAAACGTTTTGTATTGTTTTGTATTCTTACTGGTAGCACCAGTAATTGTGTTTTGTGTGATAGCTATCGAGTAATGGATACCCTGTCAGGGCCGGCCTTACCATGGGACCCGATGGGACCATTGGTCCCGAGCGGCAGGTTCTGAGGGGCGGCACATTGACACCCAAGAAAACGGTGATCCCGCCCGATCGGGCTCCGCTCCGCCCACCCGCTCTGCTCCTTTCCTTATCCCACTGTGTGGATGGCCCGGCGCCACTGCTATTAGAGGTAATGGCAGAGCACTCGCTGCCATGTGGGCACAGCTGGCCACCTGCTCATCCTCTCCCCTCCATTGCTTCTGACAAGAAAAAGTCAGCTGACAGGCTGGCGGCCAACAGCGTAAAGGGGGAGGAGCTTTCTGCTGAGCAGAGACCCCATGTTGAAAGAGGGATCGCTATAGGCGTGGCTGACACTGAGAGAAAGTAAGTGCCAGCGCCACTAATCCTATCTCCACCACCCCTGCCTCTGTCTAACCCCCCTACCACCCCTGTCTGTGTCTAAACCCCCTACCACCCCCCCGCCTGTGTCTAACCCCCTGCCTACCACCCCTGCCTGTGTCTAACCCCCTCCCTATCACCCCTGTCTGTGTCTAACCCTCCTACCACCCCTGCCTGTGTCTAACCCCCTCCTTATAACCCCTGTCTGTGTCTAACCCCTCTACCACCCCTGCCTGTGTCTAAAATCCCTACCACTCCTGCCTGTGTCTAACTGCCTCCCTACCACCCCTGCCTGTGTCTAACCCCCTCCACCACCACCGCCGCCTCTGTCTGAACCCCACCACCATGTAAATCTGACTTCCTAATAATTTTAATTTAGGTTTTAATTGTCATGATATAAAATAATGAATGTGGGGGCCTTTTGGTGGCCGTGATTTTTTTTGGGGGGGGGGCGGCAGTGGGGAGGAGGGGGGTCAGCATTTCGATCCTGGGCCCAGGCAGCATAATGTCTTGGGCCAGCCCTGTACCCTGTTTTATACATTTGATTATAAAACCAAAAAAAAGGGGGTTAGGTTTCTGAATTAAGATAAGGATAAGAGTTTGTGAATTAGGGTAAGGTTAAGGGTTGGGTTTAGGAATTAGGGTAAGGTTAAGGGTTGGGTTTAGGAATTAGGGTAAGGTAAAGGGTTGGGTTTAGGAATTAGGGTACGGTTAAGGGTTATGTTTATGAATTAAATTACGGTTTAAATTAATGAATTAGGTTAAGTTTAAGGGTTAGGGTTATAAATTAGATTGGTGTAAAGTGAAAAGTTTCTGAATTAGGTTAAGGGTTAGGTATATGAGTTAGGTTAAAATTATGAACTAGGTTAAGGGTTAGATTTCTGAATTAAGTTGAGGTTAAGGTTTAGGTTTATCAATTAGGGTAGGATTAGGGGTTAGGTTTATGAATTGGATTAAGGGATAAATTTAATTTAAGGCTTAGATTTATGAATTAGGATAAGGTTAAGGGTTGTTGGGTTTAGGAATTACGTTAAGGATAAGGGTTAGGTTTGTGAATTAGGTTAAGGTTAAGGGTTCAGTTTATGAGT
This sequence comes from Lithobates septentrionalis, assembly GCA_037952835.1. Lineage (NCBI taxonomy): Eukaryota > Metazoa > Chordata > Amphibia > Anura > Ranidae > Lithobates > Lithobates septentrionalis. The sequence continues at coordinate 3,840 of JBBDGP010004334.1, read as the reverse complement.
AAGGGTAAAGGTTTGGGTTTAGGAATTAGATTAAGGTTGGAGGTTAGGGTTATTAATTAGGTTGGTGTAAAGCAATACATTTAGGAATTAGGTTAAGGGTTAGGTTGATGAGGTAGGTTAAGGTTAAAGGTTAAGTTTATGAACTAGGATAAGGGTTGGGTTTATGAAATAATATAGGGTTTAGGTTTATGAATTAGGGTAAGATTAGGGGTTAGGTTTGTGAGTTGGGTTAAGGGATAGGTTGAGATTAAGGGTTAAGTTTATGAATTAGGGCAAATTTTAGGGTTAGATTTATGAATTAGGGTAAGGGTTGGGTTTAGGAATTGGGTTAAGGTTAAGGGATAGGTTGATGATTAGGATAGGTTTGAGGGTTACATTTATGAATTAGGATTGGATTTAGGAATTAAGTTAGGGTTAGGTTTATGAATAAGGTTGGTGTAAAGCAGGGGTCTCTAAACGAAGGGGCCAGTCTACTGTCCTTCAGACTTTAGGGGGGGCAGACTGTGGCCACTGGAAGTAGAAAAATGTCCCGGCATCAGTGGGAGTAAACAATGCCCCATCTTTGGTGTCAGTGAGAGGAATTGGGCCCCATCTTTGGTGTCATTGGGAGGAACTGTGCCCCATTGTTGGTGTCATTAGGAGGAATTGTGCCCCTTTGTTGGTGTCAGTGTGGGGGAACTATGCCCCATTTTTGGTGTCACAAGAATAAATATTGCCCCAAGGGCTGGATAAAAGCAAGCAAAGGCCACATCTGTCCCCCTGGGCCACAGTTTGGAGACCACTGGTGTAAAGGGATATGTTTATGAAATAGGTAAGGATTAAGTTTATGAACTAGATTAAAGCCTAGTATACACTAGTAGTTTGTTTTTCCGTTCAACCCAGCAGGGCTGAACGGAAAAAAACCCAACAGCTCGGGAGGAGCCACTGTACTAACCGATTGTGCTATTGTGTGCTGACAGGGGGGACGCCCCCCTCCTGGGGGGCACACTCAGGTCAGCGGGAGCCTATCAGCAGACCTTTTTCGGTCTTGTCCCAGCGACAGAAGCCGGCCCTCGGACCGGCTGCGGTACAAACGGGTCAAATGTCGGGCCAGTTTCTGTTGAACTAGCCGATGCCGTCCGACATTTGATCCGCGTGTACTAGGTTTAAGGGTTAGGTTTATGAATTGAGTTAAGGTTAGAGGCTAGATTTATGAATTAGGGGAGGATTAGGGGATAGGTTTATGAATTAGGGGAGGATTAGGGGCTAGGTTTATGAATTAGGGGAGGATTAGGGGATAGGTTTATTAATTAGGTTAAGGGTTAGGATGAGTTTAAGGTTTAGGTTTAAGAATAAGTGTAAGGCTAGATTTATGAATTAGGTTAAGTTTAAGGGGTAGGTTTAGATGTTCATTGGGTTTTAAGGGTCAACACTAGATATTTGGTAGAGGTTAAGGGTTACCTTTAAGTTAAGGTTACCTGTAAAATCTCCCTGTTTTATTCCTGACTCAGCTTTGTGTGGAGTGACCCTTTAAAGACCAGTACAAGTCAGCCTTTCCTCAGCCTAAAATGTCTGCTTGCATAGAACCAATGTCAATACAACATTGAGCATCTGAGCTTCACCGTGCGGCAATGTTAACTCTTCTACTGCATTATGCAATTTGTTTCAATTTTTTTTCTGACTCCTTCAGCCTTGTTGATGGCGTTAAACCCGTCATTATGCTGATTGCGTTGTATAGATTTTCCGCTGCGCTTCCAAACAGCACTTCAAAGGCCAGCTCCCGCCTCTAGAGGAGGTCAGCTTTGCCTGCGACGCCAACAAGTGGCCTCTTGTGTTGTTGGAAGACCTTGATGTCCCCGTGTGGCACATGAGCCAGACAGCTGCAGTAAGCCGGGTAATTAGCCGGGCTCCCTTTGAAGCCAACGACGGCGTGCCAACTGCGCCGTACAATGTGGGTCAGCTGCCCGCGTGCAGACACAGGTACTTGCCGCCTCATCCTCCTTTGTCTCCGTGCTTTGTCCCTTTTTAGGAATGAAGACTATTATCTACGGAGCCAAGCCTTTCCCCCCATCCTGCGCTTATTTCAAAATCGCTATTATGTGTCCTTTTTTGAATAAAGCGCACGCTCGTTAAGCAGGCAATTTTTTTTTACTGTTGCGTAAACCGCACAATAGCGATAAACCAGCACGATCGATCTCACTATAGAAGTGGAACAATGAGACGTGGCGGACACCATAGGTGGCGCAGTGTAAAATATTAGTACGGCACCCCCCCCCTACTACTGCAAATGCCGTCAAAAGGGTGGAGGGTTGGTGTTTTACCAACAGTCACAGCCGTGCCGTATGACAGGAGTGCCAGTGTGCGCCAGCGATGGCATGTCAGCAAACCGCCGCCATATTGCGTAGAGGTATTTAAAGTATATGCAAGCCTAACCATGAATGGTGGAACTACCAGGGTCGTAAAGGTAGCATTGCGACCTTCCGTCACTGTGGGGGAGGGGGGCCACAAGATGGCAGGAAGGGGGACAGCTGCAAAACATGTGACAGTAAGGCTCGGTTCACTGTGACTTGCCTGCAATTTTCTTTGCGATTTTCTTTTGACTTTCTTGCAACTTCTGTGATTTAACATAGTTAGTGGCGGACCGTCCACTAGGGGCGCACAGGTGCCGCTCCCCCTATCCATGCGTCCGTCCCCCTGATCTACATAGAGGGCGCCGGACTATGGATTCCAGTGGGGTGTGTGTGTTTTTTTTTTAAGCACATGATTAGAGCCAGGGGCTCTAATAGGCTTCAAGAAAGGGTGGGCTTGGAACGCAGAGCACTGCGCCCCGAGACCACCCAGTTGTGTGAGAATAGCTGCCAACCAGGAAGCGAATCTTGAGACCCATTACATGATTGGCTGAAAGGACAGGCGATCCTATTGGTCACGGAGGAGGAGGGAGGTGCTGCACAGCAGGAGCCACCGGAACACTGCCGTGATGGAGAGAGGACACAGGAGCTGCTGCCCATAGGAGCCCGCAACCTGCCTGCCGTCTGTAGGAGCCCGCAACCTGCCTGCCGCCCGTAGGAGCCCGCAACCTGCCTGCCGCCCGTAGGAGCCCGCAACCTGCCTGCCGCCCGTAGGAGCCCGCAACCTGCCTGCCGCCCGTAGGAGCCCGCAACCTGCCTGCCGCCCGTAGGAGCCCGCAACCTGCCTGCCGCCCGTAGGAGCCCGCAACCTGCCTGCCGCCCGTAGGAGCCCGCAACCTGCCTGCCGCCCGTAGGAGCCCGCAACCTGCCTGCCGCCCGTAGGAGCCCGCAACCTGCCTGCCGCCCGTAGGAGCCCGCAACCTGCCTGCCGCCCGTAGGAGCCCGCAACCTGCCTGCCGCCCGTAGGAGCCCGCAACCTGCCTGCAGGCCGTAGGAGCCCGCAACCTGCCTGCAGGCCGTAGGAGCCCGCAACCTGCCTGCAGGCCGTAGGAGCCCGCAACCTGCCTGCAGGCCGTAGGAGCCCGCAACCTGCCTGCAGGCCGTAGGAGCCCGCAACCTGCCTGCAGGCCGTAGGAGCCCGCAACCTGCCTGCAGGCCGTAGGAGCCCGCAACCTGCCTGCAGGCCGTAGGAGCCCGCAACCTGCCTGCAGGCCGTAGGAGCCCGCAACCTGCCTGCAGGCCGTAGGAGCCCGCAACCTGCCTGCAGCCCGTAGGAGCCCGCAACCTGTCCACCGCCCGTAGGAGCCCGCAACCTGTCCACCGCCCGTAGGAGCCAGCAACCCGCGCGCTACCAACCGCCTGTAGGAGCCTGCAATCCACCCGTAGGAGCCCACAACCCGGCCACTGCCCATAGGAGCCTGCAACCCGCCAACTACCCGCCGCCTGTAGGAGC